>VZRQ01010298.1:364642-409049 GCA_013397975.1 Machaerirhynchus nigripectus | reverse complement strand
ACCCCCGGCCCCGCGGGACGAGCGCCCTGCGGGTACAAGGGTCGGGAGCCGAGTCTCGCCTCGTGCCTGTCTGCTCTTTCTCTCTTTTCTTCCAGACTGCTCTGTCTTGGGCTGGACGCGTTCCTCCTGCCTCCCGAAGCCGTGCTGGCAGGCTGGGATCCCTCCCTGCTTCCCCTCGCATTCCCGCTTCCCCCGGGGTTGGGCGCGTGCCCGCGGTGGCGGCTGGCGGTGGCCTCTGGGCGCAGCCCCCGGCCCCTCCTGGCAGCTTGGACCGTGCTTCTGCCGGGGCCGCCAAGGAGGTGCCCGGTGGCATCCTTGTCCATCCCTGGTGCTGTACAGCCACGGCTGTGAAATCTCTGGTGGGGAGAGCCACGCTGGGGCTGTGGCACACGCTGGAGCCGTGGCACACACCGCTGCCCACACGCGTGGCACCCACGCAGGGCATCGTTAGGTTGGTCACACACGCAGGTGTTTGTGTTGCAGCCTCCCTCAAGTGCCTTCATCTGCAGCGAACGTTGAGGCGGAGCGTGTAGTTAGGCTTTATGGTGGAGTCAACACAGCGGGTCTCTGCCCTCTGAGCTGGCTTTTGGGGGCTTTTTGGAAGGAATCAGCTTAGGGAACCTCAAGTAACCAGTCTTCAAGTTCTAGCTTGTCCTGCACTTTGTTTGCCTCTGCTAGTCTAATGGCTGTGTTTCATCTTCTTATGAACACCTTCTGGAGTGCGGGGCTGTGTGCCTTCTCAGAGAGTACGTGTTCCTCAGCTGCCGTGTACCCTGTTTGAGCGGCCTCTCTAAAACAAACGTGGTAACAGCACTTGTCTCTGGCACTAAGGTGTGCTGGTTCAGGAACCCACCGTGAGGTACTTCTGAATTGCTCTTTTACTCCTGAAGTGCTTTCTCAAAGACAGGGCTGTGATAAGGAGCTGCTCTGTTTTGCCCTCCAGAGGATGGGCAGTGTTTTGCTCCTCATTCACACCCTTTTTAATTCTGTTTGTCAGCCTTCCCCTCTATTTCTTCTGTCCACTAGCTCTTCTAAGCCCAATTTGGGAAGACAGTGCAGAGACCCCGGAGGCCACATAAAACAGAAAACGTCCTCTCAGAGCCTCGGCTTGGGAGCCTTGCCTTCAGTGAAGGCGAGAGGAATGGCAGTGCTGCTCTGGCTGTGCACTTTTTCAAGTGCCGTGAAGCACGAGGCAAGCTGAGCTGGCATGTACTTTCCCCTCTGCTGTGAGGGGAAGGAACATATGAGGGAGGAAATACAGCTGTTCCAGAGCACTTCTGCCCTCTGTCCAGCGGGAGCACGTGAAGCGGGAGGACAGACGCAGAAAGGGAGATTCAGGAAGAGAGTATGGGGGGTTGGGGAGGGACGAGGGCAAGAGAGGAAAGCTACAAATGGAGAGGAAAAGCTCTTTATATGTGCACAAATGTTATTTAAAGATCTGTTTAGCAAGAGCAAATAGCCTAAAATTAGGAGATTGTATCTCGAGTCCCTGTTATTGTTCCTCCAGAAAACGCTGCTTTTCATTCCTCGAGTATTATGTGTGTCTTTCTGCCTCACTCTTCTAGGCTCTTCAGCATTCTCTGACCTCAAGCTGAGCAGGACGTTGCCCTTAGCATCTGCCTGTCAAATGTGTAGTTCTCTGTGTTGTACATGAAATGATTATTTCCATAGTTGGTTAAGGCAAGTTTCGGAGGAATGTGAAGCAAGAGGCACGCCAGTTCCTGTGGCTGGCCTTGACTGGAGTGCAGGCATTTTGGGACAGGGGCTGTGCCTGGAGGCTGTGGTTACTCTGGGTGTTATATTGGCAGTTTAGGGATTCCTCCCTCCGCTCCTGTCCCTCCCACCCTTCTCTTATGTCTTATTCCTGCACACCTGTTCCTCTGCCTGTGCTGCAGCTGCTTCAGCCTCTCCCAGTTATCTGTGGGGTTGTGCTGAAAAGCTCAGAAGTCTGAGTAAGGAGAAAAAGAGAGCAGCTACTCCCTTGTCTGTAGAGAAGTCCCCTCTCAGGCCTGTGCTGACTCTCCCCTGTGTCCTGCTTTGAGATCCCTCACCCCAGCAATTAGGAATTGAAGCAGTTGAAGCTCTCTAGCTGTCCTAACTACTGCTGCTGCCTTGCTCTTTCTTCTGAAATTACACTTTTAACTTTCTCCAGGATTAGTTTACTCTCTGAATGGCATCTGGTAGTAAGGTACTACAAGAGTACTAAACCTTCCTTTTTTTTTTTTTTTAATGAAAACCCCAGTTACCTACCCCAGCAGGGTTTCACTGCTTTTACCTGTGTAGTACAGTCAGAACTGAAAGTATGCATCTAAGAAAAGGTATTGGCTATAGAAGGAGCAGTTTCCCACCTCTGATAACAGGCATGACCTTTACATCTTATCACCTCCAGACCCCAAAAAGGCCACTGAGAAGCACAAGCCATGCTAATCCCTTTGAGAAGGGAACATGCTGCAGTATTTCTCTCCATTACCTACACTGCATAAAGTTCTAACAGCTATTTAGTTTTCTGCCCTGCTTGTACAAACACCCAGCTGCTTTGTAGGGAGAAAAGAGTGTATGTTGGTGGTGTCTGACAATTGTGACATGACAGGAAGGCATAGGCTTCCTTTGGAGCACATATATTGTTCATGGTGTAAATGTACAATTTAGTAAAATGTCTTTATGCAGCAGCTTTGAGAAATGTTCTGTGCTTTTAACTACATTGACTCTCCATCTGGTTAATGGACTTATGTATAAAAACCATATGAAATAATGATGCAACAGAGGGGAGGGTTTCTTTAAAGTTTGTGCCTTTACCACGGTAAACATATCTTAATTATGGCTTCTTCACTATAATGAAGTGTTATCTAAATTCAAATCTAATTAAATACTTCTGTGATCTTTCTGCTGATTTCTCTTATTCTTGACTCCAACACTTTCTCATTTTGTTCATGTGGTGCACTCTAACATTTGGTCTGTGGGATCTGTTACAAAAAAGGACTGTTTACTGTCTTGGTTCCAAATCCATGGTGCTAGCTCTATTTGAGTAGGGGTGTGGAGACCCAGTATATGGGGAGATAATTAAATTCTGAGATGGTAGAACAGATTTTGGTCGTACTAAAGAAGTGGATACTGCAAGTAGCCACAAATCTTCAAGGCAGCTGTCTGTCCTGTGTGCAGTTAACACCTACTTGTTTAGCTCCTTACTTCAAAGAGGTATGTGAAAATCTGTTATTGAATAATAACTGCTGAACTGTTAGTTGGCGAATAGCCCAGAAAAGGCATTATTAAAAAGTAAATTTAATAAAGATGTCTATAATCATGCTTTAGTAGAAGGCTTCATTTGAAGTATTTTGCGTGCGTGACCAGAATGATAGCATAGTGCTCTCATGGAGCACCGGATACGTGTATGCAGGTGTCTGGGTGTCTGAAGAGGGGGAAGGAGAAGTAACGAACTGTTTACTACGTTAGTACTCCTTTGTGATTCTCTGTGAGGGCTGTGTCACTGCTGCTGAGCTGAGAGTAAAATCTTAATAGTAAAAAGATCATTTTTTTTCACTGGCAATAACCTTGAACATCAAGGCCCTGAAAGGTACTGGAGTTGCTCTTCATCCATGCAGGCACACAAGTCTGCAAGTGCAACTGTCCTTGGGCCTCATCCAACACAGTTCACAAAGATCAGTCAAGAGTGGCTCTAAGGCTGGAGACGCAAGCGGTGGGGGAGCAGTTTCGTCTAAAACTGAGAGATCAAAGGAGTCCAGAATAGAAAGGTTTTCCTAATTCCTGAAAGGAGATAAACAGGAAGCACGAGGAGTAGTTTGAGAGTCTGTTTTGTAACACTCAACTCAGCCATAACCTCATTAGTGTTCTTCATTTGGATCCAATTACACATAAGTATGCTTTGGAGTTAAAATGTATAGTTTCGTAATTCCTTGAACTACCAGTGTTGTAGAAGCAAAAGTTTCTAAGTTTTAGTGTGTTTATGTGGCACCCCTGATCTTTAATCTCCTCAGTGTGTGTACGTATGCAGCTCCCACCATTTCCTTCTCGGGATAAAGCCCATGAGAAGGGCCCTCCTGTCTGCCTGCTCGTGCTTTCCTGAGAGCCCTCTTTCTGTTTGTGCTAAGCTTGAGCACACAACTCCTGCTGAAGAAACTAGAGGATATTCTTTAACGGGAAATAGTACAGATGTTAAAATAAATGCTCTTAGCAGCTTCAGTGAGCCCAAAATAGCTTCTGCATGTTTCTCTTATGATAAGTTCAGGAAGTGGGGTGATTCCCTCTTCTTCCCTCTCTGTAATATTTTGAGTGCTGAAATCCTCTTGCCATGAAGAGCAGGCTTCTCTGTATTTTTCTGGGCCCTGACTTAACAGGGCCAGAAGTGAGCCCTAAACAAAAATTTGCATTCCTTAGCACGTTGTCCTGCTTCCTACAAAAGTTTCCAGTAAGGTCCTTGGTGGTGAGGGAGGTTAACCACTGAAACTGGTTGTCCAGAGGGATTGTGGAGTCTCTGTTGTTGGAAATGGTGTAAAAACTGGATAAGGCCTGAGCAATGTGCTTGAAGCCAGGTTAGCCCTGCTCTGAACTAGATGAGATGCAGCAGTTCTTTCCAGCTGGCCATTTGCCATGTTTTTGCATTATGAGGGAAGCATGGCTGCCTTTGTCTGTCCCCAAAACCAGTGGGAATAAACGTAGTCTTAAAATATCTGAAAATGGCCTTGAGAATTCTGAATAAAGACTTCAAAAATTGAAGTATGTAGAGAAGCATAGCATAAGAAAGTAATTTTGTCCACAGTCTCATAGCAGCAGGTCAGTAATAGTGCTGGGAGAGGATCATAAATCTCCTGGCTGGCAGACTAGTGCCTTGGTAGCTAAAAGATTTTGTCTTTATACATAAAACTACCTCCTTTCCCTACTCTAATATTTTTAAATCACTTGGCAACAGAGACTACATTTACCTGCTGAGAGATATCATATTCCTTTTTTTTTTTCCTGCCTTATCTGTCATGTTCATAGGGAGTTTCAGTACTAAAGAAAAATGTAGTGCATTGACTCTTTCAGAAACCTAGAAAATTTGATCTGGAAAAGAATTTGGTGAAATAAAGACAAGAGCTGCAAAGGAAATTTTTAGAAAGTGATGTTATTCCCAGCTAGTTGCACAACAGTTAATCTCATATTTTTTTGTAAGAGCAGAAAATAGACAAAGCTGTACACTGAATCCAAGTTTGAATCTCTCTTTGTTTAAAAAAGAAAAATCACTTAAAAACTTTTAAAAATCTGGAAGCTGAGAAGAACACAGATCAGCATTTTAAAGAGTATCATGGAAGGAGTTAAGCTGTGAGTTAACTGCATCTGTGTTTCAAATTCAAATGCTACGAACAAGGCTCCATTCAGATCTTCGGTTATAAGTTACGCTGAATTCGTTATGCTGCATTTGTTTGAATTCTGTTCAGAGGAGAAAAAGAATCATGTCAGATAAAAAATCATCACTCTTGTTTTGGTAGCTTGTTTTTTAAGTGATGGAATAGGATTCTATTTTTTTGTCTAGCACTTATGCAGGTCATCTGCTAATTATTAGCAGCTGTGGAACTGTGGAGTTGCATAAGCATAACTAAAAGTCAGTGGAGCCTTGCATCATTCTGCAGATCTATCCACTGCTTATTCTCCACAACAGATGAGTTTTGTAGCTCAGTTGACACAAATCCCTAAATGTTAAGAGGGCATCAGCAAGATTGGCAAGTTGGGAAATCCTTTAAGTCATAGAAATCAAATAGGATAATGCATTGTTTTATTGTTGCCACAACCTGCTGTCCAGTTAGACATGTGCCTTGGTGTTCTGTGAAGAGAGCTGTGTGTCAGAGTAATGCCCTGGAACAGCTGAGCCTGCCAGCTACATAAACCTGATTTGTCTGGGCAGCTTTGCTTGGAAGATGGGCATGGCCGCTATGCCTGGCTGCTGTGGAAGCAAGACAAGTGTGAGTGCTCACAAATGTATCCCAAATTAGCCATGCTTAGTGATATGGCTGAATACAACAGTCTCTTTTAAGCATTAGAAAAGGCATCTTTACACTGGGGACTCGTGTAGAGCTGAGAACTTGGAATGTCTTGGCAAGGGAAATACCTGCAGCGCACATGTGAGTGTGTTGGCAGCGGCAGCCCGAGGCTGGCAGGTCCAGCCTCTGCCCCCAGGTTTACGATACTGGCTCAGCACATTGCGGGATTTGGTTAGCAGGGTGCGTTTCTTCCCACTGAACCTGAGGTTACAGAGAACTTAATCTCCTGTGGTTCTGACTTTTAAGTCATAGAATATGTAATGAATTTTCTGATCCAGACTCTGGCTTTGTTTTCACGGGTTTTTTTCATCTTTTCTTTTGCTGGTTTAAAAGTCTCCACTGGCAAGGGAGACTCTGAAAGGGTGAGTACAGTGTTACCAAAATATGATCCTTACAATACTTGTTCTTGGAAATTAGGAAGGTAAAAATTAGTTTCAGCAGATAGTGTCCCTCTAGACCAGTCCATGCACCTCATGGCTCAGAACTAAGCCCTGTCACCTCTTTCAAGAACCAAAAGAGGAATTTGGTTGAGCTCCCTTTTTTTCCCCCAACCTTTCTATTTNCCCCCCCCCTTTTTTTTTCCTTGCCGTTTTTAAAGCAGTGATATGAACAGTCAAGTGAGGGAGCTTCCCCAGGTTAGTGGTGTCTCTGCTTTTTCTGCTGGGAACAACAGGCAGTGCTTCATTAGCTCGCCTCACCAGCAGGCTCTGAAAATGGTGGGACCCTTAGCTGCCCTCAAATTGCCTTGGTCCCTGAGGAAAGCTGTAGGTGCTCAGAGGCAGATTGCAGCTCCATTTGAAGTAGCACTCCAGAGCTGCAAGCGTGGCATGAATCGGGAACCTTCCTTTTTGAGCAGTCTGACTGAACAGGATGGTAACTGTTTGTAACTAGCACCAGCCAGGTAGCTGTTGAGCAGAAAGATGTGGAGGACAAAAAGTATTTGGTGGTGAGGGGAAGGAGGGGTTGCTTATTCCCCCCCTTGCCTCCTACCTGAGGAAAGATTCCTCAGCTAGTAATTAAAGGATACTACTTCAATGCTCTTTTGGTTCAATTTGATTTGCAGTTTGGCAAACATGGACAGCATCAGCCATGTAGTATTGAGCTCTACAGTCCTCTCTTCACTTTACCCCAACTCATCAGTCTTCCCTTGGCCAACACATCAGTCATTGCTCTCCTCATGTCCTGATTACCCAGCACTGACTGACCTGCTTTCGTAACACATTCCCAAAACTTTTTCTGGCATGGAAATGCGAAATAGAAAACTTACACTGTTGCTTTCACATTTGAAGTTACTGAAGACAGTTTTAAAGGAAGTATTAAATGTATATAAAGGCTGCTGTGTTGTGTATGTTGTAAGTAAAGAAGCCACATGCTCACCGTAAGTGAGCTTAAGTGTAGTGGTCTCTTTATATGGATCTCTGTTTGGTCAGATGCTCCTTTGTGTATTTCATATGATCGTATGCCTTGTCTTTAAGACCCCTGAGACAGGGAATGCATTTGAGCAGTGCCCTGTAGAATACATTTTATACTCCAATGGGATGAAATGAAAAATCAGATGCTCGCAATGTGGTGGTAAGAAAGGTATCCACGTGTGATTATTTCCGTTCTAGCGAGAGTGTCATTCAACTGAGGTGCACAGGCAACACCTACCAGTATATCACTGTTTATGTCTCAGGTTACATTTTAAACCACTCCAGATTTATACTACTTTGAAACAGAAAAAGATATTCCTTAAAAGTACAGCTTTTCCAATCAATAGTCCTGATGGCATCTTGGAATCTGAAATTCTCAAATGGCAGCAGGCAGCCCCAAAACTTTGTTTTAATACTCTGAAGAAACAAGCAACAAATAATTATCACTTGGAACTTCCTACTGTATTTTCAAATAAAAGTTCCTCATTTGATCTTAATAGGTGACTTAGGGAGGGGCAAACTAGTTGCTTCATGGCACAATTTACTTGTAATAGGTTATTCTTAATTGAATTGACCAGTGTCCCTTGGGTACAACTCATGGTCTTATCTCATTGAAATTAGAACTAAACCAGATAATGCTTTTTAAAGTGAAACATCTTACTCTGAGGAGTTGCTACATACTTATACTTACTTGTACCCTTAGGTGGAACTAGAGCAATATTTATTTTCTCATTTAGTGGTTATCCTTTTCCTAGCAGCTCTCTGCAGGATCAGTGTCTCCAAGTTTTATTACAGCTTTTCCTTTTTTTTCATTTGTGCATCCTTAAAAAAAGCATGCATGCTGACTAGTGTCAAGAGGAAGACAAATTAACTTGAGCTGCTATAGGGAACTAGAAAATGAAGTGTTCCATAGCTGACAAACAGCTTGAGATGACTGGACAAGTTCCCTCTTTATTCATCTAAAATGTACCAGTTGTTTAGCAGAACATCCCTGATAATGCGAGTGAATTGCAGGGTAAAACCCAGTTGGATGTCATCATATGCAATACTTAAATGAGAACACTGAGGGATTTTGTGCTTCCAGGGGAAAGAATTGTCATTGTTGTCTTCTGTTTTGCGTTACTTGAAGTTCCCCAAGAAAGTTTCCTCTTAGGAGGAATAATGGAGTTTATAGTAAGAATGGTTTATGACTGCACTCTTTTATTTGAAAGCTTTTCTACTTCTCAAGAAATGTTTGTTCACTGTTCGCTCACTAATTGACTGGACTGAGGAGGCACTAAAGAAACCATAGTAATTATACCACATGGTATCTAATACCACAGCATTTACAGCTTCCAAGGCCTTTGCTCCAGGCCATCCACTGTGAGATATGGACAGAAGAAAATTAAAATAGAATGGAAAAACTTGCAAGAAGGAAAGTTAAAAAAAAAACCCAACTCCAAACATGTATTTTCACTTTTTTTCCATTAGATAGAAATAAAGAGATGTCCCACTGCCATTTCTTAATGAGGCAAGGCTTTATGCCCTGGGAAGTGAGAACAGTAATACACAAAAAAAATCACTCTGAACTAGCAGAAGGGTTGATAGGTGTTACCTGGGTCCAGTCCTACCCTTGATGTGAGGTTACTGTGGAAGATCAGTGCTGAGATGACACCAGTGAAGAAGGATTGCTCCAGACAAGGTCAGGACAGCATTTTCCAGGACTTTCCTCTGAGCTGTTTTCTCTTAGGCTTCTGGAGTTGCTCACTCTCTTGTCTGGTTATTTTTGGAAATCACCATTCTGAAAGTAGGATCACTTTTTCTTCTGCTCTAAAGCTCCAGTGCCCTTGACATCTTTGCTTTTAAGTTTTGCAGGGTCACTGCTATGTGATTGTGCTGGGGAGGAAAAACCCCAGATTATCTGCAGGCTTGATTGGTGCATAAACCTGAGTTCTGTCAAGTGACGTTGGCAAAAATTGCAGTTTCTATTTCTGTATTTAAGCTTGGCATGCGTAGGTTCTGGTTTCTTCATTTCTCAGTGGAACATGTGACCCTGGTATCACTGTCATTTCCTGTAATGTGCATCAGTTTAGGGTTTCAGACTCTGCCACTAAGGAATAATGTCTGGTATAGGACAAGTGTAAAAGAGAACTTTTAAATTGATCTTAAGGGTATAATTATGGAAATAGCCTTAGGGACAACCAAAGATCTTCAAAACCAGAATTTCCCAAAGTGATGCAAAGTGCTGGCCTTGGCATTTGTTGAGAGAACAGTCCTTGTCCCATTTTCCAGCAAAAAGCTCAAAGTTAAATATGTCAGGAAGTTCACTTAAATCCAAACTAGTAACATCATGAAACCTCCAGTAGGTATATATAGCCTGTATCACAGCTGGTGCAGCTGAGCCCCTGCTGGCAGTATGTGGTGACAGGGAACAGGTAAAGAAACACCTTTAGACTCCCACAGTGCGTGGGGATGCTCTGAGGCATTGCTGAGAGAGAGCCAGGAGTATCAGCTCGCAATTCATCCTCTGTAAGGAACTGTGCTGGGTCTGCTGGGACTTGGCCCACAGACCAACTGGAACCATTGGGCTCTACCAAAATGGCCATGACTAATCTTTCCTACCCGAAGGGACCCATGCTGTAGTGTCCCACTTACTCTGGGGCAGCTCTAAGTTTTCAGGCCAAGCAGAAGGGTTTTTAGGAGGTCTTTGCTGCTTTTCTCTGTGCTGTTTTCTTAGGTCACTGCTGTGGTAGAGCCGCTCAGGAAAGCCAGCCAGCTTTGCTGAATAGTCTAGAAATTGGACTGTAAGGCATTTCTGCTCTGTTAGCAGCACTCTTTCAGGCAGCCATGCTTCAAACTACACAGTCTGGGGTTTCTGTCTCGCACAGGTAATGCCCTTGGAGCCATAAGCCATAAACTTAGCTGTAAATTTAATTTTTCAGTTCTCTGCTGTATACTTGGCCTTTTTCTAGGGGGAGAGGAAAGAAGAAACAAAACACACTTACAGTGGAATGCAGACAGATGATTGCATCTTCAGTTATAGTTGTGTGCTGAACTTCTGCTAATGAGGGAGACCAGGTGCCAAGCTGTTGGGAGCCAGAATATCATACTACTGCCTCTGCTTTCAAGCTCAACCTGCACGTTTAGGTTATCCTGACTGTCAGTTCCCAAGTGTTACTTGGGAGATTGTATCAGAGGTCCATCTGCTTTTATTTGTCTGGCTGTGGGAACAATAGGCTGTTCCCATACCCTTTTGAGGTAGAGGTGCTGCTTTGTCTTGTGTGTGCAGTCTCCTGAGAACTGACTCAATTTCAGCAGCTGATGAGGCCAGGTTTTGGTGAACATCAACATAGGGCATTTTATTTCTGAATCAGCAGTTTACTCTCTAAGCCAGGTGAGCTGTGACTAAACATTGCTTTCTGTCAGATCTGGCATAGTCTGCGTACAGTGAGTTGGTAACCCCAGGTCTGCAAGACAAAAGTTCCTGCTCAAAATGGCACTGCATGATTTCCATGCTGAAAGCCATCATGAAATAGTCAGATTGTCAACAAGGACTTGGGCTGTTCCTGATGGCTAATGAGTGATCCTTTCAGACCAGGGCCGGTGGTGGCCATAGTGGTGTGAGCAGTCTTGCTTGGGTGTATCCCATGTGGCTGTGCCTCACATGCAGGTGAGGTGTAGGGTTTCACAACAGGGCTGAGGTTTTTTCACTGTCTAAGGAAACGGAATGTTAGTCTCCAAGGCTGTTATCTGGATGCTTTTAATGGACTCTGCAATTCTGTCAGTTTTTTAACTACTGCTCTCTGAAATCATAGTGGCAAACTCTCCTAATTCATAGTAATTGCACAGATGATGAAGTGATAACATGGTATGCAGGGTATGTACGTATACATGTACTGAGCCTCGCTTTCTCCTGTTCATTTTTGGGAGAATAGAATTGTCAATAAATATCAATGAAAGAAAACCACATGATCTGATCCTGTGCATGACCTGATCTTGCTCACCTTACTTGGATATAGTTCAGATCAGTATGGGATTGCTGGCATTTGTAGCTAAGCAAAGAATAAAATCTCATCTGTTATAAAGCAGAGAAGCTGCTTCGATTTTATAATCACCCAGCAACTATGCATAGACTCCCATCTGTGGCTATATTTGGCATCCAGTTATTCCTGATGTGGAATATGCCACCCATGGGAAGAATGCAAGAAATGGACTGAAGTTCCCAAAGATTGGAACTTGCTTTCCCTTTTAAAAAAAAAATTAAAAGGGTGAGCTTTGGCTAGGAGATTTAGAATGTAAAGGGGAAATAAACTAAGCATCAGTAACAGCTTGAAATTGTATGGCGTGTGTCAGACAAAAAATTGCTCTGACCAATGAATATTGTTTGTGTGGCTTTAAAATATGTGATGTTCTGATAGATCGTGATTTCTAAGGTGTAGATTTGTTTAGCTTTATTTGCATGTATCTGTGTATATATATGTACACAAATGTTGATGGGAAGTTTGAATATAAAACATTACTCAGATGCAAGTGTGATCTTTTTAAAACAGCTGATGTCTTCTACCGAAATAACCAAGTATACAAAAATGTCATCAAATATTCAGCTGAATACTTTGAAAACTTTGACTCCTGTGAATAGCTGAAGACAAGCTGCTCAGTAATAAATGTCTTTTAACTTTGCCATCATAGCAGTTCTCATGTGTTGAGAAAAGGTACTTGAAGCCTAGGCATGCCATTGGAAAAGTATAGCAAACACGGCTCTAGAAAAACAGCTAGGCAGATTTTACTGGACAAGGAGTATTGGAATACCCTTTGGAAAGATAGCATGGATTGTTTCTCTCTTGGTTGACCTGCTGAGTAAGTCCATATTCTTTGATAGGGTCAAAGAGAAACTGTGTCCCAGGCTTATTATATAAAAAACCTACAAACTAAGAAATCAGGTTTTATGTGAAAATAAGTATTGGAAGCCACAACCAGCATGCTTACTTTTATTAGAACTTCCTTTTTGGTTCCTGAGAACATTCTAAGGTTATTAGAAGTATATATAATTATATGAAGGGACTTCCACGCAGATAGAGTTCTCATTTTAGAAATAGATCTAATTTGATATATATATAAAAAATAATACATATGCGCTGCAGAACTCTTCTTCAGGAGTCTGTTAATGTCTATGTTAAAGGAGCAGGGAGGACAAGTAACTTGGAGAGCAAGGTTTGTCAGTTCAGCAGTTTTTACTCAAGTCAAGAAATACATAGGCATTTCTGGGCAAAAGTACATTTTCTTAGGAATGGCTTTTATTTATGTGGCTGTCCTCTGAAAGGATAGCCTGTGGCTAAACCCAAGGGTGACAGCTGAAAATGTAATCTCATATGCACATAGCTTTGGCCCAGAATTTGTTGAGTTTGGGAGGGGGGGTTCACTGTTTTCAGACAGGACTGGAACAGTGTAAAAACTCTTCATTTTCCACATAGAGATGACTAGAGAGTGGGAATCTGCCAGAACATTTTTGATCGTCAGATTTTGTCCACATCCTGGATGAAGGACAAAATAGATTCCCTGTTTTATCTGGTGTGATTCTCCCACCCCCAAGGAATGCGTTAATATTTTATCATTTTGAAGAGATGTAGTGGGCGACATTAAATATTTACATCTCTCTGAAGTCACACGGGTGCCACCAGGATACCTAGCTCTACATCACACATGCTCTAATTCACCCCAAACACCCACTGTTTACTAATCTTCAGCCCCCGTCTGTGCCGATAATGAGAAAGAGGAAATGGAAACAGCAGGGATTATATGCTACTGAGAAGTCCCAGTTTCTGGTTGTAATTCTTTCAACAAACTCTTGCCGACTGTGCTCCTGCTTTGAAGTTTGAACACCTCTGTATTAGTGCTTGGCTCTGGTGATTTGGCTGACAGATCTGGGCTTGGTTGGTTTATTTGTAGTTGCACGTTCACAGTTCCACACGGTGGTTTACTCTTGCACTCGCCTGTGTTGTGCCTGCTCAAAGCTGGGGCAGTACAGATCATTTTGCCCAAGCACTGAGATGCTAATTGCTCAAATTTGCTGGTGACAGGTACCAGATAGAAAACAGTCCCCACCATATCCACTGTTCTGTGTGTGTGTCTATACTCATAGCCATATTGGTGAATGGGGTGGGTTTCCATATAGTGAATAAATATGGCCCATTTTTACAAGGCAAAAAGTATGTATGGGTTTTGAATGCTGGGTTTCAGCATGCTCTGTTAGTCTGGATCATTGTGTCCAGTATGCTCAGATGTGTGGATAATGCACATTTCTAATCCAAACCAAAAACCTCAGAGCCCATGATTGTATTCTTATCCCCATAGCACAGGACAAGCAAATCATTTGTGTAAATAGCTTTACATCAGTAACATCTATATTAACATCTACTATTAACATCCCTCTGTAGCTTATCTGTCAGGCCACTGTGCAACTTGTTATCACTGCTGGGGTGGTCCTTTATTTGTAAATCAAACACTGTTTGATCCCATGGGAGGTAAGGGGAAGTCAATTTATGGTTTTAAAAATAACTTGTGCCATCTGCAGGGTTACTAACACATGTCTCCATTAAGTACCCAGGTGTACATAAAGGAGAGCTTTAGGTGTGCTTTCCACTCAGAAGCTAAAGAGATGGTTTTGTCTTGTGTGTATATAAGTGTGTAAGGTGGGACATAGCATTAGTTGCAAGTGGTTGGCTTACACAAGATGACTGCCAAAAATCCCTGTTGGGGCTTTGCTCCTCTGAAAGGTGCCGGCCAACAGATTCCTCATCTGTGACAAGGACGGAGAAATAAAGGGTTTGTTTACAGGGGATGGAATTTATCAGGCTTTAAATGTTTCCCTTCTTGCCTTAGTGGTCCACAGTCAGAGTGGACAAATGCTCTGGTGTCAGCGGTGACTCAGCAAAGCCCGCTGTGCGGGAGCTCTGTGGACACGGTGGGTCCCCCGGTGTCACACAGCTGCCTTTGCTGTCCCTGCAGTGCCTCTCCATGGCCCTGCTGAAGGGCACGCCGAGGCGCTGCCGCACTCTGAGCGTGGCTGGAGCAGCACCCTGGGAGGCTGTTTTCTTTGGGCGCACATTAAAAGTGGCGGGGAGCCTGCTGCGAGTTACCTGCTGGGTGAGCAAATTCCTCCCATATTGAACATCCCCAAATGTCTGGGGGGGATAGAAAAGTACATTTGCCCCACCAGCAACTCCAAGCACAGCTCTGGCATGGTCCATTATGTGTGACGAGATCCTCACAGAGAGGTTAACACATTAAAAGTGACTTTGTAAACGTAGCCCCTTCTTAAAATGGAGAGAAATAACCCATATCTTGTGAGGGATCCAGGCTGTTTGAAAGCTCCTGGGGGAGCAGCTGGGGGAGGACAAAGAGGCAGTGTGCTGAAAGCAAGCATGGCCACTTCCTGAACTCTTCAACTTCCCCTCAGCGCCTCTGAAGCTTGGGGTCTGGCATATCATGTCTCTGCACGCTTACCGAGGGGAAAATGCTTGAGCTGCATGAGCCTCACAGTGCTCTCAAGTGTCTTCCAGTGTAAATAATACCTTGGCCATTTGGCCCAAAACCTTCAGTGGGGGCAGAGCAGGTGCATCTGCAGACATGTGTTTGCACATGCTTTCCTGCTACAGCTACAGGAGCTCAGAGGTGCATGCACAAGTAGGGGGTGTGTGCGAGTCTCATGCAAAAGCATCCATTTTATGGGCTAGGTTGTTGTGGTTTTTTTCTGCCATGCACGTATTTCCTTTTGCATGGGTGTCCTATGCATGTTTACACATAAAACACTTGCGTCTTTTATTAGCTGGGGGTAATTTGTTTAATACTTAGCTGCTGCTCTGTAAATCCTGTGTGTTGCTGCCTTTTAGCCAGAGGTCACTACTCTCACATCTCTGTGGGTAGGAGGAATTTTCAAAACTGTTGTTACTCCATTTCCAGTTATTTTAACCCCCCGATAAGAATTATTTGATCTAGTTTGGCTCATTTGATGGTAATGAACTAGTGAGCGGTGGTAAGAAGCCCTGAGGCAGCAGATGGGAATGTAATCCCTGGCTGGTGGTCACCAGGAGGCTGCTCACAACATTGATGTCTTCATCTGGCACAGTTTAATTTTAAAGATGACATTTTAGTGAAAACCTCCTAATTTATGTAGAAATTGCATTGAATTCATCCACCCGTGGGAAAAGAAGCAGCTCCCATTGGCTTGCTCTGGGTCTCTCACTGTAGCCGTGGTTTTGTGTGACAGCCTGGGTAGTGGCAGAGCCAGCTTCTTGGTAGCACTTGTCTGGTTTTGCCTGAGAAAAAGGGGAAAAAAAAACCCTAATGAGCTTTTGACCACTAGATCAGCTCCTCAGTGTGGTCCATGGCACAGGCTGTGGAACCATTGTGCCAACACACTTGAGGCAGCTGTAGGGTACAGCGGAAGAACTGAATGGTGGTCATAGGACCATGAAATGAGTGTTGCTGCCAAAAGCTTTGCATCCCAAATTTGCAGCATCACTGTCTGTTCACTCTCTTCCTGCCTTCAAGGTTTTCACATTCACACTTAGGTACAGCTAAAGCAAATCTGTGTCCCAGCACAGATGTTTGCGGTCGGTCTGTAAGGGAACCCCTCTGGGTTTGTGACCCACTGCTTTCACACAGGCCTTGCCAGTGTGATCAGTCCCCCAGGCACTGTGTGTTGTTATTTCAGCTCTCACTAAATAAAGGAATGTGACATTTATCTTCACCCCCTCCGTTAGCTGGATTGAAGAGTGTTTAGCATTTTCCATAAGGAGCATTGTCCAGCAGAGCAGTATCTCCTTGCTGAGTTTGGTGTGACCATTCTGCCTCTACTCTGACATAATAGTCTTCAAACTTTATCTCTGGGCTGTGTCAGTATTCTGCTGGTGGTGCACTTAGGGTTAGATTGCCTTTCCAGAATTTGTGTGTCTTTAAAAAAAATAAATTCTGATAAAGCACCACTTATTGACTAGTCCTGTAAACATACTGCCCTAATCCAGGTCTTTACTGTCCTTCCTTTTGTGATATATGTTCAGGCCTGTTTGCCCAGTGCTAGATAATGATATGTGGATGCACACTGCTACAACTGAGAAAATCTCTACTCTTCTGAAGATGTAGACTACTTTTCATAGGACTGGAACTTCTGTTTGCTGTATTCAAATGAAAGTATTTCTGAAAATTGCTGATGACTGCATCTGTTTGAATTCATCAATTCATTACCACTCTGAACATTTGATAAACAAATATCCTTGAACTGAAATTTCCCACGCCTGCAATGTAATGCATTCTCCACTACTGCATTTATTTCCCCTTTAAAAGAACGGGGGGGAGGGACACTGAGCATACTGTGACAGAATCACATTCAGCATTTGGTATTAATATAAAGAAATAGTACAAAAAGGTCTATTGAATCATGGAGTGACTCAGAAGGCAGTAGAGGAGGGCTTTCTGGCTATGCAGAAATGTCAGTAGTTCAACATTAGATCAGAAATTTCTTTAACACGTTGTGAGGGACAGTTACTTGTTTCATCTGTGTTAAAACATAAGCAAAATGAGTCTAGCAAGGTGCGGTGAGGAAGTGTGTGTCACATGTTCCTCTACAGGAAACGAGACTGAAGCTGCTGGGGAAGTTCAGAACTGGGCAACCTCCAACGGATTCAAATAGCACAGGTTAGTTTTCTTAAAACATCTCTTTAGCTGTCCTACAGGGGTTTTGCACATGTATTTTCACTGATTTTTGGCAGCAGTGGATACGGAGTGGACTATATGGCAGTTGTGGTAGCAGGTAGTAGCATGGGATAGCAGAGCTCTACGGGGCAAAAATAGGAAGCTCATCTGTGAGTTAGCTTGGTTTGTGAGAAGCTTGGAGCCTGCCTTGCAGTACAACTGTGATGTGGACCTGAGTCACATTAGAAGTGTGAATGAAATCTTCTCCATCTTGTTAAGACTTTCATAAAATAAGTTAAAGCTCTAGATTTTTAACAGAAGTGTTCAGTGTTAATAAATACCAGAAAGCACTTTTCCAAGCACAGATTAAAATCATTTAGTGTAGTGAAAACTTCACTTAGTTTGTTTTGGCTGTACCAAGTATATAACTCTGCTCTTTGATTTTACTGGTGTAGTTTCTTGTTAAGGTGTTCTCTCATTCCTGGTGATTTCTGTTGAGAAATTGCATCACAGCTTTTCTGTGCTGGAGGGTTCTGACTTGGGAGCACATTGCATCAGGAGTGAAATGAAGCTAGGTTGGTGCTGGAAAATTTGGAAGCTCTCAGAGGGAGACTCTTTAATGGGATGTATGTTTTGTACTCCTGCACAAATGTATTTGTTACTTTTAAATACTAGGCAATTGTGATTAATTACAAATCCTAAATGCAAAGCTGGAGTGAAAGGTAGAAAGAAAACAACCTTCAGGATGATAAAATGTATAATATAGTAGTAAGTGCACAGAATCTGAACTGAAACTAAATCCCAGCGTGGGGTCCATGTGCTGCTGGGACAGCGTGGGGAAGAGGTGACAGCCCCACAGCCGTCTGCAGCAATGGTGGCTGGAGGCAAAGGTGCTGGCTCTGCAGAGGGAACCCCCCTGCTTGCCCAGGGTCACAGCTTGTGAGGCAGAGGGGCTTGGACAGGGAGAGTGGCAGCAATCTAGCACAAAATGCAGCTGCTGGGGATGACAGTGCTGTAACAAGGCCATGCCAGGCATTAAAATCAGAGATTTGAGAATCAGGCAAGTAGTCCTAAATCTGCCCATTCTTCTTTACAAATATTTTTTAAAATATTTTTCTGATCATGTAGAAAACCAAACCAAGTTGCACAGCTGTTTCACCTTCCTTGTGCCACCTAGTGCATTCATCCTGATTTCAGTGTAGAAACATCTGCATAAGATGAACGCAGTGGCTCATGGTGGGCCAGGCTGCCGCCAACTCCTGCACGTGGAGTTGGATTCTGCACCTGGCCCTGCTGCAGGGCATGAAGGGTCTTGGCAAGCTGGGAATAGCAGGGCCCTGTTTCTGAGCAGTTAAAGAGCTCTGTGGCTCAGCCTTGTGCAGCTTTGCTCTCATATTTCGAGCTTTGGGGTTTTATATGCAGAGAAGGCTTTGGCCTTAGCTGGGCTCCTCTGCTTCTGTAAAACCAGCAAGTTTTCAGAGAGCCAAAGTTCTGCCCCAGATCAGCCTTTCTGATGTATTAGGGTTTATAGCCTTCACTGGAGCACTGTTTAACTAGGAATGTGATTTAAAAGCAATTTAGTGAAATCCCACTGCAGACATTTTCATTTCAGCCTAATCCTGTCTTATAGCGGCTCATCTCAAATAGATTAGGAGTTGTTCTAAGCTAAATATAATGGCTCGTAAATAATATATTTGAGCCTCCACGCAGTGGCTTGTGCCAGGTATTTGAAATGGAATTAAAAAATAAACTGATACTCTTTCCTAAATAAATAAACCCTAACACTTCTACTCTGCTACCAGGAGTGAACATAGGCAACCAGGATTGAAAGAGCAGGAAAGCTGTTGAAGAGGGGGAATTTCTGAATAGGCCCTTTCCAGGAGCTTGTATTATGAAAACCAGGGAAAGAATGTTTCTTCCTCTAACAAATTAAAAAGGAAATCTGCAGAAAGAGGAAAGGGAATAAAAAGTACAGACTAAACAAAATGAATTAAATATGCATTGGAATGAGAGAGAAGGAAACCAAAAAGAGAAAGTAATAAAGAATGGAACCAGATGGGGACAAATTCTGTGCTCAGGAAGAGCAGGCTTCTCTTCTGCTGCACCTCAGAGGAAGAGAGACTGTGTACATGTATTTGTGTATGTATCATCTATGGAAGAAAAATTCGTTCTTCTGTTTGATTTTTTTTAATTGTTTGTTTCTTTCCCTTCAGCAGTGTTAATATAGAAGTTTGTTGATTTGAGGGAGCTTCAAAGTTAGATGAAAGCATCATTAAAGGATCTTTAATTCTGCAAGTAAATAGAATAAACCACTCAATGTCACCTTAATCACCGGCTGGTTTTACTCCCCAAAAACTACTCGGTTGCATTGCACTGTTGGACTTGTGTCCACTGTGCACTTGGATCCATAGCACGGTGCTATTCTACTGTCTGCAAGGGAAAAAGTAGGAGTTAAGATATGTAACACCAGCTAATGCAAGCCTGAACTGCATAGGCCAGCTTCAGAGAGTTTATAGCAGAATCCCCTTGTGGGTTTCATTTCGCCACATGGTGCATGCAAAGGTTGTATGGCTGTGAGGGACTGGTTTCTAAACAGAATAACTGATTGGGACTGATTTCTAAATAGAAGTAAATCTGTAAAATGCTGAATGGCTACTGTTCTTACATTTTATTTTAAAATTACGGGATTTTTAAAGGTTTTATTTTGTTCTAATACTAAATACATCAAGTGGACAAGTGTCTTTTTTGCTGGGACATTATTTGCACCACATTTGTCACATCTTCCAGGCTCTTCCCTCCCCTTTTCTTCCCCCCACACATTTGTTTCGGCTTTTGCATGCGTTTGTCTCTAGCCTAAACTATAGAAACCTCCTTATTACAAAGCTAGTTGTTGAACCATGTCTGTTACGAGGAGCAGCTGTCGTAGTGGATAGCTCTGTTCAGTCTTACCATCACATCCATGGCTTTTTATGGCTTTCTGTTTTCCTTCCCCCGTTTATATTGACTTTTACCATGTTTGCTATGCTGAAGTTGGAAGAACTGTCTTAAATTTGTTTGAGAAGAAACTGGATCCTTTGGCTTCAGGGAGTGATACAGAGAGCCCAGCCAGTGTGTTTTCCTGTTCTGATACCTCTTTAGAAGGAGGGGGGCTCTTCTTTACAGCATGCTACCACTTTCTCATGCAGAATTTCTACTTACGCAAGGAAATACATGATAGACACATGCTCATGCTCTGTGATCCCCAACGGTTCACAATTAATGGTTCTTTTCCTTTCTTCCTTGCAGGATTGTGCAACCTGGGAAATGTTACTGCAATTTAATTAACTTCAGAAAGGGTATTCTGGACTGAATTGACCAGACCTACTTTTCTATGCCAGCAGCTCCTGCTGGTGACCAGGTAAGAGCCTGTGGGGTTTGCACTGAGAGAGGGATGGGAGTGGGTGGGAGTCATGGTGTGAGCAGCAGCACAGAAGTGTCTCAGGTGTCATTCCTGGCCTGTGAGAGTCGGAAGCCATAGAGCCATCTCATGGCTTAGGTTGCAGTGTGACAATACAGAAGTCATTCTTCTCCAGGGCAGGATTAATGGAAGTACCAATTTATGGGCATACTCTGATGTGCCACACCTTTCCTCATGGCAGATGAAGGTGTCTTAGGTCACATCAGATTTTTTGCCAAATCCATAGGCTTTTAACGTGTGCAGTGGGTTATTTTATGTTTGGTTTTTTTACATTCCAGTAGTACAAGGCTAACAATGAAGGGATTTAAGGTTCGGCAAGTAGGTCAGGAGACCTAAGGTATGATATGATCAGGCACACTGCATCTGTAGTTGTCCTGACTTAGAGCAGATAACATTACACTTGAAAACTGCACCGTGAAGCCTGCAATGTTTACAGTTTGGTGCTAATGAACAGGTGTAGTATGAAAAGGTTCGCTGAGATACATGGTTAATAAGAAAGAAAGAACAGTGAATTTACTTTTCCTTAAGTTTTATTTTAATTATTTTTAAATTTAATTTTTAGTTTCTTTTTTTTCGTTGCAGGAGAAGCTCCATCAGAAAGCATGTGCTGTAGATAGGCTGTGATGTACTGATCTAGAGCTGGTGCAGTGCAGCAGATCGAGTACTTCCTATCTCAGATGCTCTGTGTTACAAGCCCAACTGTGGCTTCTTTATGATTAGTGGGCCAGGTAGAAACTGATGCTGAGAGGGTCCCAGAGGCGTTTGGGATTTTGGTTCTCTGTAGACATGAGCACAAAACCATTCAGGGTTTCCTCTAGATAAAGTCTATAGCTGGTCCATGTGGGTTGATGCTTTGGAAACCACAGTCTGGAGAAATCTGGGTGCCAGGCTTGGGAGATGTGAGAGGGAAGAGCTAGCCCCAGGAACAGACAAGTGTCTCACTTCATTCATGGCACCACAACTCTTATCAGAGATAAGAGATGCTGCTGGATGAGGGTTGGTGCAAAGACCAGACTCTTCATATTCGGAGAGTTATTCCGTAGGGCCAGAAAAGATGGTACTACTGTGTGGTCAGTAGTCAAACATACCTGTTTGGGTAGGAAGGGATGGCCTGTTCGAAGAAGGGAGACATGCAGATAAGGAAAATATGGGTATTTTTAAACTGACATTTATAAATTTACAATGCAATACTGAGATAAAGATGGTGCATTGTGTCACTCTCACCCATTTCACATATGATAAGGGATTATGTAAGGTCCCAGGAACAGCAGTAGTGATGACAGCACAAATACCACCTGTGAGGAAAGACTGGAGGAACTATGACTGCTTAGCCTAAAGAGAAGTTCAAAGAGACACATAACCAGTTTTCAAATAGCCGTGAAGAGGAAAGGAATTAGTTCTTCTATGCATCACTTGTAAATAGTATGAAAAATAGTAAATGATATCACAGCAAACAGAGGACTATTGCAGAATTTCCATCAGTGGAGATTTTTAGAGAAAAAAGAGATGAATGCTGCCAGGAATGACATAATTCATAGTGACTCAGGGAAAGAGTAGATGCCCTCTTCCAGCCCTGCTGCCTGTTGTTCTGTATTTCAGTCTCCTTGTTGACAGTGACTTTGAATTTTTCTGGTTATTGATGAAAGCTGAACAGTTATTTTAAAGGCAATAAACATTTCCATATGTATGGTACAGTATATTTCATACTCCACTTTTCAGGGAGGGAATGGAAAATGCTCTTTCTGATTTTTCTCTTGGAAGTAAACAGATAAAATGAGTGCCTTATACTCTGCACTGTGGGAAAGTACTTGAGTTATCATTAGCAGCTGGCAAGGTAATGACCAGGTCTGCTCCTGGCATAAGAGGGAGACCTGAAAAGGCAGGCCCTGCTGCTTTCTCAGGTGAATAGGTGTGGGAAGCCAGAAAACTGCTCATTTGTATTACAGATCTCAAAAGGCTGGTACTAATGGCAAACCTCAAATTCATGCTGGCTGCACAAAACCAGCTTGGTCTGCATTGAATGGCATTCCCTGATAGCAAGTTTTGATGGATCAGGGCTCACCTGAAGAAGCGTTTGGCTGCAGGGTTCTGGCTTTGTTCACGCAGCAGCCCTGATGCTGCTGTGCCCTTTCCGTGCAGAAGCAGGGCATTTTCTCTGTGTGGTGGTGCCTGCACTGGCACTCCCTGTGAGCCTGGCTGCTCACAAGGGCCTTGGCCGATGTGGAAGAAAACAATGATCCCTGCACCATCATTTTTTGAGGACTGCCAGTCATCAGGGCTGCAGTTAAAAGAGAAAGTAGACCTCATGAGAGTAATCATGTCTTATGACCTGATAAAACCAATACAAAGCTTCCTTTCAGCTGTGAGTTTGATCCAGATACTCCAGCTCTCTGAGTTTGGAAAAAATTTTTCTTTTATCTGGGAGCTTGTGGCCTTGAAGTGGCTCCTAACTCCCCATCTAATTACAAATTCTGGTTTTGAAAGCAAAGATGTTAGAAGTTATATGTCAGTCTGCCATACGCTAAACTTAGCCTTCAAATTTACTTAAAATAAGGTTTGGTTTTGTCCCTGCAAGCTAACCAAATCATTCGGCCAGTTTGACCAGGGTTTTGGCTGTATTTACAGGATTCAGCAGATGTGATGATAACTTTAGCCAGGGTTCAACAACTGTGACAGCCACTCTATAAATAAATTTAAGGGGAAATGGGTTGCCACCCTCCAATACCTGCTGTTTTAGGGCACCTGCACTGAGCACTACAGCCTGCAGGGACCAATTTGTTTTCTCCTCTGAACTGCTGGTAGACTGGCACTAGCAAGGACAAATTACAGCAGTCCTGTGGAGTCAGAGGATTTGTTAAATGTTCTAAAGAGGAAATGCAAGTGCTGAATGATGGTATGTGGTTGCTTTTGGTTTTGTGGGTATGTTTTCATGGCGGTGGTATGTCATACATACTCTTTTTTTTTAGCTTGAGCTACACTAAACTACTACTTTTATGCAATAAACCTGCATTTGGAATACCAGCAGAGCTCAGCTAGACCAGCTATCTTGAATGGAGGCCAGTAACCTCCAAACCCAGCTGTTGCCTGGGTCCCAGTGAGCTCCTGTGCCACCTGTGTGGCAGGCTGCCTCAGAGCTGCCAGCTGACACGGAAGTGCCATGCTGGCTGGGCACCGCTTCCAAAGCACTGGCAAGAGCCAGGAGCCGCTGCTGACCCTGGAGCAGCGGGATGAGGCACCTTGTCTCTTCTCAGGCAATGGCTTGCGGCTCCTACCGAGTTGAGGCAAGATGTGGATTTGTCCCTCTTGGCATATTCTCCTTCCTGGCACGTCTGCCTGGGTCTGACCCACGCAGTCCCTAGATGTGGCCTCACATGGGGTGTCGCTACAGTGGCCTGAGCCCCCGGTAAACCCATGCCCTCCAGGGTGGGCACTCACATGGCACCCTGCCTTTGGCTATGCTTCCTGCATGGAAACATTTGGTTGTTGAAGGTCATAGAAAACAGAGATACAAATATTTAAAATAAAATGCAGATAACTGAATGGAGCCTCTTAGTTTTTACTCACCATGACTTGGGCAAATGCTCTCTTTTAACATGTGTTGACTGAACCAGCTTCATAACTATTAAATGGAAGGGTGCTGTATGTTTCCAGCCTGGGTAGCTGCAGTAGGCAATGGAACTGTGCTGTTTTCCCTCTCAGGAAGGCAGGGCAGGACATGCCTCCTCTTTGTGTAGGGGAAAATCAACTAGCTTGCGTCCTGAGCTGTGAAAGACTTTGCCCTGCCTGTTTTTTTGGCAGAATCCATTAATAATCATTCTTTCCAGCTTCTCCTCTTTGCTCACTAGCTACATACTTGCCATGTGCAGCTGTAAAAAGTTGTTTCCAGAGAGAGATAAATTGGAGCAAAAACTTTTGTAACTGGAGATGGGGAGGAAAGCAGAAGGGCGTTTTCAATTTGTTGTCCTTGGTTGCTTTTTGTTTGATTTGTGCCCTGCTTTGAACTAGAGCCCTTTACAGGACTGTGTGCCCCCTTGCTTGTCTGCATCATCCTGCCAGTCTTAGCTGGAGCAGCACCAATTTGCTCACGCCCCTCATGGGACCAGGGATAATCGGGGCAGTCAGCATCAGTCAGAGAGCCCTGTGCTGTCAGCAGTGCCATGTCAATACATTAGGGAAGCTTGGAAAACATAAGCATCTAGCAATTGGATTTAGGTGCCTAAGTTGGAAAATTTAGTTTGGATACCAAAGTTATTAAATGGCAGTTACAGTTTTTCAGGACATTTTTATTGAAAATATTTTCTAACTAAAACCATCAGTTTATCAAAACCTTTCCCCCCCACCTCGAGTTCAAAGGTGAATTTGGCACAAAATTTAAATTTCATAAATAAAAAACTCTAAAATGAACTTTTTAAAAAGAAATTCAGGATACCTGAAGCCAAATATAGGATCTGCTAAAATATGCACTTCTAACAACAAAATGATTGGGTTGTTTTTTAATTCCTTACTAAGATAGAAATCTCTTCAAGTCTCAAACTTTGACAAGACAGAAAAATAGTTTCCCTCTCTCTTGCTTTTCCCCACATTGTTAAACACACACAAACTTTAGTGCCTCTCCAGGTAGATCAGGGAATTAAAATTTGTGCATTGTCTTTCATGTAACATTAGAATTGCTTTGAGTTTGAAAGAACCACAGACTGATGAAAACCAGAACTGGTTGGTACCTTGGTACCTTGCCATCTATTAGATAATTGCCAAAACAAGTAGAACAGCCTATTTCACAAATGAAATCTTCAGAAGGTATCTTTACTTAGAGGGCTTCCAACCGAATGATGAAACCTTGGGTTAGTTATAGACAATTAACTGTGTGCCCTTACTGTGGGTGTTTAAACTGGCATCCCATGCTGCAGATGCGTGCTGTGTACTCGGATGCGTATGTGCAAATTCCATGGTCCCACTATCACTGAGTATCCAGCTAAAGGCCCAGCTGTATAATCTGAAAC
This sequence comes from Machaerirhynchus nigripectus, assembly GCA_013397975.1. Taxonomy (NCBI): domain Eukaryota; kingdom Metazoa; phylum Chordata; class Aves; order Passeriformes; family Dicruridae; genus Machaerirhynchus; species Machaerirhynchus nigripectus. The sequence goes on along the minus strand of VZRQ01010298.1, from coordinate 383,479 downwards.
CTCTGATTCAATGTTATCTCACCTACATTTCATAAATGTCTATATTGCATAAATATCAAGTCCTGCTGCAAAAGTAGATGAAAGGATTTATGTAAAAATGGCTTTACAAAGTTATTTTGAGTAAAATTTTTATTGTAGCTCTGTTCTAGTAAATGAAACAAAGTGCAATTGTGGTTGGTCAATACTTTGATCCTAGCCTGGCTTATAATGATATAAATATGAAGAATATTAGTATTGCCTGGATTTTGTTCTTTGCATTTTGGCAGTTTATTTATGAAATAGTTGAAACGTCTCTTAGCTGTACCTTTCTTTTCCAAGTGACTTTTGACATTTTTTTTCTTGCCAAAAGGCAGTGTTGGAAATACTTAACAGAAAAATTCATCCTTGTATTACTCAGGATGTTTTCCAGATTGGACCAAATGGAAATTGCCGGTGATAGGAACAGCACATGAGCATTGTTGGTGATTGCACACGTGCAAACTCAGATGCTGAACGCTAAGGTCTCTCCTATTACCTGTGGAGAGGTGTTCAGTGTGGGTTGGATTTTGACTGCTTTGCAAAGAGACAAACTAAATCCAAACAGGAGGAAGAATTTCAGGTTTGTCCTTCCACTGTTTCAGCTGTGGATGGGAATCTGAGCGAGCAGCTCCCAGGGCATCTGACTCCTTGCCTGGGGATCTCTCTAAACACCAGTCCACAGGTTCCAAAAGCCCCTGGGTTAGAGCTGACCTTCTGCAGGGCACTCACCAGGCCACTAATTTGCGTTGGAGCTTCTCTTCCCAAGGAGTGACTCTAGAGCAGGAGATCCTCTCCAGGGTTTCTATACACATTTCCATTAGGCAGCAGTTCTTTTTGTCCAGGAACTGGTGTTGGAGGCAGGGAAGTGCTGGTCAGCTCAGAATAAGACATATGATGGATTCAGCGGTTCAGTACTCAAGAGGAAAAGATGAATCTTTATTGTCCCTGCCGGTAGTCTGCTTTAGCCCTAGAGCTTCAACTGGCAGCCCTCATCATTTACCATACAGATTCTCATTATTACTACTTTTGGATCATATCTTCCTCTGGTAGAAGACTTCTTAGGTCTGGAATGAAACCAGAGCAGTTCCTATCAGCTAAGGACAGCTGATATTTTATTTTTTTATTTTAAAAATTAGAGTCTTAAATATAAGCTTTTCTTATTGTAGTTCCAACACAATATGAGTACACAATCTGTTTTTTAAAATAGGGAAAATGGTGGTCAGGTGTAGATTTTTGTATATGATACAAGGAACCAGACAACGTAGAGATAATGGCAACCTTCTGTCTGCTTTACTTAATGGTTCTTTAATGGTTATCTGGTTTGTTAGTTTTGAACAACCCATCTAAAGATAGTTTTTGAGTTGTCTTATTGAACATTTTTTAATAGCAGTAATGTATTGCTTCCTCTATCTATATCTGAAGTTGCAGGAGAAGTTTACTGCTGGATTCCAATCAGGCAGATACTTTGATGGTGCAGGAACATAACGTTTTGGCTTTGGTTTTAATATGGATTAGAACAAGGCATCATTTGCCAGTACTGCCAGGATATTAGGTGATCATGTAATTTCACGTGTGCAATAATGTGTTTTCAGTAATATTACTGCTTTTCTTCATTGGTTTTAAATTAATCCTTTTCAAACCAAAACTTGTACGGTAAGACATTTAAGATTAAAATTAATCTCTTATCCTTGACTTACCTTTTGGTTGGGTTTTTTATTGCTTTGGATGCAGTTTCTAAAGTTTTGTAGACCATTTAGAACAGATGATGAACTTTTGGCCATAGTATCTTGAGTAGTTTGGAGTGAGCTGAGGTTGGCTCCAACGTGAAGAAGGGGCTATTGAAGTCCCAGAGTTTGGGGAGGGGTTGTTTGCTCAAGAAAACCCTTTCTTTGCTCCAGATTACTTTTTGTCCCCTCTTTTCCCTCCCCTTTATTACTTCCATGCTGATTTTAAAATCTCTTCCGCAGATTTGTTTTTATATTGCTGAGAACCTTTAAAAATAATTACTGAAACCATAGCAGCCCATCTGAAAGCTTTCCGAGACACAGTATGAACTACAGAGCAGGCCAAACCTCAGAGGGCAGAGGCTCTTTTCCAGAGAAGGAAAAATGGATACTGAGAGTTTGGATATTTGTGCAAATGGGTGATTTGTTGTCCAGCTTCTGCATGTGTGGATGCCCAGCATACACTGCCCAACTTCATGCATGCCAGCATTTTGGGGAGTTGAAAGTGGTTGTAATTTTTCATTACTGTAAGCTAGCATGCAAAATTTGTAAGAGAGAGTTTCATTTTGCAGCTGTTATCAGAGAAGGATCTAAGATAAAATACCTACCTTGGTAAATACTAAAAGTATTTAAATAATATAAAATAATAATATAATATAAATATAGTAAAAGTAATGGTATATTTTGTAAACTGAAAATTTTGGTGTATTTCGGTAAACTGAAAATTTTCAATTGCTTTATTTGCAAACTTGTACTAATTCCTTAAGGAATGTGAATTGTAAAAAAGTAACTGTTTTGTAGCAGCCCAGCAGAGTCTACAAGGAACTTTTCCTGGTCACCTTAAATAAGCATTTAAACTGCAGATCAAATGCTGTTTTACAGCTTTTTGGAGTGGAGGTCAGAGAAGGTTTGTGAACACAGGGGATACAAGTCATATGCAGAATGAGTTCTCATTTAGTACTTAGTCAGTTAGTAAGATGTGATGTGAGTTTCTACTCAGTTTGTGGTCTGTGAGCAGGGCATGGAGGGTAAGTTATGGGAAGTTTTCAATCGGCTGTGGTCCTTGGAGACAGATGACAGCATATCTTGCTGGTTGCTCTCCCCAAGTTCATGGAGCAAGGTACCAGCAGTGCTGAACACAAGGGATGGCAACTCCATGCAGACTATGGCTGTGGTCCTTGCTCCACCAGCCTTCCTGATCCAAGGGAGGAGTCAATTGTGGGAGTCAATGCCAGCCTTGCTTGCTGACTGTGACACTTTTCAAATTCATTACTTACATGCCAGATTTGGTGCCTCACAAATGATCTGGTTTAATGACTAACCCCGAGCTACAGTGCAGATCTCTGCACAGGAGAGAACATCAAGGGACTTCATGGGATGCACTCTTCTTAATCTCTAAGTTTGATCTCAAAAAGTTCAAATGCTTCAGCAAAGTCAGAAGGTAAAATGAGTCTCATCCAGTCTTCTCTGAAAACTGGCCTGAGGCTTTCCATGAACTCTTAAATGAGAATAAATTCAGGCTCTTCGTCTCCACCCAGTCTAGTGGGGGTTTCTCAGCACTTTGCATCCTCAAATAATTCAAAATTAACTTTCAGAAAGGAAAATTGGAATTTTTTCAAAATTAAAATCTCTACCAGACCTGGTTGCCTGTTTCTCACAAAACTGATTTATGGGTCTTGCTGCGCTGAACTGAGGCTTTTATTGACAGTAACCTGGCTCTGAGGTGGTGGTTTTTCTACACTGTCTATGGTGGAGCAGGCTCCCTTATATTATGCAGATCTGGGGCTGGCTTTTGTTTTGTTTTTCCCACACTCCAGGCAGATCAGCCTTTGATTGCTCCTCTAATGACAGGTATTCAGGTTACTCTAATTTACGTCAACACCTGGGCTGTAAAAATTCTAATGTACTCTTGCTTGTGCCGTTGGTCTTTCCCCAGTGACTGCCCAGGCCACTTAGCTTTTTGTTTGGGCTTTTGATGTGAAATCTGAACTGATCTCTGTGCACTGTAGTTTTTCAACATTCTTATAGGAATATTGCAATATTTATAAGAGACAGGGATTGGAAAACGGTGCTTTAAATTCATTCCACATGTCTGGCCCTTATATGCCTCAGATTTCCCCCTTAGAAGCGGTTACTATTTTAATATTATTTTATAGATGCTGCCTTTAGTAGACCAGCCACAATTCACTGCATGTTTAGTAAGACTTAGTTGATTGTGATGAAGAAAATGCTTTATGTTAAAAAAGCCTATTTAAATGCTGAAGCCAATTAAATTCTAAACCTAAACCTACTGAGAAATAAAACAGTCTGACAGTGTGGGAGATCCTTGATCCTTTTCTGTAAGTATCCATTACTGTAAAACGTTTTCAACTGCTTCGTGTCATCCTATTGATAAGAGAAAGATGAATGAAGGCACCATCAGCAATGATGTTCTGCAGGTCACATCATTATTAATTTAATGCCCTGGGCATGGAGAGGATGTGGTGTGGGGTGTCCCATAGCTCCCACAATGTAATCTGCGGCTCCAAACTGGCTCTTTTCATCCCAGCCTCAGGACTTGCAGAGAGAAGCCCCTCTCCTTATAACTACTGCTTTGAGAGGGACTGCAGCACACCAGTTGGCAGCTGTGGGCAGCAGAAGTCCACCAGCAAAATCGCAGGGCTTGCTCTCCATATTTGATTGCTTTTTTGACTTTTTTCTGTGCGTACTGAAAGTTAGAACAGCTCAAATGTCAAAAAAACCCCTACATTTAGACTAAATTAGGGTACTTTCGGCCTGTTATGCAATAAAAAAGTGGATAGAAGGGAAGAAATCCTCCAGATCTCTGTCAATTTGATTCAAATAGCAGGATTGCTGTCATGTTACACAAAGCATACAGTGGTCAGAGCTGTAACAACCTAGAAATAAAAGTGGAGGAATAGGTTGAAAGGCAAAAGGTGGATATGCTCTCGTAAACAAAAGCTGTTTTCCTGTGGTAACAAGCTGGGGGTTCCAAGGGCCAGACCATGGCTTTCTGCCTCTGGGTCACCAGGTGTGGGTTGTGGGAAACATCCCTTCCTTCCCCTCGCTGTTTGCTGCCTGCCACTGCCAGGCCATGAGTGACTCTGTCTGGTCAGAGATGAGTGGTGCCATCTTGTGAGTATAAGATGGTGGGAAAAGTCCTGTTCTTAAGTGCAATTATTTTTATTCTGATTTAGGACTGAATAATCTGGAGGCAGTACTCAGAAATCCTTAATCTCTGAACTAGCCTATTCACCCTACCAACAGCTCCTCAAGCTTAAAATGGCTCATGTTTTAGGGAGAAAGCTGTGCGGTGCTGAGCAGCCACATGACACTGAGTGATCACTACTGCAGTGATGAGACACTGGAAAAAGCAGCCCCATTGCAGAGAAGCTCTTGGGCTATGTGTTAGGAACACTATTTTGTGAACACAAAGTGTTCACGAGGAGGAACAGATGAGGGAATAAGCTGGAGAGAGACATCAGGTCCTTCACTGCCGCAGGTATGCTGTCCCTGTGTGAGAAGTTGTCCCTGTGGCCTCTCCAGAGCACTGGGAGTCAAGTGTCCCTTTCTTTAGGTCTGACGCTGGCTGCCTCCAGCCCAGATGAATCCTCCTTGGCTGTGCTGGGGCAATGTGCCTGGATAACAGCCTCGTGTGTTGTTTCTTTCCAGCACTCAGCTTGACCAAGGGCTGCTGTGGATGGTAGATGGTGAAGTGTTGCAGGCACCTCTGCTCTGCCCTGGCCGTCTGCTGAGGAATGACACACATGTGCCTGTTTTAAAACACTGCAGAGACTCCATCCTGAGGTGGTGGGTGCAGGGGCTTTGCTCCAGGTGTCCTTTGCAGGGCTGAGGTCTGTGTTTCTCAGGACCAGGTCGCTGTGGTGGGGAATATGACCTGACCTTTGTTGTGTGAGCAAACAGGAATATTTTTGTACAAGTGCTCTGAGCACACTGGCTGAAAGAAATCATAGGAGTATGGATTAGATGTAATCAATTTCTGTTTTCAGTGAGTCAGATACTTTCTGCTCTAGTGTGTTTGCTCTTACGTTGCAGCTTTTCTCAAGTCAACATCTGAACACTTAAACTGACCAAAAGCTTAGCTGTTTCTTCCAAACAGGGACTATATTGGTTACTAGAGGCAATCCTCCAAAGCTAGCGATTGCCTGTGATCCCCTGCATATCTTGAAAAATATTTCACTGAAAATAAAAATCTTTTTAAAATACTTGGATTAAAACAACATTCTGACACCATAGCAGCCTATTTCTTAGCTGCAATTTTCCATGGATGCAGCACCACTGGATTTTCTCCATATAGCTCTCAATTGTGTTTGACAGATGAGGTTTTCTGGATATAATTTGCTGTGGACCATAGGTGCATCTGGCTGTTACTGCCCTTGGCACCCTGTGGTCGTGTGCTGGCTCAGGGATCTGTTGACTCACTTGTCACTGACACACACAGTAACCTGGCTCTGTTACTGTGGTGGTAGGAAGTAGATGCAAGTGTTTAGGGGGTTTTAGGTCTCTGGGGAATTGCCCAGTGTGAGCTGCTGACCATGCTGCCTGGAGGATCACTGCGCTTGGGTGGATGCTCTGGGATGAGGGAGGTGAGCATGAGGGATGTGGAGGAAGATGGTGATGCTGTAGGGTTGACAGAGCACAGGGGCCTGGGATAATATGCATAGAGGTGNTGGACCATAGGTGCATCTGGCTGTGCACCTGGGATAATATGCATAGAGGTATGAAAGCACCTCACAGCATCCTCACTTTTTTTTTTCCTAACTAGTCATATCCTTTGTTTGCTCTTGTTGTTATTTATCTTTACTGATCCTCACTAGCTCCCCAACACCTGCACCTTTCACACCCCTCTTACAGTGGTGTAACTGAGCTAAACTAACTCTGCAGTTTATTGAAAAAGGTATGTCCAAAACAAAACAAAAAAATAAATCCTATCTCTACAGCCTGTATAGGGCAGAAAAAATGCTCAGTGTGATACTGGCTTGACATCTGTTTATTTCCCAAGAACTACTCCATGCACTTCTGCCAGAGACCTCCAGGCTCTTGCCTTCCACTTCTCCCCTTTTTGGTCCCTGCCTGCAGCAGAATGGTGTTGGATGCCCCACATCAATCACTGCCAAATTGGGAAAGGTGTGCTTCCCTATGGGAGATCCTCCTGTGTGTTGTTCAGCTTGGGCCAAATCCTATTTCAGGGCCACGAAGACCTCATCCACTTTCACATGTGCCTGTGAATAAAGCTTATCATCCATCACCCCTCCAATGGCAGTTTGTGGAAAAAGAAAAGCAACTCTGGCTCAGGGTCTAGGCAAGAACTCTCCATCACTGACTGGTACAGCTCCTCTGCCCTGGCATGTTGTGTAAGGGGTGGCGTTTTTCAGTGTGGTGGAAAGTCATACTCAAACCACTCATTTCAGGTACTGTGGAGAGTTTCCTTGAAATGCCAAAAGTCCCCAGTAAAGTAGGCTTCCTCCCTCTGGCAGTGGCAGCTCCCCAGAATTTCCCTGGGTCTCAGACATCCAGAGTAACTTCTCCTCTCGTGATCTCTCTTTTGGCTGTCCAGATCTCTGCAAGTGGTTTTAAGGGTGAAAAGTTAGTGCCTCCTTTTGCTACCACAGCTTCCTCCAGACGGGATAGGACAATTTACATTCTCACACCCTTGTAATGTCCTGTCTCAGGCCAGAAAGTCTTGTAATCCTCGCACTAAAAGGATTGCCTTCTCAGCCAAAAACTATTCTTAAAAGACCAGTCACTGGTGCTAAGGAACCCAGAAATACTGACAGTAACATTTTAGATGTCACTTTGTTCCCCTGGAGCTCCTCAGATTTAAAAGTTACATCTCAGTTAGGAGAATAAAAATCCCATCTCTCCTGCTAAATATAGGCTTGTTAGACAGCAGTCCCCACTGTCTCAATTAAAACTTGTATCAGGTTACTTGAGTGCCAGACTGGCTTTTCACTCCTCCATGTGCAAGTGATTGAGGCCAGAGAGTCTCCTAAATATTCTTTCTTCACCCTGTAAGGGAGTTCTTCTTCAGTATCTTCCGGTAGCTTCATGCTCAACTGAATTTGGTTTGGTACCCTTGTTGAACTCTTTAGGGACTTAAACTCATGTATCTGTATGATCTGTTTATAGATTTCTATACATTTAGAAACTTTAATAAAAGGAGAAGAAGAAAAATACCTGATTTTTTCGGGGGGGATTTACTGGCATGGTGTTGCATGGGAGGAGCACCTTCAGCATCCTCTGAAGTTCTCATTCACACTGTGCCACACTCCTGGACTGACTCTTGGGGCAGGCAGCCCCGCTGGCCTTGGGAGGATGTGGTGGTGGAACGTGGGACATGTAGACTTACTAATGACTCAGGTCTGCCAAGGAAAGTGGGAGCAGGGGGGCTCAAATTTCATTACGTCACTGTAACTGGTTTTGGCAAAAAAGTTTAATAGCTCAGTACCTTGTTAAAAAAATGATTCATGAAAAAATACTGTGGTCTGTATAAAACTGACTGTAAGTGATTTTCCAACTACTTTGTAATGTGTTTACAGTTAGCTGTCCTTTTTGTTTCCAGAGCTGCCGTACTAAAGTACTTGGTAATGCAGCCCAATTTCCTCAAATTCAGATTTTAAAAAAAAAGAAAAAAACAATCCCTTCTTTCATTAGGAGAAAGTAATGCATTTTGAAAGAACCAAATCAGCACGGGTTTGGAAGTTGGGTCCTTTTGCATAGGGGAGCAATCAGCATTTTAATTGACAACTTCAGGGTTTTTCCCCCTTAAATTTATCAATTCTATTTAATTCTACAGTTGTTTGTTCCTTCCTCTTTTTTTTGCTTGGAAATTAATCATGCAGGAAATGATTAACCACAGTGAGTGTCTGTCTGCCTCTGAGTCAATGTTTAAGGGGGAGGACCTTCAAGCAGCTCCAAACGGCTGGCCAGATAAAAAACATGCACTTGCATTCTGGTTGCTCACACTGTCCATTCCACAATAAAGGTCATGTTTCATTTTAGCATTTGTAATGCTCCTGAAATGATTTCTGAAATACCAAATTAAATCTGAAGTGCCCAAAATACGCGTTTCACAAGATTCAGTGTAGTGCCATTTTTGCTCATTGCTCTTTGTGGACTGTTCTGCAAAGCAAGGGGCTCTTTGCAGAATGTGATGCATACTTCCTCTCTCCTCTGTTTTGGTATGATGCATTGCATAGCATAATATTTTAATATCATTCCTGATGGTGACTGCTGCGTGTGCCTGGTAGTTTGCAGAAACTAGGGTTTTCTTATGCAGGTATTCTTTACTTAGGCAGCTTTGGAGCATCTCATTTGCTAGCAGCGAGGGCGGCTTTCTCCAGAGGCAGCAGACGCGGGCTCTGTGCACTCCCCTCTCGGGAAGGCTGCAGGAGGCTGCCCCGGCCCCGGGGTTGTGGCTGAAGCAGGGCAGGGAGTGTGAGGATTGCAGTGGTGGTGCCTGCTCATGGCACTGGCAGCCCAGAGCGAGCAGGCTGGATCTCCAGAGGAACGAGCGCTAGGCACGGTGCTGCTGCCGCCTGCCATGCTGTGGGAGAGCAGCTGCTGCTGCCAGCTGTGGAAATCCTTCTCTTTGCTGACACTACAGACCTCTGTGCTCGGGGCTCAGTGGCTGATGCTGTGGTGTATGTCCGCGGGTTAGGTACTGCAATCCTTTCTGCCGCACCTCCAACACTCACCTTGATGTAACATTTCTATAGAGCTTCTTAAAACCTGTGATAATTTACACTGCTGCCTAGAAAATATGCTAGGACATGTGTCCTGGGTTTCCAAGTACCAATACATCTTCAGCCTTGGTTTTTTGGAACCAGTTCCTTTTCAGCACTACCCTGCAGCAGTAAGCATTGTAAGAAACTTGGTTGTTAGCAGATTTGGTGGGTAAAATTTATTACCAGGTGGATTGGTTACTATTTCAGGTATTTATTTATAGTGTCAGCCGTTAGCAATTTAACATAATGTCCGTTTCTTAAATTCAGCTCTTTCTTACTGACCAAGAGCAAATAATGATCTGAGTCCGTTGCAGAAGTGTAGAACAGTAACCAAAGCTTTCCTCTAATTGCAGAGTTACACTTAACGTCTCAGGACATCTCTATGCTCTGTGAGAAACAGTGATCCTGTGAATTGGTGATGAACAAAGCAGCTGCAGAGTTCGAGTTCAGCACTGTGCTGACTCAGCTGCTTTGGTTCTGCAGCCCAAGAGGTGCTGCTCCTCCCAAGGGCCACCCCCAGCACTGCCCTGTGCTGTGGCAGCAAGTCACCAGGTCACTGCATCTCTTCAGAACATTATTATTCTTCATATAGGCTTATAGTGATCAAATTTTGAAATCCAGAGAGCACCTCTTTTGTTTTTGCTTACAGTAAGTCAGCAAAGAAATAGATTGTACAAAATCTAGCAGCTGAACAGCAAGGGTGAGTTAGGGCTTCAAAGACAGAGGTGCTGTTTTTTCCTGCAAAGTTCCAGCTTGAAAATTTCTTTTTCATCAGCAGAAGCAGAGTCAGAGTGACAAAAGTAAGAGTGAAGCAGTATTGCAGCTTTGGTTTTAAACTAAAATCTGACAATCAAGGGTGTTTTACAGGCTCTGTAAGTGTATGCATTATATGTTTTTGCGGGGGCACACACATTTCTCAGTCACGCCATGTGACCTCTTTTTTGATGTCTCCTAAAGGAAGTGTGTGCTCTAGAATACCATGAGTAAACAACCCTCCAGGATGCTCGTGTTAAACTTCAGGCCAGTTTTGCCAGAGTTTGGTTTATTACAGAAGCGTGTCCTGTGGTTCCAAAATGCTATTTTCCAGCCTGTCTCTGAGGGCTACAGGGCTTGTTCAACAGCAGCAAAATGCTAAGCTCACCAGTGTGTACCTAATTTCCATGACAGTTCTGTTGACAGACCACTTCAGTACCAGAAATACTAGCTGGTGTGCAGCAGTTGACTACAGGTACATGTAAGATGGGATAGGGAAGGAGGGAACACCTAGTGCCTTTCTCCCCACTACCTTCTTGCAAATAATGTGTGCTGGGAGGGTTTTGGAGAAGCTGGATGTGTCTGTGGGTAGTGGCTTCCCCTTACAGAACTCAGGCTTCAAGCATCACCTTACTTCCTTTTTATGCCACCAATTCCTTATGAAGCTGATCTAAAACAACCCAGTTAAAAGGGAAGAAGAGTAGAACAGAGCAGCTCAAGCAGGAAACAATCTCTAACTAACAGGGAGGCAGACAAGTTACGGTATTTTACAGGAAGCGTTTCACAGACCACCTGGCTCACTTGCTGCATTCAGGTCTGAGCTGCCTTAAGGGATTCATTTAGAAGTCTGATATCAAACCAAACTGTACTCTGCCTGCTCCAGAAACTTTCCTGTGACACATGGAGTGCCAAGGAGACTCATGGTACATTATCTAGACTGCTTTGACCTCTTAGCAAAGCAGTGCAGGAGAGCAGAGTTTCTCTTTTTAATCAGATGAAGCAGTTAAAAGCTTGGTGAAATATCCTCATGGCACAGTTAAGCTAGAGACAACTGCAGCTGTGAAAAGACTGTGTTAAGAAACAGGATGGTTGTGGTCTACTGTGAGAAATAATTTTCCTGTTGACTATTTTTTTAAACAGGAAGCTGAAGAACAAAGCAGCATTAGTCTTGGTGCTTTTAATCGGTTTCAGATTTCAAATATTGCATTTAGAATATGCTGATTGGGAAAGGCTAGGGCTTTGTGCAGAGTTTTATGTAACAACTGAGAGCTACAAATTTGGAAGATGGGAATATAACTAAATTCAAGCAGATCCTCTGAGTATGAAGCTGTTGTTTCTCTGGAGGAGCTTCAGATGCTCAGTAATGCAGCAGAGGACTGATGAGAGCAGGCTGGTCTGTTGGCTGGACTTTGAACGCGTGCATTTGCACAGCACTGTGTAGGCTTGGCTTCACACAGTTTCCTCTTTGTCAGTCTGTCTGTCTGTCTGCCAGCTTCCCCTCTGCTCTGCTCGCTCTTTTGTAGTAACCGGAAACAGCTTCTGCAGTCCGGGAGAAGAACACCTGCAGACACTAGAGACAGCACTAGTGCCTCACACCACTTTGAACTCCATGATCTTTCTAGATAATCAGCCAGAACTATGGATGATGCATCTGACACCTTCCTCCCTAAAGACTTTACACAAAATCCATTAAAGTCTTATTTCAGAAAATACTTCTTCTGAGGAAGGTAACTCAGCAATTTTTGGGGGGGAGAAGGGGGGTTATAGCTGTAATCTAATTCTTTTGAAGCATGAGCATCTGATGAGATAAATCTGTACTTCTAACCATTTTTTTCTGACACAGATGTCATGGATCGTGTCAGAGCCAATACAGACTTCGTAGGTGGTGACTCACTGCAAATGCCATTTTGTTTTCATTCAGCACATTTGCCCCATGTTCATTTTAACTGTAAAGGCATGATGTTGATGTGACAGATAATATGTTATTACACTTCCCCTTGGTTTCATCAAAAACAATTAAGTTACTTAAAAAAATAAGAGCTGTGTATTCTTGTAAATAACTGCCCTGGGGACCTCAGCCATCAGCCTGGGGTTGTCTGGAGAACTACCCTTACTCCTATTCCCACTGTGTTTACCTGTCTTATGCAAACATGATATAAGTGGCGACAAGTCATTGTTACTAAAGGTGGCTCTGGTGAATGGCCAGTACAGGTGAAAGCTCAGATAAAAGAATAAAGCATATGCTGAAATGCCCCAAAAGCCCCTGATAGGGACAGTTCCAGCAAACTGTGCCAAAATGCCAGAAAAATCCCTTGTGACTTGAAAAAATAGTCCTTGATACTTGGACTTTTTTTTTGTTGTTGTTCCATAATTTTGTTGCAATAAAGTTCTGTATCTCAGGTGTGACACTCCTAGTATTGGCTGAGGCTGAAATTTCAGCTTGGGATGGGGAAAAGTGGGAGCCTGATCTCTGGCAGGGAGGCTTGTGAAAGGCTGAGCTTTAGCAGCCAGGCTCTTCTGTCTGCAGCTGAGGGGCCAGGCTGCCTGCTTGCTCTTCCTCCTCAGGGAGAATACCCAGTACATGACTGTATGTGCTGCTTCTGAGGAGGAGGAAGGTGCATTCAGATATGATGATGGAGCTTCGGATCTCCAGAGCAAGCAGGGAGAGAGGAAGAAGCATGAGTCCATTCTAGAGGTCTGCTGTTCCACTCTACCCGTAACAGTGTAGGTGTGGGAATCTTTTAGCAAGTAAAGAGGTTTAACAGGTCTTAACAGGCATCTCTTTCTGAGTATGATCTTAAAGTATGATGCCTACTTGAAGTAAGGGTTGATGGTATAGCTATGGGACTATCCTGAAGCACTTCCATGGGAATAAGATTGTTGGATTTAATGGAGTTCAATTTGGTTATTGCATTTGGTGCACTGCCATAGCAATGCATGGATTGTCTTAAGTGTTCAAAACTGGATGTGTATATCTGTGAGTTTGTATGGCAGTGGGGATCATGTAGGAATGATCCCATTTAAATATCCTGTTTAAAGATGCAGCTGGTTTTAATACAATTAAATATAAAGTGCTTTTTACTTTAGACTTCACTTTAGACTAGTGCTTTGCTTTAGACTTAAAAAATGTAGACGATAAACCTGTTAGCTGCAAGGATGTTTTTTAGTTGAGTAGAAATTTATTTATTAAGATGTATTAATCTCTGGACCTTGTGTGTTTGTGTTTTGCTGTGCAGGTTTCTTAGCAAGAGCAGACAGATTTCAGCCTTCCACCATGCCTGTGCCTCCCCCTCCAGCTCCCCCTCCACCGCCAACACTGGCCTTGGTAAGTTTTACAGGAGGGAAATGTACCTTACGCACTGTTCTCTGCTGCTGCTTGTCACATTGACTAGGATGTCCAGAGATACTGAGGTGAGGATGAAGGTATCCATGATATTTGGGGAAAGCTCTCCAACATTTTGTTTATGGTTGATCATTCATCCTACGAGAAGGACCATCACTTCCACTGCCTTCCAGTGCTCGTGTGGATGTCACTATCCACTTTAGCTCTCCATCCTTTTATTTCTCCCACACTGGTGACTGGTCTAGTGGAGAGACAATGGCTTGTCTAAGTCAGGGGAGTGGAAGTCTTGCTATCCCCGTGTCTTTCTCCAGACCTGTACTTCTACCTTGTCCCTTGTTCTACTCCAGTACTTATGTGACTTGAGCTGGAGAAACTCAATCCTATTGTTTAAATTTGTCAAGGATAGCTCTTAGCTAGCATAGCTCCCTCAGCCAGCCTGTGGTACCAGAGCACAGGATCCACTGCTGGCACAATGTGGTGGGTGAAACTACATTGGACCTGACTTAAGCTTAAACTGGAATAGAGCTTGTGCTGTGCTTGCCCTCCCAACAGTCAGTCACCTCACTGACAAGAAGGGAGAGGCTTCTTGAAATGCCATTTTAAAGTACCCAGATATTTTCACTGCAAAACCCTAGCTGATTATACAGAATGGGCTGCGTCTCTCAAGAGTCTTTCCCTCATTTTCCACCACAAGCAGGATATGGACTCTGCTTGGTCTCTCCGTGACAGCTCTCCCCACCTTTCAGTAAATCTCCATAGCACTGATCTGATAAGTTAGAAAGTGTTTCAGGAACCATTTCTTAGAAGAAAGAGCCATTTATATGTGTGTGTGTATGTGCATATTAGTGTATTGTTTGGAGGTTTTCTTGTTCTTTCTTGAAAAACTGTCACCAAAACATAAAGTGAAAAGAGAGGACCATTGAGACAAACCTCTTAGGTCCAAAGGTTTTATTTGGTCTATATGAAGAGGTCAATATTATTGAAGTGGTGATTGCCATTTTGAAGTATTTCTGTCAAAGCTAAAATAGTAGACAAAGGTCCATCTTTGCTCTGACTTACCTAGAATTTGTATTTCACTACAACTTTCAAGTATGTCCACCTTCTTGTATAATCAAGTTATGTGCGTAGTCTGTTCTTGCTCAGTCTCCAAAATGGCAATTTGCCACAGATATGCCTGGGCTTTAAAAAATCAGAGACTTTAAATCATTAGTTCAAAAAAGGCAAATTAACATAGAAGTGTTCTGTTTCTAATGAATAATGTAGGTTAGAATGGCAGTAGTTGGGGACTCTGAGTCAGTAACAAGGCCAGCTACCTTTAATATCATTCACAAAACTAGACATGGCATGCTACTTACCCACTCCAATGCTGTTAAAACAGACACTGAAGTCTCAAGTAAGTACCCTATTTGAGCAGAATTTTGTATCTAGAAGTTGAGGTTTATTTTGCCTCCTCATTTTTAATCCTTGTTTTGCAGGCAAATACTGAAAAGCCATCCCTAAGCAGGTCAGAACAAGCAGGGCGAAATGCTCTATTATCTGATATTACCAAAGGAAAAAAGCTCAAGAAGACTGTTACTAATGACAGAAGTGCTCCAATTCTAGACAGTAAGTATGATTCTGCATGTTGGAATTTCTGTAGGCATGAATGGTTCTACATATCTGAAAGCAGAAAATTATTTTATATATCATCAGATGAATTGCCACGAGGGTAGATAAAAGAAAATGCCAGAAATTGGCATGCATAAAAATAAAATCTGTTCATCGTGAATGAACAGTCAGCTGAGAAATCAATTACTGCTTATGAAATGTGAATGCTAAATTGTTCGCTAATTCATATAAAGTGGTTTATTTTCCTGTTTGCTTATATCAGAAAACTATGCAAGCCCTACCAGGAGTTCTGCTGAGGACCTGCAGCAGATCAGGCGAACAAAACCCCCGTAAGGACTGAGGAGAGGGCAGAGCATAAAGTGGAATTTCAGACTCTACTTTTGCATAAGCAGCATAAGAATAAATGCATGCCTGGCATGACACCATTGGCTCCAGTACCACTTAGGGCAAAACCAGAGCCAGAAGCCACAGCTGTACCTGCGTGTCACTGCTGCATGCAGTTGTGCCCCTCCTTGAGTGACTCAGGGGTGTTATCTTTTTGGCTGAGCCTTGCTGCTCAGCCTGCCCAGCAGTACTGCACAAGACAGTGACTCTCCTTACCTGAATGGAAATAAGGCCTCTATCCAGCTGTGCTGCTGCTGTGTCTCAGAGCACATCTTGGTAGGTGCCGAGAGGAGGCTGGGAAAGCCCATGTAGCCAAAGTATTGGGAAGACAGAATAGAAACAGGAGAATAGTGAGGAACACAGGCCTGTGCTGACAGAGGAACAGCATTCATTACCTAAGGAGAAAAGACTCCTCTACAGACTGATCAGCAAATGTGATAAACTTCAGTTTAGGTTTGGCCATGCACTTAAAGGCTGGACTGTGATAGGAACATGATGAGGAAATAAAGAAATGCCCAGAGGAGTGTGACCAAATAAAAATAATTTTAAAAAGAATTAGACACAATCCTGCAATCAGCCAGCTACAGTTTTTAAAGATTGTCTCTGAATGTCAAGTTACATGTTCTAGCTATTGTAATGGGCTGCAGGGGATTAAAGGAGGGGGTAAGCAGTAAGATAAAAATGATGCAGCCTATTATCTTGTTTACAAGAATTAACAAATCATGATGAAAGACTAAACAGCATTTCTCCAGAGGTTCACACCCTGTCTGAGTCAGAGCCAAACTGAGCTGATGTGCCTAAGAAAGAGAAGGATAATGTGAAACATTCCCCCTTGGATACACTCTTCCTTTTTTCTTAGGGAAATTTTTAGAAGTGCTTTTCATCCACAGGTTTTAATTACTTTGAAATCCGTGAAATTTTTACCCACTCAAAGTTGTGGAAATCAAGATTCCAACAAATTAAGCAATTGATCTTAGCCCCCATAGCCCAGCATCTGAGAGCTGATCTCCACAGATATCCCAACCTGTGCACCTGCTCATTTTGCAGTGTTGCTCTGAATAGGGCTCTTCTCTGTGTTGTAGTTGTGGAAAAACTTTCGTTTTACTTCTGGCAACTCAGCTGTCACAGCAGAAATATTGACATTAGAGAGAAAGGGGGAGGGCTGATAAAATAATTCCTGCCTGTTAGAAACATTAACAGTTAATGATCCTGTCACTGCACTTCTGAACCTACAGAAATGGCATCTCCTTCCCTACTAGGCTTTGTTTAAATAAGTAGATACATTGCAATATCATCAATAATGAGAGTTCTGTGCATTCCCAGCAGTGATCCCCAGAGACACCTTCAAGAGGAAGGACCCTCTGCCTTCCTTCCCTTTTTCCCATGAGATTGCCCTGTCTCTGCTTATGGAGAAGTGGAGGGGAAGGATAAGAGAGCAAAAGTAGGAAGAAACGGGAATAAGTAACTAAGACGCTAACGAAGACTACATGATACTCTCAGAAGTCCCATCCATGCTCAGCTCCAAATTCTCTGCAGCAATTTGCTCTACTCTCCAATGTAGAGCAGACTAAAGTGATGGCTTAATAAAATGGAGAGGCTATAGTTGTTATGGTTATTGCACCACCTCCTCCACATGCAGTGGCAGTGGTGATGATGGTAGCTGTGATGATCCAAACCTTCTGTGTTTTGAAAGTTCATCCATTTTTCCCCAGCTACAAGCATTACTCTAATGAAAGAGGTGACTTTGCAGGATTAGTCTTGCTTCACTAATGTGAGGGATTTTTTTTTCCCAACAGAACCCAAAGGATCTGGTGGAGGTGGTGGCGGTGGCTTTGGAGGAGGTGGCGGTGGCAGCGGCGGGGGTTTTGGTGGCGGCAGTGGTGGCAGCTTTGGTGGCGGTGGACCACCTGGCCTTGGAGGCCTTTTTCAAGCAGGAATGCCAAAGCTCAGATCTGCTGCGAGTCGAGATGCTGGTAAGAAAGACTCTGAATTTCCAGTGTGAAAAAATGACATTGCTTCAAACCTTCATAGTACTGCAATAAATTACCTGCTGGGATTGAAAAAGCCATCAAATATTGTAGGCGCTTAGGAAATGTAATTTTCAACTTGAATCTTGTTTTATTCTTACTATTTGGTTTTATGAGGGAGAAGCAAGACTTCCACCCATCCTCCTCATTATTGATGAAAACTAAAGATCTTGGTAGTGTTGAATTACTACCTGCAAAGTACAGTCAGGCAGATCACATCCTGCCTTAGCTGTTGGTGTACAGGACCAGAGGAGAACATAGGAGGATCCAGGCTAATTCTTTCTTGTGCACCAGGAAAGGGATGTACTTTCCACATGGAAAGTACTTCTGTGTCAGCTCCACAACAGCGTGATTTGCTGCTTAGGGAGTGCATGAGGCATCCCAGCTGGCTGGTATGCACACTGCAGATGGAGGCTTGTCTGGAGCAGGCAGTGTGCTTCTGGCTGACAAAACAGCTGCCTGAAGCCCATGCCCTTTTAAGTGAAGGACATCTGGGGCCACTGAGTTTTTTAAGTTTAAGGACATAGCATTTCATTCTTGTTGAAGAAGGACTATGCAATGGGGGTTGTAGAGTGTTACAAATATTACATATTTTATAGCCTAATATAATTTTTCAGCAGATGTGTACAACACAGTCTCTCAGAGCTGGTATTTTCTATTGTGTCACAGTCTATTTTGGGAACTTATATTAATACAAAAGTTCCTGGCATTGCAGGACAGTACTGACGAACTGCACGGCCAGCTGCCTTCTTCCTGATGTGTACAACTACATCCTTAGATCACATCTACTAGAAAGGGCTGAAAAGAGCCTTTTGTGGACTTTTGTTGTTAAATGTAATTTAAAAGCTAAGATTTCTTTTCTCTCGGGTTGATAGTATTCTGTACTTGTTCTTCAGCATTTCTTCCCTCCCTGTTTTATTGCCTGCTGTGTGATGGCTGCACCACTTGTGTTACTTTGTGGCCACTTAAATAGTGCCTCATAGACAATATCAGGATGTCACCTGCTGTTCTGGAGTGGTTCCCCAGTGATACGGGGGTTGGGGCTGAGCCTCAAGGCAGAGGTGGCTGCGCCCTGGCCGCTCGCAGAGCCTCGGGACGCGCGGCCCGTTCGGAACCGCAGCCCCGGTGCGAAGGTGCTGATGCTCCCTCTCCTGTGTCCGCAGACGCCGGGGGAGGCCGCCCGCCCGTCCTGCCGCCCGGAGGCCGCTCCGCCGCCGCCAAGCCCTTCTCCC
>VZRQ01010298.1:343896-364286 GCA_013397975.1 Machaerirhynchus nigripectus | reverse complement strand
GGCGGCGACGAGATGCCGCGGCTGCCGCAGAGGAACATCTCGCTGGGGTCGTGCCCGGCGCCCGGCGGGGGCCGCTCCGGACCTCTGCCCCCGCCACCCGGCGAGAGGCCGCCGCCGCCCGTCAGAGACCCGCCCGGCCGCTCAGGTAGGGAGCGGGGACAGGTGGCACGGGGCGAGGGTGCTTTGGCCGTGCGCGCAGCGGCTTCACATGCTCAACAAACACATCCCAGGATGGCATCCCTGTTAGGCACTAGGGATTCTGCATTTGGAAGCGAGGGTTTATGGGCATCGTGGTGGCTTAAGGAAAGTCACAGTGCGTCACCAGTGTGCTCACGTGTACTTATTGCAAATCTTGGTAACTTTGATTATAGTCACTGTAATTGAAAAGGGTTGCAAATGGGATTTCCCCATTAGGTTATTTGATGCAAAGAAGCTTCTGGTAAGGTGACAGCATCTGATTTCATGAGTCAACCAGCGTGAGTTAATGGTGGCATTCTCATGAGTGGAGGTTTGTGGAACCTGACCTTTTACGTGTTGGGAGGCACAAACACAGTCAAATACAAATAGGTTTAATAAAAGACCTAGCCAACAGTTGTTAAATGTAATTGCAGTTGTTACAGCGTGACTAAGTGTTGTTACTTACCATATGTAGATATCAAATTAGACTAAAAGTAGAGTTGTCTCCATTGAGTTATTTCATAATGTACTTGGTCCTCTGTGACAACTGTTGTTCATAACTTTTAAGAATTGGACATCATAACTCAGCTCTGTAATACCTGATAGTTGTCCCTTTGGAGATGAGAGAATTTAGGCGCAGTCGGGCCCTGTAACATGAGGAGGAGAAAAGCATTGCACAGAAGATACTGCTGGGAAACTCCATAGAATTGCCTTTCATATCATCCTTTGGAATAAACTCAGAAATCATCTCTAGCCCACCCAGTCCTAGACAATAGAAGTGAATGTCATGGGAGCTCCCACAGACAGGCATGTATGCTGCTTTCCAGCTCCTTGAACCAGCCTGAATCTCCAACACCTACAGCAGCTGTGCAGCTACAGAAAATAGTGGCCCTGAAACCGTGCTTTGTGGAGCTGGTTGCCAGCCCAGAGGATGGCACAATGCTAGTGCAGCCTGCAGTAAATAAATCAGAGAAGTCCCATTACAATTGACTGGGGGGATGGATCAAAGTTGCAGAGAGTGTCTGCAGTTATTCAGTCACTTCCAAGAGTTTGTTCTGTGATGGCCTTGGCTTCCACCAGTGCTTTCCTAGTTGACTCTTTTCTGAGACAGATGGTTTTAGCACACCTGCACTAACTGTCTTCTTGCTCAGTAAGTAGAAGGAAGTTGTAGTAATACATTCTTAACATAAATACGCCTATTCTGTGGCAGTTCAGTATAGACAATGAAGTTTAGCTAGGTTTAGAGAGAGCAAGCAAAACTATTCTGAAAGTTGCTGAATGCTTCTCATTCTTTGAAACCATACCCTGAAGGCAAACTTTAGTAATTAGCAAAATAAGGGGAGCAAAAATACAGGAAGTACGGCATGTTTCTTGAAACATGTTTCAATGCTTGTTGCTGGAGACAAAATATCTACTGGTCTCTTTTTCAAAGTGTATGTCTGTAGGTAAATTTCATCAGGACAGGGAAGCATTTATTGAAAATTAGCATAATTGTCAGTTGCCCAACTGTGCCAAACAGAGTTAGTGAGACTTTTGAACATGCGTAACTCTCCACACCCTCTGCTTCACCTTCTTGTGTCCTACCCATGGGCAGTTCTCTCCCTGGTAGCAGCAGCTTTCCTGTCTTTATTTACTTTCCTTGTAGAAGCATCCTTCCCTACCCTCAGGACAGCCCTGGGTCTGCATTTTGTGGGCTGTGCCTTTGTATTTGACCTGTCACATCCTTGCCAGTTACAGATACACAAACAGTGGAAATGCCAGTCTATGTGTGAAGTCTGTTTCCAGTTCAGAGGGAGATGGATATGCTCCAACTACCGAAAAACCTGTCATGCAGCCCATAGAGTGAGCTGATGAGCTGCTGCTTAATGCAGCCGCTCCTGGGCTGAGCTCCCCTGTGCGCCACCACAGACCCTGGCTCTGACACCCAGAGGGGACCATCCCTATGGACAAACAGCCTCTGAGGGTAGCAAGTGTCTTCTGCTGCATGTCCTCTTGCCTTGCAATGGTACATAGAAAGGAAATGTGTTACGGTTTGGACCTCCACAACACCCTGAATTCCAGCTGTGGCTTCTGCTTGTTGTGGCCACTGTAAATTTAAAGTGGTTTAAAAGTAGCTTCAAGGACCAGCACCTGTACAGAGGCTTCTGTAGCTGAGGGAAATGGGAACGTGGACACTGCAGTGTATTCATGTTGAGGTACATCCTGCTCCTCTGAGCTGTACTCTCCAAATCAGCACTAAATCCCTAGAGAGCCCTGGAGAGCAGGGAAGTGGGTGCTGAGGGCCATTACCCCTTGGGGCCAAGGGTCGTAACCCCTGGTGTTAACAGCGTTTGTGTGTTTGCCTCTTGCCTTGCTCTAGGCCCGCTCCCGCCACCTCCTCCCATAAGCAGGAATGGAAGCACTTCCAGGGCTTTGCCCACTACTCCCCAGCTGCCTTCCCGAGCAGGGCTGGACAGCCAGAGAGGTGGACCACGACCTCCACTTCCCCCCGACCGGCCAGGCTCAGCAGCGCCACCACCACCACCGCCACCTTCAGCAGCTGTCAGAAACGGCTTCCAGGATCCAGGTGATGGTGAGCCATCCTCCCAGCTGTTTGCCCTCCGTAGAGAAGGTGTACTGGCTTTTGGCCTTAATACGTCAAAAGAGGTTTGCGATAGAGATTTTGTTTCTAGTGCCAGCCTTTGATTTCTGACCAACAGAGGTGTCGCTTGGGTCTCGATTAACCCTGGCAAGTAAGAACAGAATAAATATGCCATACATAGAGCAGAATTGCAAAGTCATCAATACAGTCTCCAAAATAACCCTTTGAAAAATACCCTGAAAAAAGGAAGGGAATTGTTTCAACTCTAATATGAATTCAAACCACAGCTACACTGACACTTTGGAAGTCAGAACAAGTTAGATGACTCAAAAGCTGAAAGCTGAAAAACAGATGAGGGAAGGGATTGTCAGAACATTGCTGAAAATGTCAAGGATCTATTTCTGCTAGTGTTTATTGAAAAGATGAGGTCCAAGATTGCTGTGTTTTAAAGATTCATCATGCTTTTCTTTTTAATTATTTTCTATTTGCATAGAACAGATAAATCCTTCCGTTAATTATGGGAGGCCTAAATTGCTATTTCTGACATTTATAAGGTTAGAAAAAGCAAACAGAAAATGAAACTATAACTCACGCTTTTGAAACATCTTCACACATCATGTATGGCAGAAGGATCACAGGCATATTTTTTCCTACACAAATCATTTGCAGGGTTCAGAACATGCAGCTCCTTTTCACACTGGTTTCTGATTGCAGCCTTGGGAGTAAACATAGAAAAACTGGATGCCAGCAAATAACCACATGTACAAATGCCGGGTAGAACTTACTCAGCTGTTCATTACATTATGCAGTAAAATATCACAATATTGCAAGAAAGTTATGGTTGCAAGCGAAGAAATGACAAAGTTTAAATTAGGCCACACTTTCTTTCTTAGGCTTTCAAAACCAAGTGCAGAACAGAGCTCTTGGAACATTTCCTATTATTTCAATGAAGAAACTGGTCAGCTTGCTTTATTCTTTAGAATTCTGTAGACTCAGTAAGTACAGCAAAAGGGCCCCTGTAGTCTAAAAAGATACAGCTTCAAGTGATGTATTTTTCCATTCTTGACACTAGTTATATACAGGATTCTCTGTCCTAAACTTTAGCATAATTGCCCCAAATTTTCTTCTTCCAGTATAAATATTAAGAGAGAAAAAACAGTGCTTATAGGAATGTGCTTTTAATGATTCTTTTGAGCTCTGTATATCAATGACACATGAATATCAGGAAATCCTATACCAGGAACAAAATACTGATCTAAAGTAGGAGAAACTAGGCTGTTCTGGTAGCACATATATATTTATGTGTGTGTGTGTGTTAAAAAAGCAGATCTATTATACATGGAAGGGAGAGTAGGGCTTATTTTAGTGGAATTACGGCTGTTTGCCCAATCTGTGATTTTGCATTAAATTGGCAAAATGATCAGTTAAAGTTGATAAAAATTTTCATTCCCAAATTAACCTAAAGCATCATCTTCCCTGACTTCCTAAGAGAATGCTGGTTCAGTTCTCAGCTGTGGAAGCATTTTGCAGTATAAAACACGCATTAAACATGATGTGAATTTACTTTCTTAAGCTATGTCAAAAAACTAAAGAATAAATTGCATGGGATTTTTTTCAGATGAATGGGAAAGCAGATTTTCTTTTCATCCGATATCTGATTTGCCACCTCCAGAGCCATATGTACCCATGAACAGGAGTTATCCCAGTAAACTAGCACGAAATGACAGCAGAGGTAAGTTGGAATTCCAGTGTATTGTCCTAAAACCAGTGTGAATGGGGAAGAGTCTGGATGCTGAGGTTTCCAGACTTCTCAGGCTAACAGTCTGATCATCCTTCCTCACCACACAGGAAGAGCTAAATGCAGGTTCATAGGTACAAGTCCTCTTAAACTTGTATTTGAGTGGGGAATTGTTTGGTTTTTAAGTTGAAACATGCATCGTAAGTGACCAGCTCTGCCATTATAGTCAGCCCTTCTGCTCTAGGCAGCCAGAACCACAAATATCCTCAGGACTCTCTCCTCATTTTCCATCTAAATTCATGCACAACTCATTTATTTTTGTGCCAGCATCATCCTTGAGTTTAGTTTTCCCCTCTTCTTCTGTGTTAAACTCCTAATGTTTTTTAAGACAACAGTCATATCCTCCTCTCAGTTCTTGTTTTGATGGGCTGATTCAGTCCGGATGTACTACACTCTGCTTCCGAGCCATGTTCTGTGATCGTCAGAGCTGCTTAGGTATACATTTCAGTTTGATTTTGTCCTTTCCAGTCGGTGTTACATGCTGTTCCAGTTCAGGTTTCAAACATGTCTTCTACAGCAGCATGAATGTTTCCTATCTTCATTAGTGGTATTTTGCCTGATACACTCAAGGATCAATTACTTTTCTTTCACAACCAGCAACATTGGTGGCTCATAGTTATCCTGTAATCATCTGTATACTCAGATGTTTCTCTCCTGTTTCCAGATGATGAAGGTTTGGTTTGAAGCAGAGATTCCTGTTAGACTCTGACCCTTCACTTTGCCCTGTTAGCTTTCATCCCATTGGTACTAGTCCACAAAGGAAGGCAAAGTAACATACGCATTTTTTGTGTTTCCTTTTATGAGTTTGCTATGAAAATCTTCATATAGGGAAAAACATTAAGAGCTTTGAAATTTTACTGTGTTTAGAGCTTGCCACTTTTCGTTGAGATTTACATGTATTGCAAGTAGCACTGAGAAGTTGTGTGTTCACATAATTTAGTAAGGCTAACAAGAACTATTAGTCTGTTTTGGAAAGGGGACTGGACCAAAATACACGTGCTTTCCATACATTAGGGATAGCGTGAGTTAAAAATGTTATTTTATAGTGTTTGAAGTTTTGATGTTGTTTAATAAACTAAGCAGAAACTCTACAAAGATTTTTTTTTTTTTTTTTAATGGCCAGGCATGAGAATTAGTAGATCTTCACCAGTTACTGAATTAATTGCTTGGATGTAAACTCCCCCTTCAAAAGAAGGAGGAGTAACACAAAAAAACCTTCTTTTTCTTTTAGGTGGGTCTGTCCGAAAAGAAAGAGGTGCCCCCCCGCTCCCGCCTATACCAAGGTGAAATGGGTTCTGGCCCATCTTTGGGTGACATCTGTTCTCAAGTTTCCTTCGGGCCAGCTCTCCTGTCCACATGACTGGAAAGTTGTCTGTCTTGATTGATTTCTACTTTTGGCTTGTCAGCTGGAACAAACTTCAGTCTCTATTACAGAAGTAATAGATGTGGCTTATGGACTATAGTTGCTCAAAGCTATGAATTTTATTCGCTTATACTGCAGGCATTTTGTGGACCCTACACAACATACGTGCATCATGCTTACTGTGTCCAACCCTGTCCCCTGGAGAGCTCCATGGGAGGTCTGGCTTTGAATTTGATAGAGCTTGAACAAAGCTGTTTCATTCATTTTGGATCTGGTAGCTGTATTATTTTAATGAAAAAGTATTTGTTGTTTAAAAAAATAGTTGCTGGGTAAAAAGTAGCTAGGAGTCCCCTGGATCCTTCTTTGCATGCTTAGCTCCGCCCATCTGCTTCTGCAAACCATAGACCTACTACATGGTGACAAAGAGTTCATCTTTAACTTTTTCACTTCAGCTTAGTCATGCAAATCTTAAGCGATGCACAGCACATCCTGCCTCAAGGATGGAGTGTCTCTGGCCTTGTTTTTATCTGCGGAGAATCTTCCAAAGAAAAGCACAAGTGAAGAAATCATCAGCATAAAAATATGTATATTTTTTTATCACTCTTCCCTATTTTTTTAATAGTGTTATGTGTTCTGTGACCTAATTCTTTCCTACTCTTACGTGGACCAACCCACATCATGTCATCTGTGCCCTGGATTACTGTCATGCCCTCTGCCTGATACTGCATGCCAGGAGTCCTCAGAAAGTAGTCTGGGTGCAAACGCAGCAATTACTGTAGTTGCAGGCTCCTCCTGTAAAGCATCACTAATGCCAGTGCTCCACAGACTGCTTTCCAGTTGTTTCTTTGGTACAACTAAAGGATGGGGTTTGACTTAAAAAGCTTCTTGGCACTTAGGTCACAAGTCTCAGAGAGCTTGCATTTGACTTACATTATGGTAGAGCAGCCGAGGTCAAAATTGTTCCTCAGTGAAAGCCCTTTGATGTTGTGAAGGGGGTCTGGGGTTTGTGCATTCAAGTGGGAGCATCCAGAACTTGCTGTCTGCACTAGTTCAAGAGGAATAGAAAGATTTGGTCTTCTGAGTTTGCCATGAAGCCTGTCCTTTCAAACTTTGCTGAAAGGAGTCTCTACAGAGAGCTGCAAGGCTTACATTAACAGTGGAAAGAGTAAAGTATTCTAACATTGTGACAAGTGGTTAATATGTTTAATGGCTTTTGAACTGTGTGTATGAGAAAAGAGCTCATTGTATGAGTGAATTTTACAGGTGGATCTAAGTGTGTATAAAATGCCTTTGGAAATTAGAGGAAGATTATAATTCTGGGTTTGAAACATTGGTGAATGATAGCTCTTTGTTAATTGAACCTCTGAAGTTTAGCCCTGAAAAATTACCCCTCAGTCTCATCAGTATGTTTCTTCAGCGTGCTCCTTGGGATCCCTGCCAAGCCTGTGTCAGCAGTCATGCTTCACAGGGTGTTGCTCAAAAAAACGCAAAATAAAACATAAAAACTAGTCATGTAGGTTAAGAAAATGTTTCTCTAGCATGGGAGACATGATCCTAAGTATACTCTGCAGCTAGAATGAGGTCAGTCCTTGAAAATCTAGGGAATTTAGCCAAAGAGAGTCTGGACCCTGCTGAAATGTCTGTGCATAGGGCTTTTTGCTCTGTCTGTGAGCGGGGAGGGGCAGATCCACTTTCTGCCTGGCAGCCTGGACATCACATTGAAGGGGATGAGACTAGAGCTGGATTTGGCCAGATCAAATTTAATTTGGTCTTTTCAGTGTTTGTTTACAAAATCTTGTTAGCTGTGATAGCATTTGACTATGTACCTGTTTTTTACAGTTTTGTATCTAATGACCTATTTTAAGTTACTGTTTATGGTCTTGAACCTGCAATTAAACGCGCGGGCGCAGGGATGTGTCTACATCCAGTTGCAGGATCATGGCTGCAAGAGTTTCTTAAACAGATACTGGTGGGACGTCCATGTGACAGGTACGCCTTGGGATCAAACCTGGCACAACACTGAATTTGTGTATGTATTTTATGGATGTCGCTTAAACAAAGTGCCTGTCTCTTTGGGATATTATTCTGTGAATAGAAGTCCAAATAAGATTTTTAGGATAATAACTTAAAGGATAAATTATTGTATTCATATTTTAAAACTGAAGCACGTAATAACTTTTTAAGGAACAATATTTTGAATTCAAGAATACAATATTTTCAATACCTTGACCTGCCAAATCCTTGTTAATATCCAAACAGCTATGCAGCCAAAAAAACCCCCAGCCCTCCAGAAATTATATATTTTTTATAACTTACCTGCTTCCAACATGACTGTTTTATTTTCATAAGTCTATGAAAATGCTGCCCAGTGTTCTGACAATTCTCTGTATCATTCCAATTATCTTATATTTGATCTTTACAGCAAGGTTTTCTGACCAGAAATCTGGACCACCAGCAAAGACTTTGAAAACCAGCTTCAGTTTCACTTTAAAATGTGCCGTGTAAAAGGCCCCCAGTTAACAAGCCAAGAATCTTGAGCTGCTTAGGTTTTAGCAATTCTTTTTTACTCTAGAAACTTCTTCAGGAGAGATGTTTGGCATACATGTAAAATACCTTTAACACTGCAGAAAAGCATTTTTGTTCACGTAACAACAGCGTTTCCATTTATGTTTTGCTGTAAAAGTCCCTAGATATATTCCAGAACAATGCAGCTTTTTATCATTCAATATATTGCTTCATGCAGCAGTAGCTATTTACAATATGATCAGTATTAAAGTATTTATTTCACTATGAAGTGTTAAAAAAGAATAATACAAAACAGATTGAATCAATGGTGCCTTTCGACTTTTTTAGTCAACTCTTCTGTGTCTCAATAGAAGAATTAATCGACGTTGCTCTTCCAGGTCCTAACGTAAATAGTGCCGACAGTAGCATTTTACAGTGTTTGAGCCAAGCCCTGCTGTTGTTATGTGCTCGATCTGCTAACTCCAGGTGGAGCTCAGTGTGTGAGGAGACCACTGGATCAGTGTGTAGGTGAGGTGTATGTGGGCACTGGTTGGCTTCACAATCAATTGCTGGGATTGCTCTGAAAATTTAGACCTGTCCCAAAACCAGTGTCTGATGCTGCTGTCCACACAGCCCAGCTGACTTCAGTGTGGTTGCATAGGTTACAGAACTAAATTTGATTCACTGCTTGCATATAAGATTTGCTGGGTTTGTTTCAATGGCATTGTATTATAAACCTTCACACCTCACCCTGTCTTCTTATGTTATCACTAAGGCTCACACTGTGTGACAACAGCCACGGATGTTCATTTTCGTTTAATTCCACTCCATAAATAAAATGAGAATAACTTTTGTACCATGTAAAAATAATTTCTCCTCTATATTTTTGGAAGAAAAGCACATGTTATGTTAGTTATGACTTTCTGCACCAGCCTTTGGAAGAAGAGGTCACAGTGACAAATGTTCAGAGCTGTTAAAGGAAACTCAGCTTGTGATTCAGGAAGTGTATATTTCTGTAAATGAAATAAATAACATCGCAAAGTTCTTGTTTAAAAGCCAGCATTTCCCAACACTAAAAGAATCGTAAGTAATTTTTTTTTCTGCGAGACAGAACTGTGAAAGGAGTTCCTTATTTTGTCACTTAAAAAACTGGGTGGTAGTTTCTCCTTGCAGCATCAACTGTTTACAGGACACTTGTAGATCTGTCTTGGAGCAGAGGATAAAGGAACTAAACTGCTATCGTGCATCATGTGTATTGTAACAACAATTTTCTGTGCAGAAGTATGGAAATAGAAAGGGTACTTTCTGCCTTGGAAGTAAAGAGTGGAGTTGAGTGATCAAACCGAGATTATTTGAAGCAGAATGTCAATGTTGAGAGACCTAGAGAGGGCCCCTTGGCCACAGGACACTGGAAAAGAGAAGACTGCTCAAGGAAATAAAAAGCAATTGGCTCAATGTTGTTACCAGTACTGAGTAAAAATTATGGTATAAAATGTGCACGTTTGTAGTTCCACATCGCAGTGGTGTCTCACAGCTGGGTGCAAACAACCTCATACAGCGGTACACTGACTCCATGTAGCGCAGATTGTGTGAGCTTTAATCTTTCAAACAGTATTCACCAGAAAATAAGGAGAATCTCTCACCTAAGATATCCAGGAGCACATTATGTGCAAATTCATGGAATGGTTCTTCATGTACATTGGAAGAAAACAGGGACCTTTTAGCCTGTAAGATGGGTGTGTTTGGACCATTCAGTTAAAATGTAACCTGGTGCATTGGCAAAGAGGGGAGTATTGGAGTAACTCAGGCAGAAGCAGGGCATGTGTGTATGGTCTCAGTGAGTATGCAGCAGGTGGGTATGCAGACTAAAAAAATGGAAACCACATGTCTTAAAAAAGGGAGTGACCGTTTCTGTGTGTTGCCATTTTGAAATACAGTTTGTCTGTGATAAATATTCCTTAGTGTAAACTAATGCATGCAGAGGAAGACATCTAAATTTGGACATCCAAGGCCACACAAGAGAGAGGCAAACATAAAACAGGCTGAGCAGAAAGTAACGTTTCTATCAGTTGCTTAAAGTTTGAGCTTTTTATAAAATATTAATCTAGTTCTGTGAATTTTTTTGCTTAACATTTATTTTGTAAGTGATTTTGTTCTCCTTATTTTTCTGTCCTATACCAAATAAATTTTACTTTTATTTAATCGGTGGTGCAGACTGTTACATTGAGGACAACCACAGTTACTTCTTTGACAAAA
This sequence comes from Machaerirhynchus nigripectus, assembly GCA_013397975.1. Taxonomy (NCBI): domain Eukaryota; kingdom Metazoa; phylum Chordata; class Aves; order Passeriformes; family Dicruridae; genus Machaerirhynchus; species Machaerirhynchus nigripectus. Next base: position 353,606 of record VZRQ01010298.1, on the reverse strand, counting down.
GCACATGTTGGCTTTAACAGGAGTGTAGCAGTGAGCTGGGCAGGAGCTGGGATGAGCTGTTCTCCTCCTCTCCTGCCTGCCATTGCACAGCAGCACAGCAATAATGCTCAGAGGACTTTGGTCCTACGTACAATGAAGGACACCTGCAGATAAGGAGAAATAATGAGTTTACTTTAGGATAAAGAATGATTGAAAACCACTGGTTAGAGATGCTGTACTTGTAGGTGGCTGCTGGGTGAGCTGTGGCCATTGGCTCTTGGCAGGGCAAGCTAGGCACTTGCCAGGGGGAGATGACATGGAAAATCACTGTAGTTAAGTGTAGATTTTTGTTTGTTGTGTCTCCACTCACAAGGCTGAAGGCTGCCAGGGAATATGCAACAAATGAAACCCTCCTTTTGACTTTGGAGCCCTGTTCTTGATCATAGGTGTTAAGCTTTTCAGATACTTTGGACCAGGTTCATCAAAGAAAGACCCTTTGATAGAAGTCCAAAGGAGGTTCAAATTCAGGCTGCGCTTCCAGCTTCTCTTCAGAAGTTAGAAGGGTCATTTAAAACCCTGAGCTAAAAAGCTCTGTACTGTAACTCACCTATCTTGCAAAGACTTAATCATCAGGTTTACTCTTACAGAGGTTGTGGATCTTTTGACATCTCTGGGGACTGCTTGTTGATACCTTCATTTTACAGGCTGAGACAGAGACCACTTTCTTAGAAGGCCACCGACACTCATGTAGCTTGGAGACCCAGCAGTCCTGGTGCCTGGGCTATAGAAACAGGCAAACCATGATGGAGAGCCGGGGGGGGAAGCTGGAGAACTGTAAAGGAGCTGGCTCAGCAGGCTGTGAGACCTTTGTTTGCAGATATCAGTGGCAATAGCCTTGAATGAGAACACAGAGGTGTGAATCTAATGATCAGCTAGTAGGACTGTCTATCACATGTTTTACCAAAGAAAACGGGTTTTTTCTGGCTTTCAAGAAATCAAATTACTTGCTTGGCTTCAGGAAGAGGGAACTGAGCTGAGCATGCTGTGACCTTGTCATAACCACAACATAGTTCTTCCTTCACTTAACTCAAAAAATGCTGTTGATTTAAAAGAAACCCATGGGCTACCCTGTAAACGGTTCTGACTGCTCCCTGCAGTTGCAGGAAGGCTCGTGCGTTGCACACAGCACCCATAGAAATATGCAACTCCTTTGATAATGGTTTAACAATGTCCAATGACCTTCCTGCCTCCTGTACACAGGCTGCTCCCCTCTGCCCTCTCGCCCAGTCTGACTCCATTTTACACTGAACACAGTAAATTAGTCCCAGCAAATTACTGATCTGGGAACTAAACATTGGCCCATGCATCTATGTACAACACTTAATATATTTTTAGGTTAACCAGTGAAATAGATCATTGGCAATCAAACTCTTAATGTATCTCAAAATTTCAACAGCAGTCCAGCTACGGAAACAATCCTGAGGAAAGGATGACTGACACAAAAATACTTTGATTAAACACAGAAAATAAATTGGGTGGTTGCTGCTAACATTACCTTGTGTCCAATATCTATCTGTCTACTGCACAACAACATCAGTTCAGATAATCTCTTCTTTAATCTTAAAACATATTTGTGGCTTAAGATAGATGACTTCTGCAGAAGCTACATTCAAAATGTAAAATAGCAATCTATCATGAAAGCTGTCTGTATGATACTGCAGTAAGGCTCTTCTCATTCCCATAATTTTTCCTCTTTGTTATTACCACTCTTTTTTTTCCTGCAAATAAAAAAGTTACTTCTTCAAGAATGCTGAGATTTATCCCACATAAATACATTTCTCATTTTCAAAAGGGGGTTCTTCTTGTTATTTATTTTCTTTTATTTTCTTTTTTTTTGCTAGAATACAGAAGATACCTCTACCTAAGCACCTCTAAGTTAAACGCAGAGAGAGGGGCTGTTGGTTGCTGTCCATCCTTTCTCTCTCCAAAACAGGAACTGGTGATGTCTCTCTGTGTTTGGGGCAGGGCTTTATGACTATGCAGTGCCCTTCCCAAAGGGGTCCACTTTGGCTACGTTTTGCATGTGCCTGTGCACATAAATTTTTTTGGCTCCAAGCTTGTGTGAACACTGTACACAGTAAGGCCTGTAACCAGTTCCATTCTGAAAATGTTTTCATATCCCTGCCAAGATGGGTGTTAAGGCAGTGGGTGTTGGGTGTTACCCGACTTGAAGGAAGCATTGATGTATACAGGGCTGTGAAAATGAGTCATTCCTGTCCTTCTCCTTTCTAGCAGAAATTTTAGTAAATTCAGAATTACTGGTGAGCCCTCGCATGCCCTGTGGAGCAGCAGAGCCCCTGTGTCTGAAGGCTGAGCACTACCAAGCCATGAGAGCACAAGGCAGCTGAAGCAATCAGAGCACTTGTGAAGAGAACAAGGTAAAGGCTGTGGGTGAAAGTCCAGGCTCAAACCCCAGCTGCTGTCCATAGGTATTTTGATACTGAAACCTTGTAGATAACATCACTGTGCTGTTTGTCAGAGACTGCAGAGCCCATAAGTACTGTCAGTGCTGTCTAAAAACCAGCCCTCACTGCAAACTGCTGAAATCCTTCTGTTGAAGGTTTTTTCCCCTCCTTACTTAAAACAGAAACTTTCACTTCTGCTATTTGACCAGGAGTTTGGGTAACTTATGAAACCTGGGAACCTTTAGTTGAAAGCATAGATACGTATTCCTTTCCTCTAAATACATACTTTCATCTCCTGAACTGTGCCTGCAGGACTGCTGCTGTGCTTTCATCCAAATGCCAATCAGCTGTGGGGCTGGTGTGTTTGCTGCAGATTATTGCTGATTTAAAAACAATGCCCTGCTGTGTGCTATAAGAGAATTACCCTCTATGTCAGAACCTTCATTCCTCCCTCTCTTATACATATGGCCACTTGTGAGCAATGGGAGGAAATGTAAATGTATTTTTTAGCTGCGAATATGTCTAATATAAGTCCCAAGTCCAAGCATGCATCAGAAAATGAGAAGCCTTGTGTGTTTGTTTTTAACCAAGCAGGTGGGAACAGGTGTGACGCGCCCCCAGCCTGGCAGTTCTCTTTGTGCTGCAGGTGCTCGCTCCCGAAGCCCGCGTGCTGCTCCCGGGGCACCGCGCGGGGAGCTCCCGGCTGCCGCCGCGACCCGGGCACGGGGCCAGCGGGAATGTTCTCCGCCGTTCCTCGGCGTGCGCGCTCCGCGGCTCTGAGCCCTGCTCCTCGTGCCTAACTACCACAGCTGCGCCACCCTGTCTGGTGGAAGGTGTCCCTGCCCGTGGCGGGGGGGTTGGAACTAAATTGGATCTTTAAGGTCCCTTTCCGACCCAACCCAAACCCTTCTGGGAGGCTACGCACATTTCAGCATTTTAGGAATACTACGTGCTGTTTCACCCTAGCGATTTCACTCCAGGTGCATCCGGCCTGACTCTTCATGTTACACAGTTCTTAGGCAAGTCAAATTCCAGTACTGGGATTAAAATGATGCAACAGAATAATACACCTGACTCTACTCCAGTTCAGCAGAAAGCAGCATGCTATTAGACCTAAATAAAGTCTTTAGCTAATAAAGTTTAACTGAAGCTGGAGAAGGAGATAAGAATAAAACAAAATACCTTTTTTAATTGAAAATGCCAAGCGGAAGTAACAGAGAGCTGTGATACCGAAATTGGTTTTGTGGGTTGTTTGTTTGCTGGGGTTTTTTACGGGGGGCGGTATATTTGGTGGGATTTCTTTACTAATCAGTTGCTTGCTGAATAAGCAACAGCTGCAGCAGGTTGCACACCAGAAACAGCTTATTTAAGCACTGCAGCTTGCTTTAATATGGTTTTCCTGAGCAAAGCAGCATCTGCTAACTTGTGTGTAGCACTGATAGATCTGCTGATTCTGTTGTGGTTTTTTGGTTGGGGCTTCAGGTTTTTGATTTTTTTTGAGGATTCATGCCAAATTTGAGTAGTCTTCCAGTGACTGAGCACTCAGAGTACTGAGAACATGTAAGTAATAAACTGCCTAGGCTAAAATGAGTGAATAGGTTTTCTTAGGTCGAGCGAGAGCTAACTCTTACGCCCTATTCTTAATAATTTCACCACATACTGTTAGTCTGTTACTACGTGAAAATAATATTATAATAATATAATATTATAATTGCTATAATATAAATGTTATAAAAATACTTAATATTTTAAGTGTCTACATAAGTAGATAAAGCTCAAACCATAATATGAGGCAAATGGACAAGACTTGGTAATGATTTTTTATATAAAGCATTTGTAATGTGTAAGTTAAAATACTAATTTCTTTGTTTGACTTTTGCATATTTTTTCCCCTAGTTAGACTGGTAAACTATGTAACTAATTTTTGAGTACTTGCATTTGACTTTAGCACACTTACCTTCTTGCTGAGCCAAGTAAAAGGTTGGTGCCCTAGCAGTGAGGATGGAATTTGTACATTTAGGAGGTCTCTTCAGCATGGCTTTGTCTCTCCTGAAAGCAATTTCAGAAAAGAACTTGTAGAACTGAAGTCACATGGGATTATTTTGAACTTTATGGAATTCAGTGTAATTTAATTTGAACTTTTCTTTATTTTTTGCTTTAGAGAGGTGAATTTCACCATGCACAATGTTTACTGGGCTTAATTTCTTGAGCAGTCTATTTCAACAGACCTGAACATACGTAATTATTGCTGAAGTCTTAGTTTGACTTTCTGCAAGCTGACTGTACTAGCTTCATGTATTTTCTTTTGGAAGATAGAGTATTTTGAAGACTATAATTGCACCTAGAGTTCTGTGACATACCAGTAACACATGCCCTTGTCTCAGCCACAGAACAAAGTGGAAGTGAATGAGTGCAGTACAGTAAACACGGTTTCAAAACCAGCTTGAACATACACACTGTCTTACAAAAGATGCTCTATGAAAAATACCAATTAAGTTCCCGTAACCAACGCAGATAATGAGGTGGACTACTGCGAAATTACAGATGAGCTGATAAAATTGCTTTCTTAAGAAGGAAGACCTTTTACAAAAGTGTTCCAAGGTAACTGAGGTGAATGTAAACATCCAGTGCATCCCTCCTAATTTCTGTGTTAACAAGCTTCAAGCTTATGCGTAACAGTACCTGGCATTCTCCTGATCTCTGTGTTATATTGCTTTCACGACACTCAGAATTTCTCTCAGGTGCTGGATTTTTTAATGGTATTTAAACTTCAGAAGATTGGGAAATTCTTCCATGGGACAAGTGCTTTTCATTTGACATGACCCTCCAGAGACAAAATCCAGGGGCCTATTTCCTGTTTACAGATGAATTTTCCTCGGGTTTCCCTTGTTGCTTAACTGTCTCATCAAATATCTGTGTATTGTACACTATAGTTTATTTGCCAGTAACCATGTGAGTCAGTGTAAGTGACCAGACACATCTAGGTATAGATAAGCACTTCACGCTTTTCCTGTACGCCCTACGCACAACTGTAAGACAGCAGACATCAGAAACCAACAAACTTTCTGAACCCTGAACTATAGTTTTAGATAACCAAAGTTGGACATGCATTTTTGGATGGAGTCAGATAAGAAAATTTAACAGAAGTTGAGCACAGGTCCCTGCCTTGTGCATTATATAATCCATTTACTTTATTAAACAATGAGCAGTATGAGAAGGGTGTTTTTTCCAGCACTGGAGTTACAAAGCCACATTGTCTGTAGGTATAAATCCAATTTTCATATAAGGTTTGGCTCATTGTCAATAAACAAGGAGCATTGAGGAAGTATTTTTCCTGTAATTGAATATAAGAAGATTACCTAAGAAGTGCTAGTGCCTCTATCCATTGTTGCAATTACTGTGTTGGTAAGATACTTGGATTTTTCCATGCTGTTGAAAAGTAGGTGCGCAGCTGTCTGGAAATTGCACTGAGATTATACCTGTAAATTTCCAGACAGATTTCATCCTGATGCATTTGCCAGCATTCTTCCTGTCTGCTTGTATTCTGTATTCTTTTTTTTTCTATTCTTAGAAAAGGTACGTTTTTATTATATCCTACTGAGGGGTTATTTAGAGAAACTTTGCACATTTTTAATCAATAATGCTGCTTTGAAGCTCATCTGACGCTTCCTATTGTAAGGCAATGTTGTCTTTCAGTTATCACCATACCCTAACAATTTGACTACAACTTCCATGCTAGCTCTCTAAAAAACAAAAAAGCCAATTTTAGTATTTTCAGAAACGAAATGGAGAAATGTTCTTGCTTACAGTAAATTCTTGAGTGCTTTTCTTCAGAATACTCCAGCATTTCAGGTTTTGCAACAAGTGCTTGAGGTTACCAGTGATGTAGCCTTCACACCGAGTACAAAGATGCGTTTGTACGTATCTTTCCAGAAAACCTTTCCAAATTGGTTCAGTTGTATGCCTTTGTAAAATGTTTGCGTGTGGTCACTGCCAGTTCTTAAAAGCTACGTTGTCTGAAACCTGCTCTCACTGAGAGAGTAAGCCTCTTGCAGTCCCGTGTGGGGCCAGCCTGTGTACGTGTAATTGTTGCAGGTAAATGAGTATGATGAAAGCCACAGGACGACTCATGTAATGGTTGCTCCAGCTGCTTTTCATTGCTGCCCTGATCAAAAAGCAAAGATTGTCTGCCATGTAATCTGTTGACTATTTTGGTGGCACATACATGGATGGAAATGTCCAATTTGAGTGAAAAAGAGAACAAAAATCAAGGGGGAGAATAGTTCATGACTATACAATGTTAGGTAGTGTTAAGGGAATGCTCAAAGAGGATTGAATTAAAATTTTGGGGACAACTTTCAGTTTTATGTTTATTTAGTGGCTTTTGGAAAGCTTGGCTTTGCAATGGCAGTGATTGTGTTTTCTGTGATCTACAGTTCAGCCACCAAAGCTGAGTTGCCAGTGGTAGAGGATAGCTGTGATCAAGAGCTGACGGACTCTATAAACCTGTCCTCTCAGGAGTTTGTATTCAGAAAACTTGCCTTTCCCATGCATTAGTTACACTATTATAGCTATGGCTATTGTTATGTTCGGGGGTTTAATTTAATGCATGGGGGCTTTCTGATACTTCTTTGGGTTGGGTGAGACTCCACGAGAATTGATGTCCATGGTTGTCACCCTTAGTTTACAGAGATCTTAAAAGGAAAAATAAGTTAAACTATATTATAAAGCCAGGATGTTGGAACATAAAGATGCTCCATGGAACACAAGGGTGTGTTCAAGGTTAGAGAACATGTGGCTCAAAAAAAGAGCCTATGGAGCTGTGATTAAGTGTTGAGGGAGCAGAGAGGAGATGTCAAGCAGTGAGAAAATACTGTCCTTTGCTCTTCTGGGAAGCAGGACTTTGTATGTTCTTTGGAAATGGTCGGGAGTAGCCTGTATATTGAATACTGCATTAGAAAGACTTCTTGATTCCAACATTGTTATCATTGCTAATTATCCAGACTGAAAAATGCCAGAAAACTGTGTTCCTAATGTTTCCCTGCCAAGTGGAGAACTGGTCCTGTAATCCAGTGTTTGAGTTATTCGCAGTGCTGTTCTGGTGGTACAGTCTGGTTAATAATGATTTCATGTTTCTTAACAGGGCAAGGGGTCAGACCCTAGTATTCGTCTCTGTTCATCTCAGAAGAGGCTGCATGTCAATGAGAGATAGTTGCTGGGCTGCTTATAATATGCTTAAAAAGACTGAAATCTGCCAGAGGAAATACGCTATATTAAGTCCTATTTATAACATTTTCACTTCATTTATTTAGACAGCAGCTATAGTAATTTCATTGTATTTTTTTCTTGTCACGTCCCTTTGATACTACATTTTCATACTTTTGAGCATTTTACTTTTTCAGGGTTTTCGGGTTCTTTACTACTTACTTTTTTTGAGTGTTACCCTTTCTGTGTTCCCCAAAAGAAGACAGAAGACTCGGGTCAAGTGTGCTTACCTGATTTAGTATACTGTGCATGCTAGAGCTGAGATGGAAACACAGCCCTGTCCTGTTACTGCTGATCCCCTGGGAAATCATGCTGGTGGTTGGTGGATATCAGTAGCAGTCAATGAGCAGCCTGTCCAGCCAAGTGTATGCTCTTTGAAAACAACTGGATGATTCTAATATTTTAAATACTTCATTAAATGCTAAACCACTAGTGATCTTTTCAAGGGGAAAAAATCAGTTCAAGAGAAGCGTAGGCATACATTTTTACCAAGAGTTCTTAGTATAGTCTGGTTTACCTCCCTTGCTACTTCCCGGAGCATGTCCCTCTAAGGTGTGTCATTTCTAAAGGAAAGAATGAAAGACAGCCAAAAAATCTGAAAGACCTTATTATACTGTATTTCCAAAACCAAATCCGAATCAGTCTCAGGTGCCAGACAGAGAAACTTAACAGTGAAAAAATTAACAAAATAGTCTTCTTTATCAGTGTTTGCATCAAAACAAAGTCTTACCCTAACTTTGCAGTGGGTGAGTGTTACCTAACAGGCTGCATCACCTTCCAGCAATAAACATACATATTAAACCTTGGCACAGCTTTGGAACAATCCCTTGGTGGTCTTCTGCTTGGGCTGTGTTGGCCCAGAGCTGGGACAGGATGGGGACAGGAATGAGAGGCAGTGAGGAGACAAGCACTGACACTGCTGCTTGAGATTCTATTGTTGAGGTTCTATATGTCAATTGAGGTTCTATTAAGTGTATACACTTTTAGTGCAGAAACATAATATTTAAGCATCAGTACCTTCAAAATAAATTTAAAGCAGACATATGGTATCAACATCATGGGACCTTCTAAAAGTTTCGAACAGCCATGTTTATCCCCACAAGTTTCTATCCCTGTCTGCATTCTTTATGGGATTTTCTTAACCCTTTCTGGACTTTCAATTAATTCCATTAAGTGTTATTTCTGTTGTATTGCTGCTCTTGCTATACAATGTCAGTTTTGTTTCTGGTAAGCATTTTAACTGTAGACCTTCTGAACAGAACTGACTATGGGCAAAATTCATGCCTGACATAGCACTTCATAAATTGTCAATCACATCCATTTTTTTCGTGAGATAATTCTCTGTTCTGCTCTGTTTTGGTCTTTTTTGGGTGTTACCTGAAGGGGAAAGAGGAATGGTCCTTTTTGGTTGGTTGGTTGGTTGGTTTTGTTTTTCTGGAAGTTCCCTGCCTGGAATGGGAAACTACTGAGCACACAGACTGGATGACGTTCCACCAGTCGGGAAAACTGGCTTACTCCCGCTGGGACACCTACTGCCATGTGTCTGCCACGCTTAACAAGTAAGGCTAGCTGGTTTGAGTCTGATCAGCTATGGAGAGGAGAATACACTGAATTCACACTTGCTCTCTTTGCAGCAGCAGTATCTGTCTTGGTTCTTAGGAAAAGGGCAGCTGGAACTGCTGTGCCCTCAATTACATTACAAAGTGGAAGCCTTGAGAAAGCTGTATCCTCGTTTTCTCCAAGAGAATCTTTGGTCATTACCAGTTTTCAGTTTTTACCGGGGAAATTACTGACTGGCCAAATTTGTGTAACCGATGGCACTAGGAAAACACGGCGTTTTGTTTCTAAGCGCTCTGACTGCTAGGAAAGTTGGAATGAGTGTAGGAGGTCCAGGGACGGGCTGCTGCCGGGAGCCAGCGCCGCTATCGGCCCCGCGAGCTGCAGGATGACGCTGGCTCGGGCAGATAACGGGGGGTGACCCCGCGCCGGCCCCGCCGAGCC
>VZRQ01010298.1:284101-343646 GCA_013397975.1 Machaerirhynchus nigripectus | reverse complement strand
CGGCCCTCCCCTCCCCCTTCGGTACCGGCGGCCTCGGCCTTGGAGGGGTTCTCAGTTTGGCAGAGCACAAACGCTCTCCACGCACCCCTGTGCGAAGGCGCCTATCGAAAGCTAAGTAGGTAAGCTGCCCGCTCCTTCCCCCGACTTCTGGCTTTATTTTCTACTGAGGCAGCTGTCACACCGGGCAGTGCAGCTGTTTTGTTATCTTTGCCTGAAAATGCTGTGTGCTCGTAGCTGGTGTGACCATAGGAAGGAGAGCAGTGATGGGCCGGGAAGGGGCAGGCGAGAGGCGTTGATTTTGTTGTGGTTTTCTGGCTGCAAGTCAAAGGATTTTACATCCCAGTTTGGCAAGTGGTGCAAGTGAGGTGCTTTTTAAGGCATGCTGGCAAGAAAATGTTATCTGCCTTCTGAAAAACGTTTTGCTGTTTGCTTCAGAAGTATGTATGTATCTGTTGACAAGCCCAAAGATCAGCCTAAGTGAAAATTAAAGGGAGGTATGTTTCCCATTCATTTTCTGAGTTGATATTCTGTGCCGCTGGCAACTGTTGCTTCATTTGGTCCTGTCTGAGCTCCTGCACCGCCAGAGTTTTGTGGAGCTTGAAGTGTTGCTGTGTGAGCTGGACCAGTCGTGTGCTCAGGGCAGGCCTCGGCTTTGCCAGGTGTCCAGGGCACACGGCTCCCCCACAGCCAGGGGCTTTCTTGGAATGGCATCGTGGAATAGAATGACAAAGGAAATGTAATCTTGAGAAACAACTGCTCAGAGACGCATAATGGGTGTGATATTTCTTGTGGCATTGTCTAGATTTCCAGATGTATATGGCCCATTTCTTGTGTTAGTTGCTGTTGCAGTATTGTTCTCTGTCTGGTTTCTTAGCCCAGTGGAGAAAAAAAATAAGAAGTGTGGTTAACTTGCAAGAATAGGAACTGCAATAATCACTTCTTCCCACTTACTTTTATCATTGTATCTCCCTAAGGTTGCTTCCTCTTTGACTTACTTCACTAATTTTTACATGAAAATGCATGTAGTACACGTTTATCTTAGCTGAGAACGGGGCAGTAGAGCTGCCATGAGTGGTAACTCTTCCTACCCCAATTCCATTTTAATCTTCCTGAGTAAAATAATGTGTCATTCTTGGGATGTCTGCACATTGCATTAAAGTAGGAGAGTTTCTGCATTGCATTAGAGTAGGTCATACTGTGGGATATAATTTATGAACAATGTGCATGGTCTTGCCAGTGTCACCACATTATCCTGAGAGTGATTATCAGTTGAAAGCTTAGGAGTGAGAGACCAGAGGGAAGATATACATTGAAGTTATCTCTTCTATTCTCTCATGCAGTCTTTGACTTTCATTAGAAAAAGAAGATGAAAGGGATTTTTGCCTTCCTTTGGTGAAGAAGACAATTTCTCTATTTCTGTACTTGGAGACGAACCTGATGTTGCTTAACTCGCAGCTGCTGGAGAATTGAGTTTCTGGTCTGGTGAATTTTAAGACTTTACAAATATTGACAACCTACAAGAGAAATGTTTCATGGGAAGTTTAAACTGCACTTGTTACTTGCTCTGTGTTTATTGTTGGTCTTCATACAAGGCTTCCTCTCGTGCAGGCTGACAGTCTGGCTGCAAGCAGCTATGATTGGCACAGTGGACAGCAGATAAGGCAGTATAATTCTTAAAAGCTGTGTCTGTATTGGCCTGCAGTTCCAAATAATGCAGCTGTGGCTGAGTTCTCCAGGATTCAAATCTCAATCCTCAATCCCTGAAGGGATACATACAAATCATATGTTCTATGGAGTCAAAACTAAGTGCTTTCCCTTGCAACTGTATTATAGTTCCTTCTTTTAGTGTCATTTGCCTGCTTAGTTTGCTACATCTACTAAGAACAATCTCATTTCTGTGTAGAATAGATCAGGTTTTGGGTTTGCATGAGATCGTTATCTTTGATTTCATTAAGAGCTGTGAATTGAAAATAATTTCACTCTTGTGAGATGCTAGTTCAAGATAAACCTGAGGTATAATAAGGCTGTATATTAGATACGTGATTAGTCGTTACAGAATCTCACAACAGTTATATAAATGTCTGTATCCTATAGAGCAAAAAGCAGTGACACGTACTCACTGTGTTAAGCAGCAATGCAAAAGCTTGCATTTCTGGAAAACACTGCTCTGCAATAGATAGTCTTCTTTGTTAAATATGAAGGGTTTGGGATGTGCATGTCTCTTGAGCTGAAGAGATGATCCATTCTCAAATCCCTCTGAGGAGTACCAGTAGCAGCTTTTACTGTGATACAGTTCTTTTTGAAACTCATGTGGTTCACCAAAAATTTGTCCTGTATGACTTGACAGAGTCCCTTGTAATGAAGTGGAAGGAAGCCTCAAGGAAGGCTGCAGGAATGGATCTATCTATCTATCTATCTATCTCTTATAAAAAATGGTTTGGGATGTGCGGGTCCAATGAATCTATCTATCTATCTATCTATCTATCTATCTCTTATAAAAAATGGTTTGGGATGTGCGGGTCCATGTCAGTTTTGATCTAGTGAGGAGGATACAGGATTTAGTATGTAGTATTGACTGATATATGACTGTATTTAGTATTGACTGATACAGCATAAGAGTCAGTCTTCTGCATAAAGTCCTGAATTATGAAATGGGGACAGCGCACTTCTGTATTTTGTATTAATTTTGTTAGGAGAAATAATGATTTTAATACAGAAGGAAGAGAGCTTTGTCTTTAGCCTTGAATAGGAAGGTACAGGAGATGAGAAGGAATGCTAGAATTTAGGGATGGATACGGCCAGATTACACTTCCACTACAGATCAAATGTTGCATTTGGTTAGAAAAGTTCCATCTGTATCATATTGCTGAAAAAAAAATACCTAGTGAGAGCAGTGAGTAGGTTGAACATGGTGTGCTGCTGGGAGCCTTATATCTATGCAGTGCTGTAAGCTTGGAGAATTTGACATGGGTCTGTGCTGAAAACCTGCTTTTTACCTTGCAGCTAGTGTAGAATGTGGCTGATTTCTTTCAAGAATTCAGTGTTGGAAATCTGTCTCTGAGCCTCTTTTGGACATTTTGCAAATTCCAACAACATCCTCTAAGTTTTTATAGTAGAAGAAATGGTTTGTTGTTTGCTTCATTTATTGCAAGTTTTTCCATTGTTCTGTAGCAAATAATGCTTTGAGCTCCTGGTCTGAATACATCTAAGCTAATGTATCACGTATAATATAAGAAAAGTACAGCCTTTAAAATAAGCCCTACTTGGAGTGAGACTCATTTTCTTTAGGAGAAGGGATAGCCAAGGCTACTGGACAGATTTGGATGATGCAGCAGCTCAGTCCAGATGAATCACAACAGCATTGTAGAAGTGCTTACCAAAAGCCTCAGGCATAAATAAAAGTCATGAGTCAAAGAGTTGATGCTTGTGAATATGTATATGCTGGATGCCAGGGTGTGAAACAGACCTTACAAGACCTCACATTTGCACTGACTTGATTTACTTGCTTGTTTACCTGGCTGCTATGTTCTGTGTTTCTTGTGGATAGGATACAAAGAGGCTGGGAGGACTCTTAAACCAGTTGTTAATTTGCACAGATTGTGCTGTACAAAGCACTGGGACTTGGCAATCTTGACTTTACCACTGATATATTAAATGGCTTAAGGGAAATCAGTTCACCTTTGCCTTAGTTTCTATCCCTGCAAAGTGGGGTAAATCATCTTGACTTCCTAAACAGAGTACTTTAGGATTTCGTCATGTCAGAATTTTACGTGTAGAGTTAGCTGATGGACTGCACAGGTTTCAGAGCTATATTGCCAAAGCCGTATCTGTTTCTGGCAGGACCTTGCTACTGACCAATGAATATTTGTGTTTGATGTCCCCTCTCTTCATCTGATTTGCAGACTCTACATGTCTGCTTGCATATAGAACCTGTGGTGTTGTAATCAGCCCTTTCACAGGGAATCGCTGCTAATGAGTGAGGAACGGGGGTCACCAGGTACTTCTGTTGTACATAACTATGTAATGTATGCTTAAACTTCACTGCCACAGACCTAAAGAATTGTATGTAGAAATATGGGTAGGCTCTAGTGCAATGAATTAGATCATTGGCTGCTGTGTCCTATGTGGATTCTTTGCTAACTGGAAAGTGTATCATTAGGACATGATACTGAAATGTTGGGAGAGGTGAAAGTTGCACAAAGCAAGGTACAAACTTCAAGGGTGATATGATGGTTTAAACTCTAAATCTTTCTGGAAGGTAGAGAGGACCTTGCCGAATGTTTTTGTATCAGAGTGGAGAAGCTTTGATTCTTCATCAAATTTACCTTCTTTGATGGTGCTCAGTTCTCATAACGGCTATTCCTGTTGTCTATTCTGTAATAATGTAAGAGGGCATAAGCTTGTACAGAAAGGAATAAAGATGATAAATGTATTTTTGTTCCTTTTACAGATGAGATCATTTCATACTCTTCTTTTGGAAGAGGTGGTCAAAGGAAATGGATAGCTATTCAGACTTCACTGCAAAGAACCTCTCTTCTTCAGCTAATATGTCTCTTTCTTTGCCTGGACAAGCTGGACTCAATACCACCGGCAGTACTCCTTCTATGTCAATAAGCCAGCTTTTCCCAGCCCTGGTGGAATGCTTTGGAATAATTCTCTGTGGCTACATAGCTGGAAGAGCCAACATTATCACATCAACTCAGGCCAAAGGACTGGGAAATTTTGTGTCCCGTTTTGCACTCCCAGCTTTACTGTTCAAAAACATGGTGGTACTTAATTTTTCTAATGTGAATTGGTCCTTCCTGTACAGTGTTTTAGTTGCCAAAGCTGCTGTGTTTTTTTTAGTCTGTGTTTTAACATTGTTAGTAGCCAGTCCTGAGAACCGATTTAGCAAAGCAGGTTTGTTCCCTATTTTTGCTACACAAAGCAATGACTTTGCACTGGGATATCCAATAGGTAAGTATGCTTTCTTCTTTAAAATTAGTTGTCACCGTTCTAGACATGTTTGCTTTTATTTTTCCATAATTTGAAATTGACTTCTGAGTTGAAGTTCCATGCAATCGAAGTAATTTCTGAAGTGCCTCTCAAATTCTCTTTGAGATTACCCATCATCTAGGAAAGGTTAAAAACAAAAAAAGAAAGCAAGTTGATTCTGGCAGAACAAAAAGCAAGATGTTTGATTACAGAACTGAAAATACAGTTACAAAGGAAAGTTCAAATATGCAATTCCAGATTATATATTACAAGTAGATCCAAATTTTAGATTACTTTATGAGTGAACAGTATCATTCTCCTTATTCTGGGGCAGCGTGCTCAGGAGAATCCTCCGTCTTTCTTATTCTCTTCAAATTTGCTTGATATGTATAAAATCTAGAAAAATGCATAATTTTTCTTTAGATGAAAATACTGTGTTTCCCTCAGCTGCATCTCCTGAGATTTATTCCTCTTGAAAGTATGCCACAAATGGGGCTGTGAGGATTATATCTTTGCTTGTTGATATGCATTTTAAATGCCAATTAGAGTTCTCTTTTTTTAGTATATGTATCTTGGGGGTCTCTGAATATATTTGCATTGTATCTTGGTTAAAACATTCTTTTCTACTTTTACTTTCTTGTCAGACTGCATATATCTTCAGGTACTTCATGATTTATCAGACATGATTTATATTTTTTTCTATGTATGATCTTGCCAAAATCTACACCATTTAGAGCTTTACTGGAATAGTTACTGCAACAGAGACATTTTAGGCTCGTGAGGTTTGTTTCCTCTTGTCCTTTCCCTTGTCCCATCCCCAAACTTCCACCAGTGTTTGGTTCATGCTGTCACCTGTGCAAACTTTTTACTGTTAGTAAAATATTACCCAGGCTTCTCTGAAGTGTTTGCAGGACTGGTCAACAAAGAATGCTTTGCTGTGTTTTACGTGACAGAGGTAGTGTTTTGAACAAAGCCTGATCTTTTAATGAAAAAATATTTTTAAATGCTGTGGCAGTGGAGATTTGTGAAGGAAAAAAAATCAGTATTGACAAATTGTGTACTAAACCACCACTATTTAAAAAGGCAGTTTGAACTCTTAATAATTTCTGAGTCTTCATCCCATGTAATTTTTTAATACACTGCTATTATTATTTATTATTTCTTTAATATGCTATTTTTTACTGTTTGAAAATATTTCCACATAGGGAAATCAAAATGCAGGTCCAATTTTTGAAAATCATCACTGTTTTTCTATTATCATGGTTATGACAGTTCTAGATTAAAAAGTGGTGTTGGGGTGAAAAAGAAACAACTGGCACAGACTGGCACAGTTTTTAGCATGCCCCTGCTGTAGACAGAATTATTATGATAGAAAGTTTTGGGGTTTTTTTATTACTGGTAATAATGATACAACTCTGACCAACAGGTTCCGTATTCTCTAGAGCTGTGTGTTAAAGCACAGGTGTAGCAGAAGTGTTGTGTGGGTGCCAGTTACTGTGACTTCAGTCATATTCATTGTATTAAGCATGGACAACTAGTTTGTGATTTATATGTAATTTTGAGCAGCTGGGACATGGAGAATTGATTTTTTAAAAAATTAAAATATCTTTGATTTTAGCTTTTTGTTATGATCAGCCAGCAGGTACCGTGATTTAAATAAAAAGAAAACTTTTCATCAGTGATAGAAGTTGTGGATTATTTTTACTGTCTTAATGATTCCTTAAGAGTGATTTCTTTTTTTTTTTTCACCCACTGACTCAGTGATGTAATTCCACTTTTTGTACCCAGGAAAATGCATCCTGACATCATACATGATTTAAAGTACTTACAGACCTTAAAATATCGTCTTAAGTATGCAGCTTCACTTTGCCAGAAAGTAAAGATTTTTAAAATTTTTCACTCACACATTACTTACATGTGATTGTGTTGAGTTGTGTTCAAATGACATGGGCATTCTGTATAAAGCAACATAAAACACCAGTCTTAGGTTTGAGGTTTTAGGAAAAAAACTATTTACATAAAAAGTGTCCAGCATATTTAAAGTGGTTTTGTTTACCAGGATGTATTTAGTGCTTAAACCTGGCTTGTTAAATGCAGTAACTAACCCCAAACTTGGTACTTCTGTTCAGCACTTTTTTTAGGATTTTAGTACAAGTAGTTCTTGTACTTTAATAATGGCTTGTAAAAGTTAAAACACCTTTAGTGCTTTTAATTATATAAGTAAGAAATCAGCTAGTTGAGAATGTCAGTTTATTTGGTCTAAAGAGGAGGCTGTTCAAAGTGAGTGCTGATTTAGCACTTCGAAGTTCCTATCATTCCAGAGGCTTAAATAATACAAAGGTAAAACTCTTCTGGATTTTGAAAAATGTAGTCACAAGGAAAAACCTTTTCAGAAAAGGTTAATAAGTTTATTAATAACTATGAATTGTATGGATAGTATATATCTAATACATGGTATATATAATAATTATAATGATACAGTTAACTACAAATTCATGTGTTATAATTGACATGCTATTAGTACCCATAGCATATTATTGATAATTGCTAATAGCAAGAAAATCATTGAATATAAGAACATTATAAGCCAGGTAAAAGAGACTTCTACTCTTAAAGCATCAGGTTTTTTTTTTTTTTATTCACCTTAGAATTGAATCTTGTATATGTTTCCAAAGTATTTTCATTATTTTTGAAGTGCTGTTAGTACAAACTTGAAATCAGAAGCAATTCTACTTTGACTCGGAAGTATGTAGTAGTAATGAAAACAAAGGCTCACGATTTAGAATTCCTTGAGGGACCATAGCTGCAGCAGTAACTCTTGTTCTAAGTAGTCCCAGAGAATGAACCAATAATTATGTAATAAAGTGGGGTGGTTTTTTTGGTTGTTGCTTTGTTGTATTGTATTGAATCTGTAGAAAGATCACACCTGACTTACCCACTGAAAACTGATTAAATTCCAGAGAGGTGAGACTCCCTTAAGATGGGGAGCAACTTGTATCCTGCAAAGGTGCATTTAATTCTCCACAACTGTCATGTTTCTGGGGAGGAAAAGCAAGTCAGAAATAAAGCCAAAATTTTTCCAGCATTTGAGATGACTCAAAGGAAACATAGGACAGTTATACTGTTTTCTTTCTTTTTTCCTGTAAATGTTGACTAATTGTAGGATGATTAAATGGTATTGGATAATTAATCTTTGGTCTTTAATGTGTTCTTTAGATGACTGTGGCCTAATACAATTGGACAGACTTCTCTTCCTGCATCATCTTATATTGATTGTTAATTAAACGGATTCCTTCAGTTTCTTCTGGAGGAAAATGAAACAATTTTCTTTAGTTTTCAGACAACAAAATTTAATTTCAATATTTCAATGTATTTTTCTGCTGAAATGTCATCACTCATAACTCTTCATTTCCTGTCTTCTAGTTGAAGCTTTATATCAAACCACTTACCCAGAGTATCTCCAGTACATTTACCTAGTGGCTCCAATATCTCTTATGATGCTTAACCCCTTGGGGTTTATCTTCTGTGAAATCCAGAAGTGGAGGAATAATCGCACTGTGTCACAGAGCAAAATCAAAATAGTGGGCCTAGCACTCCTTCGAGTTTTGCAGAACCCAATTGTATTCATGGTCTTCATAGGAATTGCCTCAAACTTTATTCTTGGCCAGAAAATTCCTGAATACCTTGAAAACTTCCTTGATGGACTGGGCAGTTCATTTTCTGGCTCTGCACTTTTTTACCTTGGACTGACTATGGTGGGACAAACAAAAAAACTGACAAAGGGTATGTTTGTTGCACTGATCCTTCTCATCACAGCTAAACTGTAAGTTCAATTTATGTATTTTTATAATTTTATTCTTTAGATGTTTTAAGCTCTTAATACCCCGGTCAGATGGCTTTTCTCTCAAAAGCATAATGATAGTACATTTCACTTCCAGTATTTTGAGTGAGTGCTTCCCAAACTCCTTGATAGACTACAACTGTTAATTTTAAAGGAAATTTAGTGGACTACAAACCTGTTGTCAGGCTCTACTGAGAAAGAAAATGAGGGATGCTATGCCTTTGTGGACTGCCTGCAGACCATCTCTTATGAATTGGGTGTTTGGAATTAGTAGCTTAAATTAAAATTTACTGAATAAATAGTTAGACAGTAGTGAGTTTAAGTATATTTGATTAGTATTTGTATTTTATTTGGCTTAAACAATGCATCTCTCAATTAGTTGTTTTTCCTTGCTTTATCTATAAATCTTTGAAATTGCTATATTGGAGGAGCTTAAAAATGGTCACTTTATGCTCTAAAACTGCTTGACTTGTAAGCATGAATAAATGACAAGTTTTATTTAGAGCTTGTACTGTCATTATTTTCCCTTGGATATATCTCAGGGAATACTTATTTATTTAATATTAAATATTGTATTTCCTACAGAACTACAATTAACATAATAGAATGCTTGTAATGTTTTAAGTTTATATTGTAAAATTTGAAGGTGCATTTGAGTATCAGTACAACTAACTAGCAAACTTAAAGACCTAGTCTGTAAACCAGCTCAATGACAAATTATGTAAGAACATGAAATTGGGTTTTAATGTTACCACTTTGCTTTACTGTAAGCCTATGTAAGGCTTACATTGAGTCTGTGTGACATCTGGGCTATTGCTGAAGGTGAACAAAATAGCCTTGATGCAGGGGGTTTGCTGGCCAAAACTTTTGGCATGGGATACTTAAGCTTGAGCCCTTATTATATTTCAGACAGCTTGCAGAAATGTGGACTGAATTTCAGAGCTGCTGACTGCTTATAGCTACCATTACTGTAACAGTTGAAAAAGGAGAGGGTTTTTTACATTTTGCCATTCTAAATTTGAAGTTTATACAAAGAATGTGTCTGCACAATTAGGGAAGCTGCTTATATGCCTGAATTTGTTGTCATTTTTGTCCTTTTTTTAAAATGTAATTTGTGACATAAGATTTTTAAGCAGCTGGGAAATGTTTTGATAACAGTAAAGGTGAAAGTGACATAAGTATTTTGCTTTTCATAAGTAGTATTCAAACAAGCCTTAAGTTTCCTTTGTATTCATTTTCTGGGTAAAGGAGAGTCTATTGTTATAGCTTGAGTAATATGTTTTCAATTCGATTTTTTCCCTCTCTTTTCAGGCTCATGATGCCGTTTCTCTGCAGAGAGATGGTGGAGCTCTTGGACAAGAGTGACAGCGTGGTCAATCACACCAGTTTATCAAACTATGCATTTCTGTACGGAGTTTTTCCAGCAGCACCCGGTGTCGCAATATTTGCAAGTCAATTCAATATGGAAGTTGGAATTGTATGTAGCTAAACGTTTTCCAAATATGTCCTAACTCTGAGCTTAACTTTGTGGATGAAATAAATAAATAAGTAGGCTTGAATTCACTTTTCTGTAGTATAGATATCTTAGAATTACTTGGATTCCCAGGATCTTTTCTGATGTCTTAAGTGTCTTGATAGCATATGTTTGTAAATAAGTCCTCATCTTTTTTTTAATTTGTGACTCTAGTAGAAAGAGCTAGGATAACTTTAGATAATAAAGAACTTGTATCTCTTTTAGGTTTTTGGGGTTGTGGTTTTTTCTGTTTTTTTTTTCAAAGACCTTATCTTTGACATACTGTTTTTGTAGGGGGAAAAAGAAATTATGTTACTGACTTCAGTAAGAATAATGTTAGTTTAAAGCTGAAAATTTATGAAAGATCTTAAGCTTTAACTGATTCAGTTGTGCTGCACTTTAATTAAATCTTGTGATAGAAAAGCATTTTATATATATATATAGTATATATATAGTTATATTATTATATTATATAGTAGAGGGTACCAATTATCTTTTCAACTTAAAGTAGAAATTTTAGATTTGTTTCTTCCATCCCAAATGCTGAAAAAATTTTTACATTAACACATTTTTGTTGACTTTCATTGTTTTTAATGTTTTCTATTTTGGAGTTGTTTAGATGTTTTTTGGCTTTTTTTAAAAGAAAAAATGATACTAAAAGTAAATCTTGCATGATAGAATGTTAAGCCCTACAAACATAGGAAATCTCTTGAAAGCAGAATCTCTACTATGAGTAACAACTGACACTTCCATCACTGTGTGAATTCTAGGAAGTACAAAGACAATGAGAAGCCAAACTAGAAATCACCTGTAAATATATATGGTTTCTTCTAATGAATTCATTCATATTGATATTTGCATAGCTACATGTTTTTTGATTATTTATGGTGTGAATATTTATATCCAAAGCAAATTGTGACAGTGTAAATTCACCCCTAGACTGAAGTCATCAGTATATTTGACATCCATGAAAAAGCTCTGTAGAAATCTACAGTAGGGAACTCTCTGCTTCTGCTGTTTCAGAAGCTTGTTAAAATTTTCAGTTTAGCTGTATGTATAAACCAGATATTTTCTAGCTCAAATTCTAAATAATTTGTTACAGAAACAACTCATTATTTGTTAAAGGTCTAGGTGTGTTTAATTCAAAGGTCCAATTTTGCCCATGGTTGTATTCCTGAAAACACATTACTTAGCTTGAGATGTGATTAACTCTGTTGTTGTTTGTGTTTGACTCTTTGCAGATTACCTCAGGCATGGTGATAAGCACGTTTGTGTCTGCCCCCATTATGTACGTTTCTGCATGGCTGCTGACCATCCCATCCATGGACCCCAACCCCCTGGCATCTGCACTCCAGAACGTCAGCTTTGACATCAGCATCGTCAGCCTCATTTCTCTGGTAGGTGCTGCTCAGGTGAGACACAAAGGCGCTGTTGGTCAGGGCAGCCTGAGTGCGTAAGCAGATCGTTGAGTCACGGTAAGACTTGTATTTCCTCATCATATCCTGTTGCAGAAGGATGAGGAAGGAATTAAAAGTCTTGATTTAGCAGTGGGTCTCCTGGAAAGCTGCGCTGTAGAGAAAGATGAGTGACTGAATTGGAGCATTTAGCACAGAGCTTGAGAGGCTTTTTTGGGTTTGTTTTCTTTTTTTAATAACAGGGTGTGAGGGAATTAAAGTACTGGCTTACACCACAGAGACTAGTTGCATCAAGCCAAGTGAGGTGCTTGGATATCACAGTAATGAAGGCTGTGTACAAACTTCAGCTCCAGAAATGTCAGTGCATATTTATTTAGTGGAGTCTTAATGACCATTAATGAAATAGTTTAACCTGAAAAATTTGTGTTTATCAAATTCCTTTATTAGAAATTCAGTTGATAATCCAGAAGTCCAATGTGAATTTTGTTTTGGTTTCATAGAAAGTACAGATAGTGTGATTATTTTATTTGCTTTTTAAAAATAAAAACATCCATGTTGGAAAGAGTTGGAATTTTCTGAAGTTGTTGTCTCACTGAAGTCCTTTTGTCTTGAAACTGTGCCTGAAGGGAAGCCAGAAGTGAATGCTACGTCTTGCTGTCAGATAATTTTGGGAGATTCAGGGGAGGTGGTTGTGGATTTTAAATTCTAAATTGCCAGGCTACTCTGTGGTCATTTGTGTCCTGAGGAACAAATAGGCTTCTGCATACTCCAGGCAAGTTCTTGGTCTTTCCTGGAAATACTTCACCATCAGGAGAAGACAAAGATGCATTGCTTTTTCTGACTACAGCTGCTGAGGCAAAGAGGCCGGCAGCATACTGTAGCAGTATGGAGCTACCTACAGTAGTCATGTTGCTAAGATCTGTTGTATATTTAATTTCACCATTGTCTGCCAGAATATTTGTCTTGTTCTTTTGGGGTTTGTTTTATTCCTAAATTAATTCTTCTTCTTGTGTTACAGACCTGGTCTCTTACTATTGTTCTTCTGAGTAAGAAATACAAACAGCTTCCTCATATGATTACAACAAATCTACTTGTTGCTCAGGTCAGTAGCAAGGAGAATGCTGTTGTGTGAGTTTTAGAGTTTAAGTATTTTTTAACATTTTTGGAAGTTTGGTTTCTACTGTGAGATCTTTATAGTCAACTATGGAGGGCAGGTGAATCTAATGTGTGAGTTATCAAAATAATTTCTGTGCCTCAAAATACACCCTCGAAGAAAATTATAGTTGATGTGGGCACTGTGATACCTGAACAGAGCTATAAACAATCAGAATGGAGAGTGGCTTCTGAAATGTTTTCTTAGTTATTGCCCAATACTTTTGAGTGAACTTCTGTTTTAATTTCTACCCATCTGAAGCTGGTAATACCAGGAGCAGCAGCCTGTGTTTGACTCTATAGTGACTCAGTTCAAGGAGCTAAAAAGAAAAATAATCCCTGTGCTAGTTTATGCCCCTGAAGCTCTTGCTGAGGGATCAGCAGGTCCAAGTGCTGGTGCAAGGAGGGTGTGTGGGAATGCATGGCTGGTAGCTAGGGAAGGCCAAGGCCAAATATCTCTGGATTAATTTTAATTGTTATTTAATCTGAGAGAGAACTATGGAGTATATGCTCCTTATTCCCTCGAAGTCAGCTGCACAACTGGAACAGCCTGTGCTTGCAATACATCTGTATGGTAGTGCTTTCTGAAGTGTTCCATAGTTGTTTTTTTTTTAATATCTCTATATATAATAAACTCTCTGAGCTCTGATCATGGAGTCACATTTGAAAAATGTCATGTATGAGAACTGCAGGTGCTTCTGTTCTGTAACAACAAAGCTAGCTTTCATCTTAAAAAAAAAAATGGAGCTGTTGTGTTACTGTTTCCACAATACTTCAGCCTATCTTTTCAGATTCCTCTGGTGCTAAAATGATCATATATGCAGTATCACTGGGTGACAACTGGTATAATTCTTGGCTGAAATAATACCTGTTGACCTCAGTTTCATGTGCAAATCATTTCAGCTAAATGGTTTGTACTTAGCAAAACCATCACCATTTACTTACTATAAGGTATATAAAGTTGGGGGGTTTACCTGATTTGCCTTACTCCTAGTGTATATGACCCATATACTCGCTATCAAAAAACCCCTCCTGAAAATAGGGTACCATAGTCAAGTGACACAACTGTAATACTGAATGTACTGTGGCAGTGCTTTACTGCTAAATGGAGTATCCAGTGCATAAAGTCACCCTCCAATGTATCTGGGGGTGGAGTTTTGAAACTTACTGCAGGTATATAGCACTGTGTTCAGTTTTTCTTGTCATCCTGGTTTCCCAATTTAAATGATGGTATCTTACTTTTCTTTGCAGTTTATTGCTTGCATTGGAATGGTGGCATGGAATTTCACTGTTAAAGAGAAAGACATCACCATACAGATCCTCGTATTTATATTCCTCTACAGCTCACTTTATAGCACCTACCTATGGACAGGTATGATTTTTCTAGGCGAAACCCAGGTACTGTAATGAAAGATTAATGTACTGAAATAACATTACTATATTCTTTGGAGTACTTGTTCCTTTCACTTGTTTGTAGTTCTGCAAATGGGGACACCTGTAAATTGTGCCAAGCTGCAGTGCTGGCAACACAGGTTTTAGTGCCTAACAAAAACAATGTGGGTGTGTATGATTAATGCAGGAATTGAAGTAGAAAGAATTTCAAGATGCATCAAGAAGTTTGGAGACCCTTACATGTATGATTTAAAAAAAAAGAGACTTTGGGTATTCAAGATATTTTTGTCCAGAATCTATGGGTTTAATTCCTGGGGTGTTCTTCTGGAGTATTTGTTTAGCTGAAATACATAGCTCATGATTGGTAGGGCCTAACATAAATACTAGCTTTCCTTCAACATGAGAATGTTGCTGAGCTGCTGAGGTGTGAGTAGGATAGGCAGTTCCAGAAGATACTCCCATAAATAATTATATACATAAAAATATGCAAAACTTTTTTGTTAAATTTATCATTGACTTTACAAAGGACTAGTCAGTTATAAAGAAATGTTATAACTGAAAACAACACTATTTGTTGCTTACTAAAGAGTGTTGGGATAGAAAACTGCTGTTAATCCCTAAAGGAATTAGTTACTTCTATCTTAAATGTTCTTATGACATCTTTTTACTCTTTTGAACCTTTCTTAGCATTTAGAAGTGAATATTTAATAGAAAATGTCCTGGAATTTTTTCAGTGTTTCACTATTGACATGATTTTTTAGACAATGGGTGTTTCTAATTTACTTTCTCAGAATACAACCAGACAAACAATTTTGAACTATTTAAAGGTCTGAGAAGAATATCGTAAGCTATTGAGCAGGTCGCATCATAGAGTTACTAGGCTCTGTGCTTACCAGTTCTCTTTTTAATAATAAACAAGGCATTTATTTTGATTTTATTTTGGTTTTTGGTTGTTTTAGGTTTTCTATCTTTCTTTTTGTTTCTGTTGAAGAAGAGAGAAACAGTAAAGATTCCCATTGGATTTATCATCATAGCTGGATGGGGGTAAGTTAATTCAAATGCTTCCTTGCTGAATTAGTGGGAGCATGCTAAATATGTTACATACTTCCTATTTTGTTCTTTCAGAGTCCCAACAGTTCTGGTAGGAATCTTACTAATTGTTGGTGAACGTAACAACACTAGTATTGACTCTGCCTTTTTCTATGGAAAACATCAGGTATGAGCATGTTCTGCCCTCATCACTTCAGACTTCTGCCATGCTACATGTGCAAGTGGCTTTCAGTCAAAGTACAGGCTACTATAATAAAAGTATCATTGTAGAATGCTTATAGATTGATACAAAAACGTATTTCTGTAATGAATCACTAGGAACATTTGTTTGGAGAAGGACCTTCATGTTTAGGCAGCTATGACTAAGAAAAAGAGGGAGTAGGCTTCTCAAGGAAAAAACTTAGGGGTGGTGATGAATTGCAGAGCCCTTTTCCTGATGACTAATTTGTATTCTAGCATGATAGTTACCTGAAATTGTAATTATCCAATAGCTAATTAATGGCTTTTGGCCTGTAATAGATAGGATATACATCAGCTGTGTAGCAGTAACTGCTTGCGCTATGGCAGGCTTCTCTGCACAATCATGGGTTGAAACACCCTGAACCAGGGTCTTTACCAGTAAACAGTTCCTCTTATCAGAGGATATAATGTGTAGTAGCACAGGTATTTGTCATGTTTTCTCCCTCTCTTTCTTATGGATAGAGGGTGCATGAGTCACTCGGAAATGTTCCTGTGGCACTTTCACCAAGTACGAAATAGCCTCAGAGTGGAATCTGGGTATCAGGGGCAGATGATTAGAAGGAAAGGCTGATTAATAGGGTGCTCCCCATTGGCTAAAGCATGTAAATTAGAGCACATTCCTCTTTGGAACATTAAGGTACCTGAGCAGAACTTAGCCCAAAACACTAGTGATCCTGAGAGGAAAGGGGATGACAATGAGGGGATGTTTTGGATTGCATGGGAAATAGGGATCCACACTTAAATAAAAAAGCTGAGTTACTGAGGCAAGGAAAATTAGTGTCTTTCAGTGCCGTGAGGCGCAAGAGCAGTAAATACAGATACAAATATAGTCTTGTTCAGATGCATTTTTAAGTGTATTTAGAAAAGTACAGAAGTTAGAAAGACAGACATGCAAATACTTTCCTGTATTTAAGTGCATTTTCTTTGCTTTCTTAACAGATAATTACCACAGCAGTGATACTGTTCATCAGTATATTGATGTCAGGTATCTCGCTTATGTGCATGAACAGAAGTAGGCAAGGGTCAAGCTATGGGGTGTTGAACCCATACTCACCACACAGCTCAGCGGAGGAGGTTGAAGTGGAACGGAGTGAGCAGAATCACATTTCAGCTGCTATGACTCAGTCTTCTCCAGAATCTTCTGCACAGTCTTCTCCAGAATCTTCTTCACAGTCTTCTCCAGGATCTCCTGCACAGTCATCTGCAGAAAAAGGTAGAGAAAGTAGATTTTTATAAAGAATAATTGGCTTTGGGTGCTCTAAATTAATATTCCAAATGTAATTCTGACCTGGGAAGGACAGTTTACAGCTTCAGATGTTAGAATAAGACAGAAGAAAATCTAGATATAACTGCCGAAGTATTGGGTTTATGTTTCTAAGAAAAGTTTGATTGCTACCATTGTAAGAGTTGTGGAAGTGGACAAGAAGAAAAGCCTGTGGATGTTTTTTATGTAAGTAGTGGCATCTTGATAAGGATGTGATAAATGCAGCCCACTAGGCATCTTAGATTGTTTACTCACTAAACCATCTCTCTGAGAATGAATTAAATGCCAACAGAAACACTCAATGTGTTTCTAATCCTTCTTTTTTTTGTATGTAGCCTTTTTGATCACTTCCCATCTTTTTGCCTATAACTAAAAGTACTTATGTTGCTTCCATGGTGGTAGCGTAAACTCTTCTATGTGTAAGTATTGTAACCTGTTTACCCTCTCAGCAAATTGGAAAAATAAAGTCTGTCTTCTCCTTTTGGGTTATTTTTGAGCATAATAGTTAAAGCTGCATAGAATATATTGTTACACTTGGAAAATAAATTCTGGTAGTGAAGAAAGCTAACTATCCTATTACTAATAGGTTGCTGTGCTTGTCAAACAACAAATGGTGAATTATCCTGTGCTAAAGACAGCAAAGAAGTGTCAAATGCTGTTGAAAGCAAGGTTCCTCCAATTGAGACAGGTAAAGCAGTATCTTTATTTTAAAATCTCTTTGTTTTAATACTACAGGTTCTTCCTCAACATCTGTGTGTTCTCACAAAGAAACTGTTGGAGCTCTTGTTCTCGCAACTCTACCCGGATAACTGACATTTTGTATTAAATTCAATTATGAGGCAATATTATAGGTGTTCTCTTCTGATAATAGTTGTTTGTAGCCTTTCAGTGCTCAAGATGGACAGTTGTTCTGGATGTCACTTTTTTACCACAAACCTGCTTTGATGTGTTCTGAACATTCAGACTTTACCTCTCCATCGTTGTCTTGTTTGGATGCTAGGAAGTTAAATGTATAACCTTACTTTGCATCAAGCTTTTAACAGAAACGATTTTTTTACATTCTCATACTCACATCTTGCATCTTTTAAAAAAGCCTTTGTTGTAATCAGGCACAGGTTTTGAACACTAAATGAGATCTAGAGGAGCAAGTGCTTACTGCAAATTAGATTAAATGTCCATGCTGCTGTGTACTATTTATGTCTAGAGAAGAGAGATGAAGAAAATTGACTAAGAGGGCCTTAGGAGTCACTAAAATAGAAAAAAATAGATCAAACTGACTGTTCAGCACCTGTTGGAAAACTGCCTGCCCAGTGCATTCTTACTGTACATCACTGTCAGTAATTGAAGGTAGCTGCCAGTACAACCTTGCTCTTTTTCCTATTTATTTTTCTTGTTTTCATGCATTCTTAACAAGAAGTTAATATCCTTATACTTTGTTTGCGTGCAACATAATTTTCAATAAATCTAAATATTTCACACTGAAGCATACTTCAGTTACATCTCCTCTCACAAAATACTTGCTTTCTGCCTATTGCCAACTATTTTATCTATTAAGTAATTCAGACAAGCAGCATAAGAATGTCTTCAAGAATAGAGGAAGGCAAATTTAATATTCTTATCCTAAAAGATAAGGTAGAAAATACCTTATGGTTGAGTGGAAATTATTTTGACCTCCTGAGTAAACACTTCAAAACTATAAATCAATGAAAGCAAATTGTAATGCATACCCTTGTGTAACTTTGGCTGCAATAATTACTAATTCTTCTACTATCTCACTGAACTGCTGCGAGTTATCTGGTGCAAATTCTTAGGTATGGCCTTGCCAGGAAGGTTTTCACTGCCATCTAGAGGAAGATACTCAGAATTTCTTAGACCTTTGTAGCTGGAAGACAAGTATCTAGTCTCTTGGTGTTTGGCTCTTTTAATTGTTAAGATTATGATGGTGTTCTGATATACTATGTCAAAAATACAATCACAGACCTGAAATAAATATGGTTGTCTGTCTGATGTAAAGCTCAACAACACTAAGATGTGGAGCAAAAACACTAGACCTGACAGCATATTGGATTTTTTTTTTCAGAAAAAATTTTAAAATTTAAGAACTGTTCAGAGAAAATCTTTTCATTATTTCTAGGAGTGTTTTCTAAATGTTAACAACATCTTCAGTTTGAATTAAATCTTTGAAACAAAAATTCTGTTGCAAAAACTTTTTTCATTTTAGGAGCACATGTAAACTGTTTTATTTGAGGGTAGATGTCTGAACAGGTTATTGTCAAAGTTGCTATTAAATTTTGTGCATGTCACTTCAGTAGAGATACTTAGAAGGTAATTGGACTCAGCAAGTTGCATTAGCAAGTTTGTTCATGGAGTTCTCAAGATGGAAGCCTAATGAAAAATTTCTGATTTGTTTTTCAGTGGATCAGTGTGTGAGTCACTGCAGTGCTCAAACGTGTGTACTGGCTCAGGAAGAACAGCTTCTACAGACTGGAGACAAACAGCTGGCCAGACATGTGCTGCTGTGCTTACTTCTTATTGTTGGCCTATTTGCTGTAAATATTTTTTCTCCCCATGTTAACTCAGTGACCTAGAATGATTTTTAGGAAAACTATGTAGACAATCCAGTAAAGATCTTCCAATTGCTTAAGGAACAATTAATTAATAAAATAGAGGCTGTATTTGGTTCCTTACTGGAAGAGGGATGTAATGAAATTAATTTTTCTGTACCACATCAAAAAGGCAAGTTAAGATTGATGGTAGTGAGCAAAACACACCTTTTTAAAGTGGAAAAAAAGTAAACTTATATCATTATATCATTCATCACTACCACTCTTCTTCCCAGTTTTCTCAAAAGTTGGTCTTTTTCCCTAGACAATTATCAATTAAAAATATGAACTGAATTCTACTTCTGAAGGAGAATACAAAAATTGTTCCATCTGATCAGGCTTATATAGTGGAACTTGGATTTCTCTGACCTGTTAAGAATAATCTAAGATTATTTAAAATGGGAAAATCCAATTTTGTTGGTTTTAGTGGTGTTTGGAGCAACATAGCTCAGTTAGTGTTGCCACTCATCATTACTGACTCCAAGATGTTTTGGTGGTTGCTCCTGTGTACAAGTGTGAAATACCAGAATGTAATGCATTGGGGATACAATTTTAATTTTTAACTGTGACAAAGGCGAGAAACTGCTCCTGTGAATGTAATGCTCAAAGTTGAGTTTCTTGTGGATGACAGTTGGGGGAAGTATTTTTATTTGAAATGGAAAATACTGTGGCACAAATATGTAATACTACAAAGCAGGACAGTGCAGCACACCAGTGTGGGTTAATAGCTACTGCTGTTGCTTTTCAGGTTCTGTTAAATTATAAAATGAAATGTTTCCCTCTCTCAAATTTTCTGTAACAAATATTCCATGCTAGTATATTTTTCTGCATCTTTTATATTTAAGGCATAGCCTATATTTTACCTGTATCTGAATGATTATGTAGATACCATGAAATAAGATCAGTTACTTTAAAGAATTAGCCTTTACACCCATATGGGTGAACTTTGGAGGTTTCCTCCTTCTGTCAGGCATCTCAAGCAGCTGAAGTGGTATGTGCTTCAGCGTAACATAATCCTAACTCTGCAGGAAATATGTAGAAAGCACTGGTCTCAGCTAAGCAGCCTGAAGACAAACACTGCAAATCTGTCTGGGCTAATACTGTCGGTGTTATGTTGAAAACCTAAGTATGCTTAAGGCAAGTTCCTTGCATAAACATGTAAAGAGGGAGGACCTCTTACACTGCTGTTTTGCATTGTTATGTTTAAAACAACCAAGCATCCCCCTCCCACCAAGCTACTAAGCCTAACTAAAATTATGTTTTAAGGTGTTTAGTCCCTCTTACTTGTCTTTATCTGAATCATTCCTTAAATAGAGATCATGATAATTGTGCAGGAATTATTAGCATGTGAAGAAGAGAAAGCTTTTGATTTTTAACAGTCAGGTTATGTTTGTGGGTTTTGTTGTTTTTCTATTTTCTTTACAGAATCTCTCCAGTTGTTTGTGGTGGCTGTTCAACCAGGAGCCTGGAAGGTTGTATGTGGAACTGCAGTTCTTCTGTGCTGTGTTTAATTTTGGTCAGGTACTTACCAACGTTTGTTCTGAAAATGACCTTGTTGGTGGGTGTTGCAGCAGATAATGCACATCTTCTATGACCATGAACACTTTGAAAGGTGCAAATGACAACTGAATGCCAAATGCTCATGGAAACTGAGTAGGCATTTAGCCTTATTTGTACCAAAGCTTCACTGGTGTCTCTTCTGTGGAGTTACACCAGTTGCAAGACAGCTTTCTGTGTAGGGTTTAAATGACTATCTCTGGTTTCAGTGACAGCACCATAGTGAAGAGCTGAAGTTGGATGCTGGTTCTGGCTGCACGTGGCCTATTTCATTCAATGACACACGGCAGCTTTGTTACCCACAAAGGTGAAGGCCAGGCAGTGTTAATACACATCCTAGAGGAACATGTTTCAGATGCATGGGCACAAGATGCACTGCAGTATCAAGTAATGATAGTAGTTTTATATAAAAGCTGCATAGAAAAGTGAATTAAGTAGAGAGCATTGTAGCACTCAAATTACACTAAGTCTGTTCTTTCCTTGACATTAACAAAGACAGATTTAATACCTGGCTGTGTAAGGTTGCCAGTTATCCCAAAGTGTCAAGTGGCATGTCACAGCATTAGTTTTACCGAACTGTTTCTTGAAGGGCTTATATGATGGACTGTTAGATATTGATATATCTTTTTAAGGTCCAAATGAAAAATCAAAACGGAAACAAAATGCATTTTGAATGGTATTTAGAGAACAGGGATACTTTCCACGCATACATGAAATATATTTGGCACTGAGTTTTTAACTTCTGTTCAATAGAAACCGAAGTTTTTGCTTAATGTTGCTTTTCCTGTTTTTTTGTTGTTTTTTTTTTTTCTCTAGGGCTTCATTTGCTTTGGTATTTTTGGCTTAGATAAGCATTTAATCATTCTACCATTCAAGCGAAGGTAAATAGAATCTTTACACTTACACCTATAAACTTAATTATTACTGGTAATCATCTTTGAAGGATGTTGAGTTTTCAGTGCTATAGCACTGAAGAGTTCCGTTTCCCATTTGGTTAATCTTCCAAACTTCTTTTCTCTCCCACTTGTGGAGAGGTAATTGCAGTTCACTGTGTGTGAGGTTTTTCTGCTGTCCTGACACTTTCAAAGATAAAAATCCTGCAGGCTCCCTAGAGGTGAAATTTTGCCAAATGATGGATCTTCAGAAATAATTTCAGCTGATAAACTTAGATATGGATGCTGAATCAGAATATATCATCACTGTTTTAAAGCCCTGTGTTTATAACCTCATGCGAGTACTTTGTGTGGACAGGCACTTCCACAGTGGAGGAGTGAGTTGTACAAAGCTGCCTTTACCTTAGACCTAACTGGCTGCCATGTGAATCCAGCAGCTAGAGCTGGCTCCCAGCTACTCTCTGACTTTCCTTCTGCCCAAGCCTAGAATAATACCTCTGTGTTCAAAAGCCATACAAATATATTAGGAAGATTATATGTAAAGTATTGGGCACCAAAAGAGTTTGTGATAAGCTCCCTGCGAGTTCCATTCTATTATTTGCAACTTCCAAGAAAAAGCCCCTACTTGATTTGCTGTCTTTAATTTTTCTTTTTCTTTTTTTTTCTCTAGACTTGAGTTTTTCTGGGGTGGAAGAGAAGCAGCAGGGCATACAGATGCCTCTGTACCTGAGGAAATCAGGATGACCTGTCAACAATTTGTTCGTTATCATAGAGATCACTGTGTCAAAAGTATTGTCAGAGGCAGAAGGTAAGGTTCTTCCCGCACACATAACCTGTTACAAAGCAAATAGCTCACCTTTTGAAAATAATGAAATGCAGTTAATTTTGTGGGTGATACCTGTTGTGGCATATTTACTCAAACCTTAAGATAAGGATTAAAAATTTAACTCTTAACAGAGAAATGTTTCTAGCGTCAGACTGAAACATTGAGGTACAAGTTATCATACTATCCCACCTACGTTTTAAATAAACTATAAAAAGTTTTACATCATTAAGGGATTTCCCCAGGTTTTGCATTTAACTTTAGTTCACAGGATAAAATCTTTCTAAAAAATGTATATGATAATACTGGTAATAATGCATTGAGACCCTTCCTTTGTTTTGTTTGTAGAGTAAGATGCTGTCCGTATTTGCAACTAAATGTTTACTAATATGTAGCTTTTATAGGAGGCAAAACTGTTGCAACTGATTTTAGTGTGTACTCAGAGGCCACTCAGTGTGAGAGATTAGAGTGGGTTTAGGCCTTCAAAAGCTTTTGAGTTTATAAAATTTCTTTTGCTCATGCCTAAACCTCAATTTATGAGATCAGTAAAGATTTCAGAGGCAAATTATGATACCTAAATCAAGGACTATGCCTTCTTTTACGTGTAGGTGGGTGAGAAGAGAAATGTGGACAGAAGCAGCAGGAACAAGAAAAAGATTCTGCCTTTATTTAAATATATGAAATGGAGACATGAAGAATTGTTCTGACAGGACACTTAGGCTATTCTTGTCATGTAACCTTTTAAGTAGGACTAGTTTGGCAGGGTGGGGTGGTCTTTTCATGGTCAGGTAGTCCAAAACCACATTGCAAAACTGTTTTTAGACAACATCATGATTTTTTTCAGTCTTTTCAGAAGTCAGTAATGTTCCATAAGAAAGATGTATCAGAAAATGTCTGTTGTGAAATAGAACAGGTTTTACAGCTGAGTTTCCTGTGCCTCTGCTGCTGTTCTGGTTTCTTGGGCTTTGGGTTGTTCATTTAGTTGGATTTTATGGTTTTTATTAATCATGTATCCACCTGAGAATACATGAAAATATGACATTTGTTGCTTTATTGTTGTAATATTATGTTTGTGCAGAACTTGGTTCACGTCTTATTTCTCCTTGTGAATTAAAACAATGCATTTATCTTCTCATTTTAAGTATTCATCTAACTTGATCCTATCCTCTTTGATTTCAATGTGCTGCAACTGAGACCTTGTAACCATGGATTTTAATTTATTTTCACCTTTGCATCTGCTAATAGATTTTAACACGTGCTCTGTGTTACTGCTGCTTTTAACTTTAAGAAAAAAAGGGAAAAAACTCGGCTTTTGCTGTCCTTTAGCTCTTAATCACCTTTAGAAACCCTGTGCTTGGGTTCCATAGAGTAGGTTTTAGATAACCAGAAACATTCATTGCTGCAGGTAAATTTTTGCATGGTATGTCTATTGAAACTAGGTCGATAATAGCATCATTGCCTAATAAATGCGTAAAAAAGATAGTCTTGTAAAGGTTTTGTTTATTCTTAGTACTGCCTGTGTGGTAAATATTTAACAGGATATGCAAGTTATAAATGGGGTTTGTTTACAATATGTGTAAGCAGTTAGTGTCTGTTTAAAAGTGTTCAGAAATTATAAAAGGAATTAAAATTCAAACGGAATCCCTATTCCTGGGGTCAGGTTGCTCTCAGATCAGATATTTTGTTGCAGAAAGGGTCATTGTAAGAAGTACATGGGAAGTAAGTATCCAAGAAGTAGAGTTACATTGTGAGAGTTTTTAGGAAAAAATGTTACTGATGTCCACTGAAAGTCATTTGCACAAGCCTCAAAGAACTTTGTATGTACATATTCTCATTGAAATGTCTGTAGGAAAAGGTAGTGAACATTGGCATGCCCCTAATAGACAAAATTTGCAAATTCTCTTCTAACATGCTCGTAACTACCATGATGTCTTTCCTTGTTTCCTGCTATTTTTCCTTGCCTTTCCCCATCGTGCAGTGGTGATACCAGATTTACAGAACATGTGGGTGAATCATTCCTTTGACATACAGGTGTGGTGCAAAGATCTCCACTGGCATCTTCTTTGGCTGTGACCTGGTGAACTGGCTCATGCAAGTTGGCCTTGCCTCTGACCGAGGAGAAGCTGTGGTGTATGGGGACAGGCTGCTGAAAGGAGGCGTCGTCCAGCACATAACCAATGAATTTGAATTTCGGGATGAATACTTGTATTACCGCTTTATTCCGAAGAAATCAGTTGCAGTTGAGAGCCACTGACCTGAGCATGCAGGCAAAGGACAGGTAGGGGTGAGTGTGACCACCTCCTCTGCCTTCACTACTGAAATTGGAAATATTTCGTTCTCAGAGCTCTCAGAGAACTGTTTCAGTTTCCCCTGTAAAATTAAGAGATGTGGTTCTACTTGTGTCTATTCAGAAGAAAATAGTAGCAAGTTATATTTAGTCAGCATTCCAACCAGAATGCAACTAAACAAAACCAGATGCTCTGGATTTAGAGCATTTTTGTCCATTTTGAGCGAAACAAATAGTAAAATGATATGTGTCACTGTTGTGTTTTAGAGGCATTATAAGTGCAGCTTTAATGACTGATACCACAATGAAGAAAAAAAAACCCCATGAAAGGTATTTTTCATGGTGCTGGATGTTCTCCATATTTTAGCATGATGAAGTACTGATGCCTGCTTACAGTCAGGCTTCCCTCTGACTTCACAGAAGTAGGATTTCTTCTATCATACCTCAGTTTTTACTACTCTGCTCTTGTCTAACACTGGGAACTTTTTTAGCTGCTTACAACTCAGATCAGGTGGGGTTTTTCTCCCTTAAAGATAAAATACTCCACTTACAAAGATAGAATTGTTGTGACATTGTTTCCAATATCAGGGGATTAAAGCTGAGCAAATATTGCATGGAATAAGTAATAGTTTTGTACAAACCTACCAAATCTTCAAACCATAAAAATATCCATCACTCTCCCAAAATAGGAAATTATATAATGGAATAAACAATTTATTCTGAAATTTTGCCTTATGGTGGTAGTAACAGCTTCATCAAGCAGATTTTTACATTCTGAAATTAGCCTTTACAGTTTAATTCAGAAGTGCCAGCGTCAAGGAGAGATTTTATGGAAGCATTGGATACATGTGCAAGTCAAGACAAAATTCTTCTTCAAATCATAAAACTTTTCAAATTAAATTAATGACTTTTAAATCTATTATATAAAAAATTCTAAACGAATATCCAGATTAGGGTTTAGAGTAGCTAAAGATCCTAGATTTTAGTTGATTGCCTAACACAGGTTTCTTATAAACCTCAGGTATCCTCCTACTAGTTACTTTAGTGTCATTCAGATTCCTGTGCACTGAAGGCACAATCTGAGGACCTGTGTGTCTTCTGCAATATTTTGAAAAGGTTAAAGACAAAGTATTGTCTCTGATAGCCATTATGCTGCCCTTTTAAAACTGCAAGAACAGCATTTATATGCCTATATAAAAATTTTATGTTGTGAGGGAAAGGTATTAAAAATTATTTGCTCAAGCATATGAATAACTTTTCTCATCCTTTTTTAAAAAAGTCTTTCCCTTTTTTTCCTTTTTTTTAGTACAGAGATTTTTATTACAGCTACTTTTGCATCTACTTTGCATTAAGAATTAAATGTATTTTAGCAGCATAAGCTACTGTTCAACAAGCAGTTGTTTTATGGTTGCTATAATTCCCTGCAAGACTTAAATTGAAAAAATAATTCCTTTTGCTGTTAGTCTGATTGCAGTGTGCACAGAAACATAACATCCTGCTGCTTATGTATGCCATACAACCTGGTATATTTTAATGTTTTCCATCAACAAAATAAGTGATGTTTGTATCAGGCTGTGGCCGCAAAGGAAAACAATAGCGTGTTTCCAATATGGATGTTGAAGACAGCTGCATCAAATATTTTGGAATAAATAGATATATGTGACTTAAGAGCAGAAACTGTGATTATGTTTGGCTTCTAAATACTGCAACTTGTCAATAAATCTGTTCCTTGATTTCCGAGTTCTGAGCTGTGATGTGGTGTGTGAGAGGGTTATGTGTGCGTGTCAAGGTTTACGACAAATGCATTTTTCTGAGAGATTTGTTAACGTGGCTCTTGGGTTTCAGTCCTGGTATATCTTAAATCCACCCTTGATCCTTTATAAGTAAGCAGAGCACTTCTTAATAGTGTCCACCCAAAGATACGTCCATACTAGAAGCAGTTTCACATTATCATCTACTTACCAAATATAATTGGGTTTTTTAAAATTCTTCAAACATTCAAGAATTTGATCTTAGGGCAGTTTTACAGTTCGATTTATAGTCATTGTTCTTGCATTCTTGTCTTTCTCATTTTCATCATAAAAATCCTCCTTCCCTTTTTATAATGGCTCTGCTTTCCCCTAGATTTGAACACAACATATCTGTTTTAAGTAAGAAATTGCTCAAAACTTCTGCTTAGAAAAAGCTGTGACAAATCTAATACCGAGAACACCTTTAATTATCAAACAACACCAAATTCTGTTAGATTTACAGCTACAACATTGTGACTGCTGATATCACACCCTTTAGTCTGATGAATCTGTGATGGTTAATAAACAGCCTAAAGAAACTAGAAATTAAATACAGGATATAATACTTTGCTTACAAATCACTGGGTACTTCTGGAAGCCAAGAACAGACTTTGAATTGCTTCAGAAAGTTAAGTAACCCTTTTATCTGGTAAATATTTGCTTCCACCAAGGAACAGTGGCAAGTTTTGAATAGTTGACAAGCTCATGTTCTGTCAATAGCTGATACACTGTTGTGTGGATTTCTGGTAGTTAGAAACAGCTTTGGTGTAAAGAAGTGGTCAGTGGTGCAATGACTTCCTTTATTTTGAAGGTGGATTAGTTTGGGATAAATCTCTTAACTTGGAAGCTAAGTTCCATGAAAACATCTACTGAACAAGTCTGGAGGAATGTCCAGTGAAAAACTGGATCCTTTTTCTAGGACTAATCTCAAAATAATTGTCATAATGAACAGGGATGGATATAACACTTAGTTTTCTAGTAAGAAATTTTAGTACTTTTTTATTTCAATAATGATCCTTCATACAGCTCTAGACCTTTTAAAGTCAGCTGTAAGAGGCATTCCGAGGTGAAAACCCATGCAAAGATTGCCCTCTAGGGGACATTATGATTTTTTTTTTTAATATATGGTTGTGGGAGGGAGGATTATTTATTTCTCCTGATTGCATCTTTATTTTCTGTTTTTACATTGCATGTCTTCTAGGAGGATGAAATCCCAAGGAATAAGGTATTGAAATATCCTGTACTGTTGGCCATCACTTGAAGTGTCTCCAGACATTACATTGTTTTTACTTTGTATCCCATAGACCAGTAGGAAAAAGCAACACATAAATAAGAGGCACAGTTGAACTTTATCTGCCTACATTACAACTGGACCAGTGTGGTTAACCTAGTTAATTGCCACTCCATAATTAAATGGCCAAGAAGTTCACTTAAAGGCCTGCTCCAACTTCACTGTTGTTCTTCCTGTATAACTTCAGTATCGGCACTGTAGCATAGAACTGTTTCACTTGGTTTGCTATGCTGCCTGAAAACTTGATTCATACCTTGGTTTCCAGCAGAGTTTCACCTGGCCTCAACTGATGCTTTGAAGCTATGAAAGAGTCAGTGTAGAACAGCTCATGATCAAAAATAGGAAAAGATACATAATTATTAGATATGAACATCCCATAAGGAAATCCACAAAGATAAATACAGCAAATTTTTATTAAATCTGTCTTCCAGTTAACAAACTAGACTATTGAACTTCTGTATTGAACCACTGTGCTATTGAACTTCTAAGAAATTTTGTTGTCAATAGAGGCACAAAATGTTCAGTCAACTCAAACATACTTTGTCTTACCTCCCTCTCAGTCTTGCTTGCTACTGCCACGTGGTACACATTATTGGTGTAATATATACACCAGGTCACCAGAACTAGACAGTTCACAAGCCTTTCCTAACTCAGTAGTTTCTTGCTGTGGATCTGAACACAGCATCCCAAATTAATTTCTACTTTTATTGTAGGATCAGAAAGAATAAATTCTGCCAAGCTCTTAATTTTCATATTAATTTTGCAAACTTCATTGACTATCTATTCTTTGTATTTAACTTTTTTTACCAGTGGGGTATTGAACAGTTTAGAATGAGAAAATGTCATGTGAAAAATCATCAAAGAATGATCTTTTTGCTGTGTCTGTGGGGATGCTGTGTCATGTCCCACATTGCTGCTGCAGCTCTAACGCACCATTTCATGTTACATGTTGTGATGGTGTGCAGAAGTGCTGCATTTTGAGTGCTGTTTTTGTTTTTGTTTTTCCTTACGGTCATGCTTTTTATCCTGACTTACTGATCATGTGGTAAAATCAGAATCTTCTTTGTTGTTTGTTTAGTTTGTCCCTTGCCACAGATAATAAAAATGGTGTCATATTATGGATCATTACTTTTAAACAGGATCAGGAAGGAAGAGTTCATGGCAGGGCAAAAAGCTTGATTAAATTAAGTCCATGGTCTATTAACTTTGGCAAAACAAATCATGTTTTAAAAGGTTTTATATGAAGTGAAAAAAATTAAAAGTACTTTTAAGTGTCCTGCTAAGTACATGTATATACCTGTGTATCCCAGCCTCTTCTTTCTAGTTGCACAATTTTAAAAGGTAGTAATTCAAGAAACATTTTAGAACCCCTCCCCCCATGACGTTATAAAGTGCATTGCAGAATTAATTTGACAGTAATAATCTTGTATATAAATAAGTTTATTTTTCACTATCAGGGTGGGGAAAATAGGGAAGTGAAATCTGTGGGTAACTTACAGGATGCTTGCATTGTTGAATGCCATGTAATAAGATTTCACAATCACTCACAGCAAAATTACAACTGTGATTTGTTTTTAATATACCTTGAACTCTTAGCCTAATTTAATATTGAAGGAGTAGAAGGTTCATATATGAAATGTATCTCAGAATGCTTTTACCAAACAACTGAGTATCAATCTCACTTGACTTGTAAATCGCTTTCCTTTTTCTTCAGTGTTCATCATAGCGTCTACATTTTTGAAAGTCTTCAGCATGGCTATTTTAATTCAGGTAGTCTGAAATACTGCTACAATTCTCTTGACTCTAAAAGCTACATCTGTGTACACTAGAACTGAGTTCTCCAAATCTGCGTTAGTGTTCTTCATTCAGAGATGGGGTTGTTCTCCAGTTAGTCAAGCTATTGCATTCTAATTGCATCTGTTTGTTGGCAGAATCAATCTCTGCTGACAGCTTAGTGCCATGTACAAAGCCGCTGCCTGGCTCTTAGGAGTCTTTTCAGCATTGCTTCTTACAATTAAAAGCCATTTGTCCTGAATATGAGTTTGCATCTTTAAAACTGTCATGCTATGTGGTATACTGAAAACAGGATGTTAATCTATATAGCCTATTCATTAGAAAACCCAATTATAATCCAAATTTTACCACATTCAAAAATATTCTTAGTTATATATTTTGAGTTCTTCTTCTACACACTGTGAAAAAAGATTAACCACTTGGTTAACATCAAGACATCCATTTTGCAGGATTGATTCCATTTGACTTATCTTCTGTTTCTCCAACTCCTGTATCTCTTTGAGCATTTCTTTACCTTTGTCCTGCAAAAAGAAAGATTTATTTCACTAAAAACTATACAGACTATGTAGTGATCACCCTAACAAAATTCTGTTCTACTGTCTTTATTTTAATCTTTTAAGCGTTTCTAGGGTACACATTTATGTTGGTAGAAGTCAGTATCATTATAGGTTTTCTTAGGTATCTTTCCTAATATCTAGCACTCACTTCATCCCCCTTGTCTGATGGATTGAAGAAAATTTAAAGCTGCTTTAGATATTAGTTACCAAAACTTAAATGGGCATATGACTTATTTACAGATACATGTTCTTAAAAATAGGAGAGATGTTACTGCTAAAAGTAAGCAGCTATCTTCCTGCTTCACATTTGTGTTCAGCTATCTTTGTCATTCTGTTTCCTTTTCTGTCCGTACCAAGCAAGGATCAAAGGCAAATTCCCCTTTCCACCTGAGACCAGGGGCCTGAATAGTTGTAAGAACTCCTAGCAGGAGTTGTGCCTGTGGCTGCTCGAGCATTTCCCCATTATCTGACTGGTGTGGGAGTCTGGAGGGGGCTGCTCTGCAAGGTGAGCAGCACAGACCCTCACCTGGGGCTTGGCCTGCCAGTACAGCACAGTGCTGGTTGCAATTTTCAGTGTTAGAAACACGTGCCTGCCAGATGCCAACACACTGGGCTTCTGGGGCACTGCACTGTTCTTTGCCATCCATCAGAGGGCATTGAATGGTATCACATTAACAAAATGCGAGCAAGGACCTTATATAAACCACCTGCTTGCATTGAAATCTAATTTAATCAACGTACCTTGAGAGTTTCCATAACTACAGCAGCACTTTCATGTTTTTTATAGAGCTCATGTCTTCGATCTGGCTTACTCTGAAAACGTGGTTTCTTCTTAACTGGATCATCATGACCAAATGTAGGGGATGTAGTTTTTAATAACTGAGTAATACCGGGCACAAAAATGAAAGGCTTGAATACAGACCTAGAAAGAGAAAATAGACCAGAGATCCTTTACTGACACGGTTTTGTTAAAACTGTTGAGTCAGTAAATTGCTATATTTTTTTTCCATTCTTTTACTTGCTTCTTTTAAGAAAGAAGTATTAAAAAACCCATCTAACTGATGTATTGTCACATCAGTGTTTCATTAAGTAGGTTGGTAGATACCATTACTGTACATAATGTACGTTCTGTTCCTCCTACATTCTGATTATGCTTTTTCAGGGGGAAAAAAAAACCCAACCCAAAGCAAAAAGGAATATAATTAGACAAATTGGAACACTTTTTCATTTAGATATTTACAATTTTTATCCAAATTACTTGCTGCTACATCACCTGGCAGGATCTGGAGTTCCAGTAAAGAAGTGAATACAGGGCAGATTAGGCTGCTGAGGCAGAACAGACACCATGCTGCCAGTTGTCATAAATCCACCTTCCATGTTAATGCCACTCTCTTTGTCACGAAGAATTTCCATCATTATTTCAGAAGTGATAGATCCTATTCAAGATACAATTATTTAGCCACAGAGCTACTTATAATACCAACTCAATGACATGTTCCCTACAAATGGCTGCTTTTTTCCTTTAATAGGCAATGACAGTTTCAGTTTGTCTGTGTTGGGAGGGAAAAAAAAATCATCCTAATGGCATACCTTAATACGTAATAAATGTGTATTGCTTTCCCCAAAGTATTTATTTCAAAGAGAGGTGATAAGAACATGACTTAAAAAAGGGTAAGCAGAAAGACAAATGGTACTTCCCAGAAAGGTAGATTATATAGGGCTAGCAAATGGTCATTCACAAAGTAACTCTTCAGATGAAAATTAGTAGCTTGGATTAAATGCTGAACTTTGAGCACTCTGTGGAAGTTAAGATAAATCATTATAATACTGGTTGGTTTTTAAACAGAGTTAATACCACTATGCTGCTTTGAAATTATAAAAATAATAACAGCTATGCATGGATTTTGTGTGAAACTTTGAAAATAAAACACCAAGACTGTCACTTGTTTTGGGGGGGAGGGGTGTTGGGTGGGTTTTTTTTAATTTTAATCCTCTTCAAGGAAGCACTGGAGTGGCATTACATTCTATGCTCAGTAGTACATCCATTTGTAGAGAAGTCTTACTCAGCAACCTGTGTGAGGTATACTGCCAAGCGTCTGTGAAAATAACTCCTGCTCGGGAGGAACAAATCCCTGTCCACATATGCCTGTTCAGGTGATATCACTGTTGCTGTGTGGTGTACACTGAAGCTCAGATACTGGCATTGTATCACCAAACCATCCAATATTCTAGCAGGCAGCACTTGCAGAATGGTTTTCTTTTCACATGTAGTGTACCAGTAGAGGATATGCTTATGGCAGAAAAACATTAGTTCGCTCACTCTATTTTTTACGTGAAGGTATCATCTACCATTTTAATATTTCAGTGTTCCCCTTAGTGAGTTCTAACTGCGTAATTTTTTTTTTTTTAAACTGCCTTGCTGTTTCCTCTGCTGCTAAGTCAGATGTCTCCAATATTACTTTTTCATACATGACCCACGTTGCCTGTAGACAGGCATGCAGCACTACATTTCAGCAAGAAAACACTCTTAAGTATTCCTACAGTTGCCTGGGAAGGTTGGAGAATAAAAGAAATCAGCATTAGATGAATCAAAGAAATTAAAAGAAGCAAGGGTCAATTTGTGAGCTACAACTTGGCAACCTGTCCAGCAGGGAAGAAGGTACTGCATATTTTCCACTAGACTTTATTACTTTGTATGCCTGAAATACATTCCCTGTTTTTTGAAATATAAATAATACGTCTCTAAAAATGACCCTCACATAGTAGGCAGCCTGGAAAAACCCCACAACTGCAATGCCACTGAGTGGAAAAGCAGGGAAGGATAGATGAAGAAACCAGTGCTTTTACTGATGCTGTAAACCAAATAGCTTTTAGTCAGGGCACCTATTTAAAATAAGTCTAAGCAAAATGAACCATATGAGGCTGATAACATGAACACCTAATGGGATTTTTAAAATGGCTCAGGTAAATGCCTGAAAATGGGGATTTAGAATGAAAACACAGATACAATCTCAGCATTGGTTATAATACAAGTAAATACAGGTATTATGAAAAGGCTTTCACTATTCAGAACCTGCAATTCCCAAAATGAATGCAGGATTTACATGATCACTAGAGCAAGACAGCAAAAGTAATTCACTCTGATGCATTAAGTAAATGCTAAACCTGGTCTGGCAG
Organism: Machaerirhynchus nigripectus; assembly: GCA_013397975.1. Classification (NCBI taxonomy): domain Eukaryota; kingdom Metazoa; phylum Chordata; class Aves; order Passeriformes; family Dicruridae; genus Machaerirhynchus; species Machaerirhynchus nigripectus. The sequence continues at coordinate 310,033 of VZRQ01010298.1, read as the reverse complement.
AGTTCAGCCAAATAAATAAGAGAAACAAAGGGGTGCAATGTAATCTTGGTTCAGATTAATTACTTCAAATGAGCACGTGAATACAGCTACAGCAAAAACCTGCTAGATGCATGCAGTTAGAAGGGAAGTGATAGGTTCTTTCTCTAGAAGTCTGAAAAGTAATTGTATGAGTTAGTGACTACTTAGAGTACAGGAAATTATTTTGTTCTGCTCTCAGTGTGTTTTAGTAGACTACACAAGTTTAGAGCAGCCATTACAGTGAAACTACAAAGATTTAAAAATCAATATCAAAAATAAATGCAAGATATGTATCTGGATGCTGTGCTGTTGTCTTATATAAATGGTACTTGACTGGAGCTGTTCATAAAGTTCTTTGTGGCTGCCATCTGCTGGGAATCTGTTTTAGCCTCTAGGTTTTTTCCTTAGCAGTACAGTAATATAGTAGCCTATCAAAATGTTTCAGAACAGGTCTTACAGGGCATTTAGTGGTAAGGTCATAATGTGACCTCTCAGTGTTGTTACTGCAGCTCTGTTTTGACCCTTGTTTTAATTTTTCCTCCTCAATAAATTAGCAAAAATTGATAGAAATTTCCAAGTTCAGTGCTTCTCTTTTAGGCAGAAAGTTATTCTAGTAAGTTCTGGTTCATTAAATTATGTGAATGATTGCCTGCATCAGATGTATAATAATTTATGATTTAAATTAATGTAGCTCACTAAATACTTTGCATATCTTGAAAAAAATTCTAAAGGATACCTTTGTGTTTGTTCAGAAGTTTATAGCCTTCACAATATCGGCCTCTGGATGTGGTCATTCTGGCAGTATTGACATAAGAATATGTGGCAGCAAAATCAAATTCCTTTTCCCCATCCCACCAGCCATTGCTTCTGGCATATTCCCTCAGTTCTGGGTGTTCTTTGTTGATCTTGGTTGTGATAGAGAGCTGGTTGGAAATATTCCGTACACCTCCTGTTTGTAAGTTGCGGAAAGAATTGTTTTAATACATTGAATGATTTTTCTTGGTATTTTGTTTACAATTAGCTTAGTAAAGCAAATTAGCCCTAAAGAACTTCTTACAAGATCAGTGAGTCTGCTGGTTTATTTTTGGCCCTCTCTCCCCAACTCTATGTATTTTTCTGGTTGAATTTTCACTGCCACTCACTTCTGACTCATTTGCTTCTATTGCCAACGCTGTTATTTCAGGTTCTATCCTGATTATTCCCAGCTTTACATTCTTCCTCTGAGACCTCCAAAGATCTAACTTGTCCTCCTAAGTCCACTGGAAGAATCATCCACTTCAGGGCCCAGTACATCTATCCTGTCCCCAAATGAAATTGTCATGGATTGCTACCATCCTTAAGATAATACGTACTGCTGTCATTCTCATGCTGACTTTCTTGCTGTCCTCTGTTTTCCAAGTGCAGGAGTGGTTATCTGGCTCTGAAAAGGCCCCTGTCACTCAGCTCCTCTGACAAACTGCCACCTATTCCACACTCGTGCCCTAGGAAGCAACTCCTGTTGTTTACAGGCACATGTATGTAGTTCGAGGTTAGTTTGATGTCTTAATGAAAAATTAAATTAAAACTGGAGAACTACAAGTGGTCATTGCACTTCAAATGTTTAGAACGAAGAGCATAATCCATACCTTCTACTTTTTCTGCTGCCCAGTATTTTCCTGATGTCTCCAGCACCCATGCTTCCATTCTGTCGGCTATCAGAAAACTGTTGTGGTATGTAAATGCCATGTGGCTCTCCATACAGTTTCCTCCCTGTCCGTATTTTTCCAGCAAATCAACTATGACATCCAGAGCCTTTTCAGCTGTGTCTGCTCTCTCAAGTCCAAGCCTAAAACAAAAGGAAAACATTATTTTTGGAACTATGAACTCCACATAGAACTATTCAGCCTGAGTATTCAAATTGACCTGGAATGATATTTCTGTATGTAGCTGCTAGTTGTATGTTCTGGGAAGAGGAACACAAGTCAGGTAAAGGGCTTCTTTGAAGTGGGTCCTCTATGTACTTGACATAGGGAAAAACACCAAATGGAAGTACAGAAAGGCAGAAAAGGGATTCTACAAAATGCTTAGAAGTCCTCTGCAGATATTGGAGTGGGGGGACACTGTACCAGAAGAATTGACTGCTGTAGGTTGATGAGAGTTACCCTGGCACCCATAGGGTAGGAACATGAACTTGTTATTTACATGGAAATAGGCAGCTGAGACCAAAACTTAAAAATATGTATGCGAAAGATGGGGGAATAGGAAAGGAGTACACACCCTAAAAAAAGCCCAAACACTAGTGCCTGAAGTCCACCTGTGCTCTTGAAAGTCTTGTTTCAGTTTAGTATACATTTTATAGAAAGAAAAACGTTTGCTAATTTCTTTGACAGATTCTGGTGTAGTGCTTGATACTTCTTATGGCAGAAATCTAGTGCATGTGCCAAGAAATACTTATTTTAACCAGGGCTAGAACAGGGGAAGAAATGTCTTCTGAAAGTGAAAGCACGTATTTCCCCATATAACTCAAACCACACGTTTCACGTAAATTTCAAATCCGGTACCATTTACAAAAAAGAAGGAAAAAAAAAGAAAAAAGCCTGTGCACACCTTACGAGGTCCATGCCGAGGAGAGCTTCCCCATCGCTGACCTCTTCCCTGCCCCACACGGCCTCGTTGCCGATGCACACGCCGTGCTCGTTGGCGCCCATCTCGGCCCCCCAGAGCCAGGAGGGGCGGCTCAGAACCACGGCGTGGGTCCTCTCCACCTGCTCGATGCTGATGTACGTGCACTGCAAGAGGTCAGAGCACACATCGAGTCACCGTCCCCGATCCACCGGCCGAATCGCGGGCTCAGCACGCAGATAAGGGCTGACAGCGGTGTTTTCGCCGCCTCCCGCAGGACCGGTCCTTCCCCGCGCCCTCACCTCCAGCGCGGCGCCGGGCGGGTGCGCGGCGGCCGGGAAGTGCACGACCTCCTGCACCTCATCCGCAGGCCGGTCCGAGTTCTTCCCGAACACCACGCGGCCCCCGGGCGCGGCGGGCGGCAGCGCCACGAAGGTGTCGCAGGAGCGGGGCGGTGGCCGAGGGAACATGCTGCGGGCTGAAGGGCTGAGGGCTGCGTGCGCTGCGCGGGCCCGGCGCGGACAGCGGCAGGGCCGGCGCGGGGCGGAGCCGGCGGCGCCCGCGGAAGGCCCGCCCGCCTACCCGGAAGGCCCGGCCGAGGCGGCCCCGCTGCGGCTCCGTTCCTGTCACCGTCCCGGTGCCTGTCCGTGCAGGGGCCGGCGGCTCCCGCTCCGCCGCCGCCGCCATGGGGAAGTCGTTCGCCAACTTCATGTGCAAGAAGGATTTTCACCCCGCCTCCAAGTCCAACATCAAAAAGGTGAGGGGGGCCCGGGAGTGCCCCGGGGGGGGGACGGGCTCCCGGCACCGCAGCGGCCCGAGTAGTGCTCCTCACCTCCCTGGGATGGCACCGGGGCTGGAGCAAAAAGGAAGTAGCAAGCAGGGAAAAGAGTTAAGAAATACTTGAAGCTTCGGGTTTTCTTGCTCCCAGGAGTGTACGACTGTCGCATTCTCCTGACTCAGGCTTTGAACACTTCGTTCTCAGGATAAATAGGCGCTCTACGCCGTCCAGGAAGCCCCCCATCTGTCACGATGTGCCCACGTTTTCCCAGTATTTCATACCTGCCTCCAGCTGGTTGCAGGTGACCTCTCCAGAACTGTGCCCCATGCCAGGAACTCCCGAGGGCACCTGGGGCTTGGGGCGTGTTGTGACTATACCCAGGAAGGGTCACTACAGGGAAGACAGTGGTACCCACAGGGTGTTTTCTGAGCCTACTTTTCCTTTTGAGCTACCAAATTTTCTCCTGTCTTTTCAGTGTGTAAATGTTGTTGGAACTTGGAGTTTCTCAAAATTACTGCTGTGGGAAGTTCATTTGTTAACGTACTGGATGAAAATAACGTATTTTCTGTGATTAGAATGGTGATCATCCCTTGTTAAGCATTTTCAACTGAGTAAGCCAGTTATTTATACGTGAATATATTTTGCAATAGTTTTTGTATTTGTTTACAGTAGACACCTGATTATTTTAACTAGGTATGGATGGCAGAACAGAAAATCTCATATGATAAGAAGAAACAAGAAGAATTAATGCAACAATATCTGAAAGAACAGGAATCCTATGATAATAGGTGAGAGTTGGCTTAAGATCACACAATTCTTTCTCCTGTCTTGTTTTCATGGAAGTGAAGGTCATATTGCTGTGAGTAATTTGAAGTACTGTCTCTCATTGACTGTAGTAGTAGGAGAGGACAGGGGCTCATTAAGTGACATCTGATTAAGCAGAAGTCACAAGAACTTCTGTAAAGTGGTTTGTGCCTGTCTTCTAATTAATTTCAAAATATGTTGCATTGCACAGAACGCTATGTAACCTTGTATAATAATACATTTGTATCACACAGAAATCTGTTTTTCATAACTCTGGACATGTTACATTTCAGTTGAGATTGAAATGTGTGATTTTTTAGTACATAATGGAGTTTGCAAAAGCATTGACTGGTTTCTCAGGTTTTTTGATGCTCACATTTTGTTACTCGCATTAAAAAATGAAAAAATGCTAATTCTCACAACAATTTCAAACTGATTTTTTTTTTTGTGAGTTTTACCATGTGACTGTTTTGTGTGTAACACCCCAAACTGCCGTTTTTATTTAGGTTGCTTATGGGTGATGAGCGTGTGAAGAATGGTCTTAATTTCATGTATGAGGCCCCACCTGGAGCAAAGAAAGGTATTGTAGTTTCCTGATTGTGGGCAGAGAGTACTGCAAAGCTAAAAACCTTTTGATGAAATAAGCACAATGTATTTTACTTTAAAATAACACGTTCATCGTGAGATAACGATAGGAGGTACAATTTTTTAATTCTTTCTGTGGGAATGTGCAGAGATATAGATAGATAGATACAGTATATAATAATTTTGATCTCACAAAACTTTAATTTCTTTCAAAGAGAATGGTTGGGGTTTTTTTAAGCAACAGTTCAATGTGAAGAGAAAGACCAGATAAAATATCTTTCCAGGAAACAGCATAAATTCTGTCCTTGACCAAGGGTGTTTCTTTAGTCAATTATAAAGCCATTGGATGGGGAGGACTAGACCTTACCAAGGCAATGACTCAGACAACACAAACCTGTATTTTGGCCTGCTCTTCTCTGTAGAAATAGCAGGTTGCTTTTGTTTAAAAGTTATGCCCATAAATCAGCTTGATGCTTGTCAAACATAGACAATACAAGAGCAAGAAATTAGTTATCAGAAGTTATAAAAATAATAAATGCTGAGATTCAGTAGTCAAAAGTGCTGCCTGACCTGTGTCTGGTGAGTCTATGACTGTTTAGTAGTGTCATACATAGAAGTTAGTAAGTACCTGGTGGACACTCCTATCAATCACTTAATTTTAGCAAAATCTGACTGTGAGCAGAACTAAGAAAATATATTCCCGCTAAGAGAAAACATGTTCCCTTTTAAGTACATCTTTCCCATTTGCATGAAATCACTTGCAAATGCTTGGATGGACTCATTCTTGTAGACCAAGTTTTGCAATTATTTAACTTCAGAAGCTCTAATAGTAGTCTCTTAAGCTTAGAGGAAATGCAATTTCAAAGTAGCAATTATTGCTAAACTTTTTAAAAATATCTTACCAGTAAGTACTGTTGCTACTTCTGCAAAAACTGTTTAGGGTTTTTAATCATATAACAAATGAATATAGTTTTAGAAGATAATTCTAGATTTATAGGATTTGTAGCTATACACTAGAGGCTGGTTATTTGTAAGTGCACTCTATTTAAATAAAGCTACTTCCTGAGTATTTACACTATTGATTAGTATAAACCATAAAATGTTTTCTCTTTAGCTTGGGGGGGATAATATCTGCATTTTATGTATATAATTAATGCATCATTTCTTTTCTTTGCATGCTTTCTGAACATTCAAAGAGGAAACAAAAGAGGTATTTCGTTACATCATTTAAGTTTTCTTCTTGCTTACTTAAACCGTATTCTGGAAAACTTCAAATTTACCATGTTTTCTATTTTATAGCAAGAAGGAGAGACTGAATACAAATTTGAATGGCAAAAAGTTGCCCCTCGAGAAAAGTAAGATATCTGGATTTTATCTGAATAATTTTTTTTTCTTATTATTAGCTTTTCATATACTTTCCTTTTTCCATTTTTCCCCCTGTTTTATTTTTGAGTAGGTCATTTATGTGATCTTGTCATGTCCTGACACTTAATTAGTAAAACCTGTAAACCTGGAACTATTTCCTTGCTCAGCTTTATTTTTGTTTGATATTTAATGCATATTTGAAAATGCATTTAAAATAATGTTTACAAGAACCTTACCTCTGAAATGGGTTCACATTTACCAACAAAAGGCAGTTTTGTATACAATATTTTTAAAAAATAATAGTGAATTGAGTATTTGTTTTCTTTTGTGTTTGTGTAACAGATATGCTAAGGATGATATGAATATCAGAGACCAGCCATTTGGTATCCAGGCAAGTCACATTAATTTCTCTCTATGGATGTCTTGGGTGTATTTCAAATGTTGTCTAACTGCAGAACATTCACATGGACTCTCTTAATTTTATCATCTCATTTTCAGTAAATTTAAAAGCTTCTCTTATGCCTAATAACACAGACATTTCTGTAAACGTTAGGCTGCACTGCTGACTAAATTGTGTCAATTGGCTTTGTTGCCTTTAGGTGCGGAATGTGAGATGTATCAAATGCCACAAGTGGGGTCACATAAACACTGATCGAGAATGTCCCTTGTTTGGCCTTTCTGGAATCAATGCAAGTTCAGTCTCCAGTGATGGTTCAGGTAGGCAGTGAATGGTGTTTAAAGGTTCTGGTTAGACATATGGGGGGAGCTCATCGTGTTTAATTTTAGAAGGTTTAAGTTTATCATATTTAAAAGAGTTGATGAAATCTGCAAAACAGTTAATTCCAAATGCAGGACCCACAATTTTGAGTTAATTATTTCAAATTGCAGGGATCTCATTTTCTAATTAGTAACTCATTTAAAAAGGATTCCATATCACTTTGATCCTATCTGCGCCAAAAACTGAAAAGCTGCAACAGACTTGAGATTGGAATGACAAAATTTGTGTCACCAAAAAAATGAGTGGATTGTTAAACACTGTCCCTGTTCAAATTCAAGCGAACTGCTTGGATAAGCTGAAATATATCACTATATCTTTGTTGATCACTTGGTAAAAAGGAGAGGTTTGTGAGTTTTTTTAAAATATGTAATGTAATTGTGTTTCTGTAAGTGGACCAATTGAACCCTAGATTTCCAAATGCCTTACTTCTTTTCATCTGACTTTTTGTTGTTTAACTATAATTTTTTTTCTTCTATTAGCTTTCCTGTTACTTGAAGTCACACAGCAGCTAGTGCTAGATTAGGTTTGAAGAAGTGGGTATAAACATTCAAACTGAATAATATTTTTTCCTACAGTATTTTTTTCTGTGAGTTAACCCAAGTTGTAATGCTTTTAAGTTTCTTAAAATTGGGGCATGCTAAAGAAACATCAGGTAGCATGGATGAGCCTTCAGCCTTAAGGTGGTGTGCTTTAAAGTCACATGTTGTGTCTTGGATTTTGCAGGGATACCATTACAGTTGTACATTTGATGGTTTCTGCTTTTCTTCTGTCTTCCTTCAGGTTATCTATTTGATCTAGCAGTTCCTAGTTTTGTTACACATTTAGCCTACCAACAATCTTGCTTTTCAGAATTTGGTCACTTAGATACATAGTTTCTTTGGGATGAGGCCTGGAAGAGTTCAGTTAAAGAAAATGGTGCCTCTTACTCTCCTTTCTTTTTAGGCGTTGTCTGATGATTATGCCATTGTATTACTCATCCTGTAGTTCCCTTGCTCAGCCTTTCTCTTCAGTAGGTTATAAAATTAAATCACTTTTTTGCGTGATTCTTATATTAGAAAAAATTGTGCTTGGAGCATTTGTTGGTAGAATTATATTGTGCAGCTCTTGCATGTCAGAAATGCTTTTGTGCTGCAGAACTCACTGTCCACACCTCAGTTCAAATCATATGGGTAAATTTTAGGAGTGTTTGGTTGAGAAAGCAGAAAATATTTGTACATGCTTGCACAAACCTGAATATGCATTCCTTATTATTCATTACAGTGTAATACAGACACTTGGCAGTGTCAGTAGAAGAGTAACTGCTTGTTTCAAACCTTACTGAACTAACTACCTAGGTGTAGGCAACGTTTGACTGCTGTGGGTGTTTCCCACTTGAAGAGATGTCCCCCAGATGGCTTTTCAAACTGTCTTTCTAAGCCTAAAGAGATCATTTAGCATATATGATGAATTTTGCATGAAGGGAAGTGGTGTAAAAGTACTTAGATGTTCTCAGACTGTGCCAGTGCCCTCTCATTTTCAACTCTGGAACTTACAAGACCGTGTGCTGTGCTGAGCTTAGACTCTTGTAGGCTGAGGAAGGATTTTTAGGGAATAGGGGTGGGCGACAGATCAGGATTTGTATATATAATTTGTAAGACACTGTTCTTGGATTTGAATAGTCAGCCGTAATGATACTGCTACTTTCTCTTTCTTCCAGGGAAACTGTGTAAAAACACTGTAGGTAAAGTTTAGAGTTTTTGATTTAATAGCAAATACAAGGCTTAGAGAAAGTGGTAATATTAATTACAACACCATATAAAAGGTTGTCTGCTTTTTCTAGCCTCAGAGGTACAATCCTTTCATCAACTTTTCTAAAACTTCATCTGATTTAATAACAAGTTAATAACACTCCTTTGATGACTTCTGGAAATGTGTGTAAATGAAGCACTACAGTTAAGTGAGAACATAAATTCTTGAATTCACCGCTTCTCTTAAGACGCATAATTCATCCACATGGTATGTTAAAGCTTATGCCATGTATTTTTTTAAAAAAAAGTGTGGTTGTTTTTTTTTGTTGCTGAAACACTGACAGCAGTCCTGTGTTTCTGGGATGCGAGTAAGTAATTACTTTGCATTGCTCAGAGTTCTGCCCAGTTGTTACAGTGCTGCGGATCTGCAGTTTGCTCTGCTGCATCTGTTTCCACCTCCAAGAACCCTCTTCTATTGCTCTGTGCAATGCATCTCCTCAAGCTCTGTTTCTTCCTGCTTCTCTTTATCAGTTATTGCATGCACTCCTAGGCTGCTTTCTAGACTAAATTCCTGAATATTTTTTATTGCTTTATAGTACTGTAAAAATGTCCATTGCCACACTGAACTCCAGAAAATACTACTTTGGAAGGGACAGAGACTTTTTATGAGATCGAGTTTTTATGAAACCATTCTGTGTTTTGTGAACTGATGATTAGGTTTAAAAAAATCCCTTGCATTTGAAAAAAGTTGAATTGCACATGGATTGCTTCCCAAGCACCCCCTCCTCCACACGTCATGCTTAGAAAGCTGGTAAAAAGCATGTTAATAGTCCACAGTTTTCATTTATCATTGTTGTCAGCACCAGGAAAAGAAAAAGTACAAAACTACTTGGCTTCTAAGGTCAAGTAAAGTTTGTTCAATTTTTTGGAATCTGTTTGTTCGTTTTGAAAATGTAGAGGTTAAAACACATTCCTCTGAACAGAGCAATGAATAGGGATTTCAAGGATAGGCAGTGATTACTGGTAGTATACAGCAGGTCTGGAATGTGTATTAAATTTATTTGACTGGGCTTTTTAATAACTTAGTGTGTAAAAATATGTTTACAATGAACTCTCAAAGAATAGAAAAACTTTGGGCTAAATTATTGGCGCATATAGTATTTTCAAAGGTCAGGAAGTATTGCCATATTTAGAAAGTGGATATTTATTTCTAGCTCGTGCTTCAGGAAATTGAAATATAAACATTGTCTCATAAATGAAAGTGTACAACTTAGAAATACAGATATAATGAGGAAGAAGGTGAAACCAGAGTAAAATTTTAGTACAGTAGTCAGTGTACAAGGATTCCAATTAGTTTATGAAGTTGATTGTATTAGAAGGACCAAATTTAAGTTCTAAATAACTGAATTTTTTTTTTAAAGAGCAAATCTTTGGAATTTTTTTATATTCTTTAGAAAGAGCTCTATTGCTTTGAAGTTACTTACTTGGTAGAGCTTTATTTCTTCAGATTTATAATCTTTTCATCCTAATAGAAGTAGATCTTACATCCTTTTCATGCAAATTGAATGGAATAAATTTTTTTAGGCAGTGCGTGGTAGTTACCCTAGCTAAATTTAGGTTAGAATTCTTCAAACTTTGTGAATACTCTCCCTTGCTAGAGCACACCATGCATCAGCACAGTGTTGGAAGACTGGTCCGTGTGCTGCTGGTGACGAATCTCTGCCCAGTCAGTGCGTGGGAGCACTGGGCTTCATGGTTTTGAATCTGGTATGCTAAGGACACTGGCATCACTAATTTCTGCAGAAGTAGGTTTTAAAAAATGGTCTGGCTTCACTGTCAAAGACTTGTAGTAGGCCTTGATGCCAGTTCAGTTTGTGTTTTGTTCTGATTTTTTCCTGCTTCAGAAAGAGCAAAACAAAATGTCTTATTTGGACTCAGATTACTTTTTCAGCATCAGAGGAAACGTTTGACTGCAAATAAATGAAAGTGAAACTCATGTCTGATTTAGGTGACTTATCTAAAGTTCCTGCTCTGTTTCTCCATAAGGAAAAAGAAGAGTTATTAAGTGAGATTCCTCCCCCCATCATATCCAATGTAGGCTTTTTCTTTCCCATGAATTTTATAAGCTGTGATTCTGTCATTTCAGCAGAAGAATAGCTGCCTTTTAATCTGATGTGAAGACTACATTGTAATGTTCCTCTTGACACATAAAACTGGTTGGCGATTGGTGTTTCGGATTCGGTGTTGAATATTTTTGTGTGCAGAGACCAGTCACAGCCTTCAATTTCCTCCGGTGGAACTGCTGCAGGGCAGAGGGTGTCTGTGGCACAGATCTGTGTTCTGCTGTCTTTCAAGATCTGACATACATTGCAGTGCTTCAGCAAACAAAAAGTTACCATCAGTACCTTAACTTGGGCATGGTGGCTTGGTTATTTTGCTTCTGGGACCATTTTACTAATCTATCTGGTAATTCATACAAAAAAATAATAATCTTACCATTAAAAAAGCACCTATTGAATAATATCTCACCAGTGAATAGAGATTATTTTTGCAATAAGGCAATTTCAGTGGATGTGGTTATCATGGGATAATCACACCCCTGGGGTACAGCCTTGTCTGTAATCTCCCAGGAGTGTAATTATTGCATGATAACTGCACCCCCTGGTGTTGCATTATTTCTATTATGAAATTCTTAGTTTTAGATATAAAGTAACTTACTTTGATCACTGGAAACTGCAAAGTAGTGTTAGAATGTTCCAGCTGTGAGGCTTATGGAGACCAACTTAGAAGATTTACTTCTCCTTTACAAAGGTAAATTAGGCAATCAAAATGCTTCTTTGGGCTAAACTGATTTACAGAGTGTTTTACTGATAAAGTCCTAACTTTCAAAGTTCAGACAAGATGAAAGTATAGGTTGTGCTTCTGACTTTACGTGTCAGTGTGTATATATGCATGTATAAAATACAGAATGCATACTAGCAAAAAAAACAGCTCACTAGCATCTCAAAGTTTGCCTGTTTTTACAATCCTTTTTTATCATTAACCAGCAGCATCTGTTGGGGTTTGTGAGGTTTTTGTGTTTATCGTGAAAAGCCATTGACTTGATTGGAACAGAGATCATTAGGTGTCCTGTGCAAAATGTTTTGAAATAATGCTGTTATTTCACTTCAAAATTGCCTGTGGCTTTCTTGGCCAGGTGAAGTTAGGACAAACTGAATACTTTTTTGTTTCTTCCCTTTTCCTCCTTCCCTGCAAACAATCTATCCTGGTCAATGATGGTTTGGGCAGGTGAGGGGAGAGATTACTAAAAAGCTATGAAAGCTTGAATGCTTACAACTTTTATTATATGGCTTTTAGAACAAAGAACACACTATGGATCTATTACTTTCTTACAAAGAAAGGTATTACTATCTTAGGAAGGGAGGCCAGTGTCTCAAATTGTATGGATAGCATAGTTAGAAGGGGGATGGTAAGGTTAGAAGATGTTCTTGCTCTCCTGCCCTATGAAAGCTAAGCCTGGGGGGGTGCTGGGCATCCTTCTCTGCTGTGGACTGAATGTCATACAGGTGACTGGCTCCATCTGACTGATAATTTCAATGATTATATGTGATCTGTGCCGTGGAATTACTAAGGAAAAAGTGCTGTAAAGTGCTTAGCACGTTGTGGAAAATTCAGGCAAATAAAGGTAAAAGTCTAATGGAGCAACATGTACGTGTATCTAGTGTCTTATCGTCTACCAAGATAAAGCCACTCTAGGTATGGCTGTGCAGGTGCAGCCTTCTAAAGGCCCATTAGCTGGTTCTGGGGTTTGCACCCTCTCTTTCCATCACCTGAGTGCCCTCAAACTAACTGTGGGTGTTGTTTCCATCTGTCTGTGATTTAGTGTGTTCCACTGATCTTTAGCTTGTAGGTGAAATACCTTTCCAGAGTAATCATTGAAATTATCAGTCACATGGAGACAGCAAAAAATGAAATCTGTGTTTATGTTACGTTATGTCTGTATCTCACTGCAGTTTTCCAGTGACAAATTGTTTCCCAACAGAGAAAAGTCTGCATTGTATTGGGAACGCAGAAATATTTTTAGATGTTCTCTTGAATCTGTAATAACAAAGAAAAGGTATTTGAATATGTTAACTGTGAATATTTGTATAAATGGTCATCTGTAGAAACATACAGTGTGTGAAACCCTCCTTTATGGTCTGCAGCTGAGACCTTTGATTGTGAACAGTAGGAACCTTAAATAAATCTTCACATAGTTTAAGAACTGTCACATTTTAGAATAATCCTCCATTTATGTTTCAGAAGCCTTGGTATTTGGTGTGAATGCATAAAATACAGATTCTAATAGAAATCTTATGCTTAGCATTTAAGCAATAAATATGGATTCCAATAGGAGTTTGATAATGTTAAATGGTTTTTACTACTCAAAAAAAGTAAAAAAGGAAACTCAGGTTTCTCTGAAATACCGTATCACAAAAGCATGACAAATTATACTGAAATTCTGTGCTAAAGTGTTAAATACAGTTAAACTGCAGGCCCTCTGAAAAAGAGCTAATTAAAAGCCAGAGGTTTTAGTCATTGCTCTCTCTCAATGCCAACTGCAGCAGTTGCTTTGAAGTGTAAATATGGTCTGAATGCACTCATCTCTGAAATAGATGGAAAAATTATCAGTAAAAGATGATTGATTCTGAATTAGTGGAGGCAGCATAAATTTACTATGTGTCATGATCACATAATTTTGATAATAGTTCTTTGTCCTTTAGATAAAATAAATGTCTACTCTCATCTCTGTCACAACCTCAGTAAAAGTTCACAGACTATGGACTGTGATTAAGCTCAGTCTGTAATTTTTTTCCATTTTTTCTCAATTTCCTTTTAAGCCATATTAACAAAAGCCATAGAAAACTCGGTGGACAAAACAAGAAAGTATATGGATGTACTGACAAAACTGTCTATTCTAATTTTAAAGTTAGTTTCTCTTTTAAAGCAAAACCTGAAGAGTATTCTGTCATATGTTATGTCTTTGCTACCACCTAGAAAAGGCAGCATTCTGAATCCAGAGTATATTTATCCTTCATGTCCTTGTGTGCTAGACTGAAGCCGAATGTTTTCTAAAGCCTGGTTAATTCAAAAGAGGTGTTTTTGTACTCCCTAAGTATTTATTTATGTACTTTTCCACAGCAAAGCATGGCTTTAGTACCACTGTTACGTAGAAAACCAAATAAATTTCAGCTTGGAGGAGTTATGGCCTCATGCAGTCCAAGCTGCACATAAGAAAGGGTGAAGACAACATGCTTTAGGCCTACTTTGTTAACAAAAAATGTGTAGCAATAAAGGAGAAGCCTTGAGAGTATCTTGTCCTTGATTCATAAATTAAGTTTTAAGCATGGTAGCATGGAGTTTACTGACCATCACATACACTGGCAAATTGATAGCAGATACACAAGTGTGCTATGTTTACATTTATTATGTAAATTACTCTCTCTTACCAAGTCAGGAGAAGTGTGATGGTGTGATGATGGTGATGTTTTTAGATTAAAATGATCACACTTGTAAACTAAAAGAGATCCCATGCCAGAACACATTCTCAGAAAGGGAGAAAAGCCTATTCTAAAAGCCATATTCTAAATATTCTGTTTTGATGATGCACAAAATGAGCATTAGTTAAAATACAGGTAAATAGTTGCAATTAAAATGACACCATGAAGAATCTACTGCCTTTTCCAGTAACTTTTATACAGTATAATCTATTTAATTTCATAACAATACACAGAATACAAACCAAAACATACATACAACCTTAAATATCATAGTTCTGTAACTGCAGCCACAATGTGAGTACAACTGGTTACTGTAATTTCCCCTGCCACAGATGGCAGTAGTTTTTACAGTATTATTATTTCTTATGTCCTTACTTTCCATTTATATTCCACAACAAAAATTATTTAAAACTTGATTGACTGTATAGAATAATTCAATTTGCTTACCTACACTGGTGACAGTAGTGAAAGCTTTTATTGGTAAATTGGGCAAATACTGTCAAGACTGTGCATCGTGAGTAGTTGGAAGTAAAACTGCTGGTTTTGTTGATACTGGCAAACATAACATTATGGTCTGTCCTCACTGCCACTGAAGCTGTTGCAGAAAAAGTGGTATTTAATCACAGTTGTTATGAAAAGATGTTTTAGCATACTGTTCCCTCATATTGAATAATTTGAAAAATGTGCTTTACACATTCTAATGGAGGCTGCTAGATGGTGTGTTACAGCTGGCATTGCTCTCCCCAGGGTGCCCATGCCTCCGAGAGGAAACATTCTGGCCACAACACGGTGTTACAGGCACTCCGCATTTGTAGCTTCAAGAGAAGTACAGATAGAATAGAAAAATAATTACATCTATAGGTTTCTCTGGTTTCTGGGACAGGAGTGGGGCAGTAATGCAGGGTAGGAGAACTTGCTCTAAGGTAGGCACTTAATTACTTGAAATCCAGAACTGTATTCCCCTCCTGATTGCTTAACAGAAGCAGAACTGATTCTGTTAAATTCATCTCAGTTGTGTTATGACAAATTTGAGTGCCCTTTGTTCTAAAAAAGCAAATATACAATATGCTATAGAAATCCTAACATTATATTCTTCTGCAATCCATTGTAATTATGTCATACCTGCCTAGGAAAAAATCTATTTACATTTCTTCTGTTTATTTAATTGTACAAGTATTATAAAGATGCACCAATGGCTGTCAAGCTAAGGTTGTACTTGGGTAGTCCTTTGTGAAGATTCAAATCCTTCTTTTCACACTTCATTGCATGTTTTGAGTTTGTAGATTTTGTGCCCCAACTCTTTAAGTCAGCTGAGCTGTCTGAATTGTATCTTAGACAGAAGATAACAGAGAGAATTAATGCAGCAAGAACTTCTGTGGAAAGTGAGAAGCAGGAAGGAACTGTAACCTTTTTGCTTGACAATATTGTTTCTTGAAAATCATAATAGCCACCAAAAAAATAATTTAAAAATCCTTTGGTGGGTCTTTAACTATGGAGACCTTTTTGTGCAAGCGCTTAATATAATTTTAAGTACCTGTAACTATAGAAAATGTAAGAAGTTGTCAGTTGTCTTAATGCATAAAAATAAATGTCATATTCACAAGCAGTTAATTACACTATATGGCAAAAAGCTTTTCCAAGACTATGAATTAGTCTTTAAAGCATATAAATGTTTTCATTTTAGACAAGTGGCGTCTGGGAAAGTTTTAAAGATTTTTAAAAATTTTTTTAGATTTTTTTTCCTATCAAAATGCAGATTTCAGAAAATAACCTTGACAGTCATATTCAAAAATAGCAAGGTGCTGTATTTGACTTGTTTCAGGAAGAATAAGAAACAGATGATGAAACATTGTAACTTTGAACTTATTTTTAGTTTGCCTGATGAAAGAGTGCTGAGAGACTAGTTGTCAGAAGTTGTAGCAATCAGCTATTTTTACAGGATTCCTGTATCTAAAGTTCTGCCAGCTCATGGTATAATATCTCTAGATGTTTTCACCTGCATGAGGGTCACAGAGGTAGCTCCTTCACAAGCTGTCTCACAAGTCTGTAAGGAATGTGTATACGAAGAGATTGATTTTCATAGCACATAAAGGATTTTTGTGCCTGATGTAGGAGTGACTCTGCAAGTTGATGGGTGCTGTTCAAGAATAGTAAGCTATCATCATAGCCAAAGATTTTTGCCAACTGAGAGCCTCTCAGCTCAGTCTTACCATCCGTTTTACAGTTGATGGCTCAGCTGGAGCATAGGGCTGCCAGGTGTACCTAGTACTGCCTTGTCTGACAGTCTTGGAGGGTGAGGACACAAGTGTGGTCATAAGCCAAAGGCAGGCTGAAAAGATTTACCACTTTGGGTTACCAGGCAACCTGGTGGCTTAAGGTTTAAGCTTTTACTGCTTAATAGGGAAGCCAAGGACACTTCTGAGAAGTTGCTTTTTTCAAACCTCTGTTAAGTGAGGTTCAGTTTTTAGGGTTTGTTTTACAGGTTTTGTCTCTCTCATTTACATTAGCCAGGAGAAATCCCCAATTTAATTTTATAGTGTGGAAATGGGAATGTGATTGTTTACTCACAGATTTAGGCATCTTTTAATACCCTGTGAAAAAGCATCTCAAAAGGAAGTGTGTTGCAAGCCTCAATGCTGCCACATAAAATAGCTGTGCCCAGGAATCCTGAGAGACCTCAACCTGTCTCTGATATTTCAAAGAAAATCAGATCTGCTTATCAACATCATTAAAATATAAATCAAAAGCAGTCTGTTGATGTATGGATGGGAGAAGAAAGTCACCAAGCATTTGATTCCCTTGATTCCAAGCAAAGGAGTTATGAGAATAAACACTTGCTTGATTCTTGTTCTGTTGCAGGAAGTAGATAGTAATAGAGGTTTGCAGTTAAGATGTGCAGCCATTGTCAAGTATGATGTCTTAATTGAACTTATCTGCCTGGACTTGTAACCAGGTAGAAAACAGTCTTTAGGCTTCCAGGTCAGAGATTGTTTTCTCCCTACTGTGTCTTGCTGTCTTGCTGTCATTGGGAAGCAGAACTTCTGAGAAGCTCAGTGGCATCAGTTGTTCAAAAAAAAGTGTGAGCAGGTTCATCTGTTTCATCCTCTCAAAAATGTTAACGTTTTTCAAGCTGCAAGGATGCCATGCTGCAAGGAAGTGTCTTCCATAATCAACCAACTCTGGACTGCTGCCCACGTCATGCCTGGCTGGGGTGTGCAGACAGAAGGGTGGTGAAACAGGATTGTGTTTTGACTCAACTTCCAGTTACGGGGTTGGTTTATTTTCTGAATCTCATTTCCTAGTGTTTGCTAAAACCTTTAGTTGCAGTAAAAATAATGTACTTAATAAAGCTTCTTGGAGATTCTTGCATCTCCTCACAAGCTAGGCTGAACATAAATTACTGTTTCCCTCACAAATGTAGGGAGACCAAAACAGGAATAATTTATTTCATAAACCACTTTAGTCTCAAGTTTCTGTGGGTGCATTCAATGCAGCTTGTATACGTCCACAAAATAGGAATAACAGTATTTTGGTAACTGTCCTTATTATGGTAATTCTGCGTTGCAACTAAAATACTGTAGGTGGAGCTATGAATTTCTCTGACATCATTAATATACAAGAAAACAGATGCACAAAAATCAATAATGTTGTGCATTCATTACAAGCTTTTTCTTAAAAAAGAAGAAATTATTTTACTTGCCTCTTTGCAGTGTTATGCACAAAGAATGCCGAAAAGGTTTGTTTCTGGAAAATAACCTTGAATTGTGCTTTTGAAGGCCAATATGCCTTCATGTCTCTCTGGTCTCAATTCTGACCATAGTTCTCAGAGGGAACAACAAAGTTAGGGCTTCTGTCTTGATTCCTTAGCAAGTCTCCTGTATATATTTGGACAAGTTGCATTCCTCTATTTGTCTAATAACACTAATGAGAATAATTAGGTATCAGATACACACCAAAATGTGTACAATGCTGAAACTCTGAAGGGGAGCTCCTAAGAACTTAAGTTACTTCATTAGGCAGTGGTTCTTTGAATAACAGGGGTATTCTAGGCTTGAACTGCTCAAGTGTTTTGGTTTCTTTGGTATGGAGAAATCTTCTTTCATGACTGTGCTTTGTCTCCATTTGGCTTCCTCATAGGGTTGTTGACTGAATTGTATGGCTGTTTTATATGGACTTTTGGAATCAAGGCCTTTTCTGGTACCGAATTTTGTCATTAGGTGTCTGTCTAATGTTAGTTTCTGTTCCAGCCAGAGTAGATTTCAGCAAGCAGACCAAGGTTTTAAATTTGAAATACACAGAAATGCAGACATTGGAGCCTATGTACATTCATTAATTGTGAGTTTACAATTACACTATAACACATAAAAAGAAAAAGCACTTTTGGTAAAGTACAGGGGGGATGGGAAATAACCGCCTACTTAAGGAAAATGGAAACTCGAGGGAAGACAAAACGGTATCTCATTTTAAAATTCTTTTGCCCAGCAAAATAAGGAACTTGTGAAAAGAAAGTCATTAATGCAGGGGCTCCTCAAATAATTTCCCATGTTTTGTTTGATTCCTTCCTGCTTTACATGTAGCCCTGTTTTTTTCTGCAAGGTAATATATTATACAGGAAAACTAAGAAAAATGTTACTTCTTTTGAGAAAGTGCTATATTACTTTTCATATATTTTCTATAACAAAAATCTCACTTTATTTTCCGTACTTGTCTGTGTTAAAAATCTATGAGTTTTGTCAGTCTTCACAACTAAGAAACTCTTAAACCACAAAGCAGGATCAATGAATTTCATAAGGCTAGTTAATCTTATAACTTACAGTAGTTTACTGAAGTAATAATAAACATGTGCTCCATGCCCTGTTTTATATTCCTTTTAATTTAGATTTACCTTACACAGTTCATTGACAGTAAGGTTAGTGAAGGAACTAGGAAGGAAATTTACTGAAAGTGACCTAACAAGAGAGTGAATATTTAGGGTGAAGAAAAAGTACCTAATCAGACAAGTACACAACATTATGATGATCACAGGGATTCAATTAAAGTATAAGAGTGAGTTGCATGGTTTGTAAATTATGCAGTCAAGTCTGAATGGTACATAATACATCCCGTATTTTACTCCTTGTTAGATTCTTGCAAAGGAAGAAATCATGTGCCTAATGCCAAACACTTACTCTAATGAAAAATATAGCATAGTTTTTAAGCTAATAAAACCAGAAATCTCTGAGGAGATAACAGTCTAGAGGCTATTAGATTTTGGTGATCCCTATAATAAATAAGGACATAGATATTTTTCACATGTTTATTTATGTTCCACGTGTATTCTTCTAATGTTACTTTTTACATTGAAGTTCAAGAATTTGTCATTATGAAAAATGAGTTATTAGTGACATAGTAGAGGTGCATTTTCCCATTGCTCTAAAGGAGAGGAGGCACCTGAGTCTTATTTAATGTGCTTTATTTAGATCTCCTGTGCTTTTTGACTATAATAAAAATCAATTACTAGACATCTAATATATGTGTTGTTTTCAACATTACAAAGTTACATAAGAGAATCCCCTTGTTCTTAAAGAAAAATGCAATTATTTTCCATTCTGAATCTTCAGACTGCTGTTTTAGAAAATCATATCTGATTATTTGCTCAGCAGAAGATTATTGAGTTGATTTAGCTGTGATTTTACTTAACAAAGCTTCAACTGAATTCCTACTGTGGAGTCCAAAAAAGGTAGAGAGATATAAATGATACATTCAAACTGTGATTTTTGTGAACAGGGCCATCAATGCACCCCTCGGAGCTAATAGCGGAGATGAGAAACAGTGGGTTTGCACTGAAACAAAATGTACTGGGGAGAAACTTGACCGCAAATGATCCATCACAGGTAATATCTTTTTACCAGTAAGCTGAAAATGTCTATAAATCTAAATGTGATTGCTTGTGAATTGTTACTTAATGTTTTCAAATATGCATATCCATAGGAAAGCTGAATAGCTATACCAATAGAAAAATGTCAAAAAACTTGGAGTTTTCCAGCTTTGTTTCATACAGAATGGTGAATCATAAATTACTTCTTTTAAAACCACATATAATAAATTAAATCCCTCTTCTGGGTGACTAGAAATTAAATTTTTCATAAAGGGGTGGTTAGGGCTTCTGCTGAATACTTGTAATGCAGTGCTACCCTTTGGTTGAAGTTTGAGGCAGTATGCACAAATGATTACTGCCAGGAATGCTGTATCTGAAGGGGTTTTCTTACTTGATTCACTGTTGTTCCAGTTATTATTTCTGGGAGCGAAAATGGTTCAGTTGCTTTTACTTAGACTGCACAAAGTATATTACTAATTGAGGTGCTTTAATAAAAGTGTAAAATGAAAGATTAATATACACTCCTTGAAATAACCTTTGTTCATAGGCCAGGTAGTCAAACCACTAGTAAAGAGGGGATGACTACAAGCTGGTCTTGAAATCTTCAGTAAATTGACAGTTCATTGTGCCTCTGCAGATGGATGTACCTTTGCCTTTAAAAAGCTGTGTATCCCAAAAAATGTAGCATATGGGCACTGTTAAATCAATCAAGTTGATATCAGTATGTTTGCTTTATGTTAGGTGTGCTGGGGTTTCTTTGTAAGAGCTTTTTAGTTTTTATTTCTTCTTTTGTCTTCTGAGAGTCGCTAAAATTAAAAACATCACTGTGGAGAACTGTAGTGTACCAGATGCACATAATTTGAGGAATTCAGGGTCTTCAAAGTAGTTTTGCTTTGCTGATTGCGTTACTGTATGTAGATTATATGATTATAGTATTTTGCATTGCTAGAAGACTTTGTGCACATTTAAAGACTAATAACACAACAGTGAAGTAGATGTGTTACCCATTTTCCTAATGACTAAACTGAGACAGAAAAGTAATTTGCTTAAATTACTCTGAGTTCAAGCAGGACTGGCATCTAACCTATTCATCCAAGCGTGATAACAATGGAGTGACTTATCCTGGGGAATCGTGGGCTCCAAAATTGGCTCATTTTTATTAACTATTTCAGAAATGTTTCTTTCCCTAGTGCGGACTTTTTCATATGTTAGTAATAACTCGTGTTGTGTAACACCCACGTTATAACACCTACTCAGCTCTGAGAGAGCATGTCGGGGTTTTTCACTTGGTAGTGGGTATTCTGCTCTAACCAAAGTGTCTTAGGCTGACTTAGTAATACAAATATATTTTGGTCTGTGCAAAAACAAGGTACGTAGAGGCATCACTTTTAAAACAGAAATCTGAATGAAAATATTATTTTTATATATAAGAACCTAATGTCTTACTGCATTTTTCTAGGAGTTTGTTACAAGTGAAGGAGATGATGATCCAGAAGTTGAATTTTTAAAATCACTGTCAACCAAACAAAAACAGAAACTTCTAAGGTATGTGTGGTACCTAGTGGAGGGGATATGTATCACCAGTAGTTCTGACTACATCCATCATTGCCACTGTAACTCTTTGGTACCATTTAGCACCATCAGTACAGAAGAAAATCAGTTTAGTTTAACGTACACTTGACCACAAATGGCATTATGTAGCATGATTTTTTAATCTGCTTATTTTAATCTAGTTTTGGTGCCTTTGACTGGGGCTCATTTCCAATTTAACTGGGATACTGAACTACTAATTGGCTCACTAAAGATGCTGTGCTGCTATTTTAAAATATTATTCTGCACTCCATTGTTTACAGTATCTTCTTCTGTAATTAAAAATTCTGTGTTCTTGTTTACTGGTTTACAACTTGATAAAAGTTTATCTTCTCCCTGTGGCTGAACGGAACCTGACCCTGCGCTTGTGCAAAGGTTGGCTCAGCTGCACCCTGTGCTTGTGCCAGGGTTTCCAGCTCACTGTTCCCTGTGGGTCTGAGTTAATGAGGTTCCCATGCTTTGTTTTTATCCAACTGATTTTGTGTGCCAGGTGACTTACCCTTTTTTCTCTCTTAAGTTGCAATCTTATCCTGAAATAACCTCAAAATGTTTAAAATCAAAAATACTAACTACTGACAGGTAGATCCCATACTAGCATACAGATAAAACAAGCTTTTAGGTTAAAAGATGTCACATATGTGGGGAGTGAGAGGAGAGGGAGAAGGTGAATGGCTAAGCAGGTACATGAGTAGGTAGGTACATATGGTATTCACATATGTAAGAAATAATTCTCTGAAAGCAGTTGGCATATTTTATGTTCCTTTTAAGTAAGGAATATGTATGTTGTTAGAGTAATTTAAAATGTTGTTTTTCTTTGAATTTCCACTGGCCCAACACACTAAAATTTTTATAATCCTTTATATTTTAGAAGTTGAAGTTTAGTAAATATTTGCGTCCTTTAGGCTTTACTAGTCTGAAGGGATTTTTTTTAATACACTAGAAGCAGTTTCACTATTCAGCCTCTGATTTTCTGAGCATAAATAAGAAAGCAAAATAAAAACTATGTGAAAGTAGTCAAACAGCAGTGAATGCATGTGCGTGATGGAATATTGTATATTTGCAGATAGCAAATGTAAGTTTCTAGTTGTGAAAAAAAGAGTTTACTGGGAATATCTCTATTATTTGCCTAAAGAACTCAAAGACATATGTCTTAGTCTCAGTTTTCATCATTAATAAAAAGTGAATACTGATTGCATTTTTTCATTTTCAAAATAAGTTTTTAAAATGCACAAACAAAAGCAGCGCTGATTTTCTAAAGTCTCCAGAGCAGCCTGACAAGGGGAAAAAAGCACTACTGAATGTATTTATTCCTAGTTACAAGGCCCAAATTGACATCTCTTACTTATCTTTTTGAAGATTAAAGAATTAAAAAATCATATTACTCCTGTTTTGAGGGAGCAGCTGTGGATTACATACTATGGGTAATGTCAGGTTAGAAGTTTTAAAATGAAACTTCGCTGAAAAAGGAAAATAATTCAATGTATTTTTATGGAAATGAATGTATTTACTGTGTAGGTCATCAGAAGTAGTGAACTTTAAAAGACAATGACTTTGTAATCTGGTATATCTTAACACGTCTGATCGTGCCACTTTTTTATTTTGAAAATAAAAGGAAGTTGGATCGTCTAGAGAAGAAAAAGAAAAAGAAAGATAGAAAGAAGAAAAAGCAGCAAAAGAAAAAAAGCAAAAGTAAACACAAGAAACGTAAGATGAGATCCTCTTCCTCATCCTCCAGTGAGACTTCAGTAAGCAGCAGTGACAGTGAGACTGACAGCAGAGATAAAGCAGCACAAAAGAAGATGGATTCTAAGAAAAGAAAAAAAGACAAGTTTTCAGAGGCTAGCAGCAGCAGCGATTCAGAAGGAAAGGCAAAAACTCAGAGGAAGGAAAAACTTTATGAAGATCTCTCCAGTAGTCACGGTAACAAGGACAAAGACAGGGAGAAGTACAAGCTTTTAAAGCGAGATAGTTCTGCAGAGAACAACAAATGGAACTCCTGTGAGGGGGAAAGAAAGTCCACAAGCAGATACCATAGCACCAACACGAGAGAGACTGAAAGAAAGGAGAAGGATAGTAGAAGCCAAAACATGAATGAAGGGAGCAGGAGAAGCCCGTGCTCAAATCACAGCAGTTCCAGGCAAAGGCACATAAGAAGTCCCAGTCAAAGCCCTGGTGAAGAGCGGCACAGGAAAAATGAAACCAGAAGCCCCAGCACAGATGTACACAGAGAGAAGAAAAAATGTAGAGAAGGCTATGGGGACAAGTGCAGTAAAGTGGAACACAGAGAAAGGAGCAGACACAGTAGAAGCAGAAGCAGAGAAAGGAAAAAAAAATAGATAGTAGAGAGGACAGGTGCAAACAAGAATTTCTCTGGGTTTTGATGAATATCTTTAACAAGGGCTCAATTACATACTGCTGTTCATTTTCCAACCTCTGTAACTAGCATTTCCTACATAAAGCAAACAGCATCAGTTCTATCATGTTGGAATATTTGTAAATTAGGTATAAACGTTAAGGTATTTTTTTACTGTCTAAATACGCTTATTGGCAAATACCTCTTGTATACATGCAGTAATTCATAGACCTGATTTTAGGATTTTAAAATATTTAAAAGCAGTATGTGATACTCTTGGTTTCATCCATGATGATTTCTGTTTAGATGCAACTGTGAGGGGGAGCAGAGGAAGAATCCTGGGATATGCTGAATGCTAACAAACATTTGAGATAGTTCTGGATGAGACCACTGCTTCAGATATCAAAGCATTGTCTTGTAGAGGGCTTTGTTTTTTTCATATTGAAACATTTTTCCTAAAGTTCCCTGTATGAGATCAATTTCATGAGTTAAAACAACAGAGACATAGTTCACGTAAGTGTATAGCCAACATTTTTTGGCCTCCTGCAGTGTACAGCTTGGTCAGGGCTATCTAAACATCTTGAACCCCTGTTGGTATGTGTCGGTACAATGTCAAGTTATTGTTCAGTAATCTCTCAAGACATGAGAGGAATATTTACTGCCTCAACTGTTTCAGGTATTTCATTGTTTGTGGTAGAAGTTAGTGTAAATATTCATCCTTTTGTTTTCATGAACCTTTTTGTGGTTTTAGTGATTGTCAGTCGTCTGCATACATTGTTATGAAGATGAACTTACATAATAAAATACCTTATTCTTTAAAACCGGTAATAATTGCCATCTTCTTCAGAGTTCTGAGTCAGTACAAATGCACAAGGCAACACTTAACAAGGTGTTTATTGCAAAGGAAAGGCTTGTCTGCCCTTTCAGGATGGCAGATGGAAGTACATTCGTTAGTGGACACGTGAAAACAGAGTCACTGTGCTCAGTATTCCAGCAACTTTCTTACCCTCCTCACTCAGGACAAATGGGACTACCTTTTATTACCAGTCCACTTCTACTTCGCTCAGGAGATTTTCAGCACTGCACAGAGTATAATAATACATGGTGAAAGTGACCTGGCTTATCATTTAAGTGCCTGTGAAGAGTTTGAAAGGGTGAACCATTAAGGGATGTCACCTTTTCAGTGTGTCTGCATTAGGTTGCTCTGGGCATTCTTGTTGAAGTAGCTGGGAGTTAAAGAGTCCCTGCAGTAGAGTCAGCCCCCTATATTGAGGTGTGGAAGCTCTGATTTAGGAAGAACAGGAGGAGACTGCCAAAATGCCTGTTTTAGCAATCTAAACAAAACCTCTCGTGAAGGATTTCTTATCCTTCCGTGTAAGAGAGGACAGAGTAATGTGGTAGGGGAAAAGGCATATTCTGGTAGAACATTTTCATGTCAAGTGCAGCAGGAAAGATAGGAATAACTGGAAGGTGTCTCCGTTCCAAAGAAGGGTCTCTCTGGTTGTTTTGTGTTTGGCTCAGGAATCTGCCAACCACAAAGCAATTGACTCCCACCTGAAGAAGAGTGAACAGCTTGACTTTTGTGGGCTCTGCACTGTACCTCCTTTCCATGTAGTTAGACAGTGTACTATGTGTGTCCTGCCTTTTCACATAGGAAGAGACTGGCAGAAAAATGACATTTTGGATGTATCTCGCTCAGACTACGTGGAAACAAACCACTCATCCTGCCAGGGGAAGGTTATTGTGGCTGTGGAGGCAGCGTCTCACTGCTCCCCAGGCCAGTTTCTATCCCCTCACCGGTACGGAAGCGACCCTCAGGGCCCAAGAGAGCGGCTGCGGGAGGGTGGGGCCGCCCTCGCCACCGCGGGGCCCGGCTGGGGTGCTCTGGGCAGCGGGGGTGTGCAGGAGCCGCGGTGGGCCGGGCGGGGCAGGCCCG
>VZRQ01010298.1:249145-275158 GCA_013397975.1 Machaerirhynchus nigripectus | reverse complement strand
GGGTTTGGTATGTGTGTGCTTAAATAAGGTGGGCATTGCGTTTTCTTCTACATTGTGTTATGCAATCTACAGGACGACTGCCACACTAGGAAGGATGTCCCTGGAGATTATCTTTTATTTAAACGTCTAAGGCTATTTTCAATGGGCGCTCGCCTTTTTGTCGCCGCGTATTAAACAGAGTCGGGGCAGTAGGAGAAAATACTGTTCTGCGCTTAATTCTTTCCACATTGACTCGCAGCCGGCGCAGGGGTCCGGGTAGTGCATGGCAAACCCTTCCTTCGAAAGGTCTGCCCGGAGCAGATCCTGAGCGGCGGCTGTACCCAGGGGGGCTGTAGCGCTCGGCGGGTGGAGGCGGCAGAAAGGCGGTGGCGGGGGGAGCGACATAATCCCCGCGGGTGAGGCGAGGAGTCCGACAGGGGCACCCGGGAGCCATCGCCCAACAGGTGACTCCTTCCTTCCCTCCTTCCTTCTTTCCTTCCTCCTTTTATCCGGGGGGGAAACCCGCTCCTTCCCTTCCCAGGAGCCTGCCGTGGTGGTCGTCAAGTGGCAGCGCGGCGCTTCTGGCCAACCCCAGGGCGGCGGGGGGAGAGGGTCTTTCCTCTCATCTTGGGGAAAGTCATCAATAAAATACGGCTGGAAGGCAGATCGAGAGCGTGACGTTTAAAAATGTTGCCTCTACATCAGCGAGTAAAGGCATCCGCTGCCCGCTTGCGCTCCCACAGCAAAGTGGGGATTCTGCTGCGCCTGAAGACTGGCGGGCGGCTCTGCCTGCCGCACATCCATCTCCTCGCCCCTTTGTAGTCGGAAAAGTAACTAAAACCCGCAGGAACGAGGCAGGCGTTGGAAAGGCTGAGCGAATGGCGGCGGAAGGGGGAACGCTGCTAAAATCTTTAGGGGGTCAAGTATTTTCTGACAGATTTTTTTCATACTCCAAAAATCGAGTTTTTAAACAAAGATCAATGTGTTATGCTAAAGTGTTGAGCTGACTGTTAAAACATTTGGGGGGATAATGACAATGTAACAAAGGCCTGGTTTGGAGTGAATCATCACCCTTTTAAAAGTTAAAGCAATTTTCAGGAGAATAGCTTTCAGCAAATGCTTTACATTATTCAAAACGGCCAAATAATGCTCTATTATAGAGCCTGAATGCTGCCAGTCAGCCCATAAGTGCAATTTGTGCAAAGGCTCGGTGCCTTATCTCCACTTCTTTATAAAGAGGTGAATATAAAACAATTTCTTCCAAACCCAGACAGAGAGCACGAAAATTGCTTCCCTTTCTGCAATCAGGGCAATTTAACTGGAGTGCAATTAGCACTATTAAATGTCGATTCTGCATAAACAAATCTGACTAAGAAGCGAAAGTGGGGTGAGAACCTCATATAAACTGAAACTGATTTTTTAAAATTATGTATCCGGGTCCTTTACAATTGATCCGTGACGTTTTCATCTTGGAATATATTTACATCATAAATACATTACAGTTAAATCAACATAAATCTAAAAAAAAAAAAAAGAAAATCTCAATATGAATACTAATAAAGAATAGCCTAATTAAATGCAACAGTTCACTTCCTTTGAACAATATTGTTTCCCATCTTCTCTCTACGAGTGTCTTTTGATCTGTGCAACTACTAAAGTTGCTGTCTTTAGGAGGTAGAGCTGGGAAACAATTCGTTCATTACAGATGGTTGGGAAGCTCCTGGGTTTATATTCAAGAGCATCAGATGAAATGGCTCGTCTGTTCAAAAAGAGCTCTGGTAAGGAGCTGCCAAATATTTTCCAAATAAATCGATTTAGCAGCAGTTAAATGTAAGGCTGCTGTACAATATCCCCTGCATCCTAGGAGGGGCACGGAGTTTTACCCAAGGATGTTACTGGTGGAAAGGGGGCAAACCCTTCTAAGTTTAAGAGAAGCAGCCTAATTTTCTGCCAAACAGAAGAGACGTGGGCAGGAAACAGGCAAACTGCTCATTGCCGAGATAAATAATTGCGTCCTGCCAGATTTTTTTTTTTTTAGCAACAGTTCTTCCGTGCGAAACCCCCTCCCCCCCTCAATTACACTGTTCATTTACGTGATCTAGAAACCAGCATTGATTATCAGAGCAACTCAGAGGGATACCTGGTGATAAATTAATAACTTCAGGAGAAGGCTTCCCCACTATTCTGCCCAAGACTAGATGCTACAAGGGGGAAGGATATGTAGAGATAGTGTTAAAATACAGACCTTGGTGCCTGTTGAGTCCACTGAATTCTTTCCACTATAAAGTTTTTAATTTGTGGGTAAAGGTGAAATGCAGCTTTTGATTAGAAGAAAATCTTTCAGAGCTAGTAAAAACGGAATGAACACTGGGATCAAATGGATCATGGAAATTAAATGAAAATTATGGCACTCTCCCACAATTTCTGCTTGATCTTTCATATGATGTTTGTTACATGGTGCACTCCCCTCTCCTCCTGCCCCCTGCACACTGAGCCCCGAGGTGGAGCATCAGGCTGGGCTTTCATCTTTCCCTGGATCTTTAAGGTGACACTATTTAGGAGTAGCAGGGAGACCCATATTACCCTGTGTTTAAAAAATCTGCACAATAGATTCAGAAATCCTGTCGCCTACTGAACGCAGTCAAAAGCGTGTCTGTGGAATTAATTCTCTTCCGCTAAATTTATTTGGACCGTGTATTTTAAAGCTCCCTTGTTCTGTTTATCTCAGCCGGAGACACGTTAACAATTCAAGGGAAGACTAGTGTCAAAGGAAGGAAGGTGACTGCAGACTGGATGATGATTTTAATTACTACAATTATTGGGAGATTATTCAACAGCATCATAGATTTGTTTTCTGCCTTGGTAGGAAAGTCTGAGGAACATTGTGCGAGGAGCATTGTACAGGGGATTTTACCTCTTGGTTCACATGCTTTCCAGTGCTGTTACGATGCATAGGTTAGGCATGACAAGCTCAGACTGCAGCAGGTTGGAAATTCAGCCCGTGCTAGCGTTCAGACAGCTTTCTTAAAACGCAGGTGTTTCTAAATAGAAAGAGTTTAATTAGTAAACGCTTGGACCCAACGTTTATAGAGCGTGAAACCGCCTTTCCACACAAGTCCATTAAAGCAGCTCTGCTGACTCGGTAATGAGGTGTGTGCGGTGAGCAGGGCAGCGGCGNGCGGGCGGGCAGGGGAACGGGCGGGTGCCTCACCGGAGCAGCCTCACCGCGGAGGAGTCCTGTCCCCACATTTCTCCTAGCATCCCGCTTCCGGTACCCCCCTAGCTTTTCATACCACGTTTTTAGCCAGGAGTGACTCAGAATGTTGATTGTGATTAAGCAAGCTGTCTGTCTACAGATAGAGATATGTGGCAGTGTAATAGGCAGGATGATTGACATTACAAAGTTCTCTTCGGTCCACAATGACCAATAAATCCTCCTGCAGCTTTTACCATTTAATGAATTGCTGGTTTGGTAGAGGAAAATATGCCAGACCCCCATTCCTGTGTTCCCTTCTCCCCCCTCACCCTGTCCTGGGATTAGGGCAAGGAAAGAAGGGGAGCCGTTCATTATGCTCTTTCTGTGTTCTGTAATTACTGGAACTCAGGCTTAAGGTGAATTTCAGCTCAGATCATGAACCATTTCACGTTCAGATGCAAGCTTGCAATACTTTCCTAGTGGCAATTAGGAGCCTATTACAAGCCATTAGATTGATCAATGTACCTTAAACAATGTGAATGATTTATATGGCAAAGAAAAAAACCTTCTTACATCCATTGTACTGTTCCAGCGACCAACCTGGTCCTGTGTCTCCATTCATCACAGCTTTAAACAACAAAAGCAATTTATTTAGAAAAACTTAAATGCAAAGAAACAGGCTCAATTCTTCGTCATGTAGGGCTGATGCCCTAAGGCATCAGGGCATCTGAGCTTTATCTCTTTATTGTCAAGAGATGTAGGCTGGAAGAATTCGAGTTTGTGGGGGAAAAAGGGAGGGGTGAATTTGCTGGTTTCCAAATGGATTAATTCACCTTGTACCTGAAAGAAGGAAACAAAGAGCTCCCTGACTGCTTCCTAAAGAAGACACTAATGTGCTGTGCATATGCAACACAAGGACGAAAGCAGTTGCTTATAGATGTGTTCAACAAAGTGTTTGGTTAGATTATTGTAGCCTTTTAATGACAGTGGGGACACAAAACCACGGTCCCTGGAAGTTCCAAGACAGCTAAGGAGTGGAAAGCAAGCTGTGATATGCCAGCTGGTAGAGGAACAGGGTAGGTGCAGTCTTCTCCACCATGGATGATTACTCTAACCATTCTACAATTAAGAAACTACAAAATATCAGCTGCTATGAAAGCCAGAGCTGCTACCCTGTAGGCCTTGGGTCTGTCTTTATTTGCCTCCTTTCAGAAGACCCAGGAAATCTCTCATACCTGGAAAATTCCTCCTAGCTCCTGGCAACCCCAGAGTGAAGGGTTGGGAGAGACTGGTGACTTTGCACTTGCCACCAGTTTGTTAGGGGGACAGAGATTTGGTTCAGGAAGAACAGGACCGTGATTTGCCATTCACTGAATAGATGCCCTCTATTTCTTGCATTTTCCTTACCTTTTTACTAAGCTTATTCACCTTCATACTTAGCACTGGAAAATTAGTCTTCTCTATACATACCAAGTGACTGAATGAATCTTTGGGTTGGTGTTAAACAGTTCTGACATGCTCCAAATTAAAACTGCTGAGAAACAAAACTCCACACATGTGAACTAACTAAGCCATTCTTAAAAATGTGACTTTAATGGGACCAGTGTAACTGGTGACAGTGTTTGTTAGAAAAAAAGCCAAAACATCTGTAAGTCTTGGTTCAGCTGGAAATTTATTTTGGAATATCATATGAGAGAGAATGTTATTAATTTAAGATTCCAGTTATTATTTGTGTTTCAGCAACAATCTGGTCTCTGGAAATTGCTGCAATGCTTGTCAAAAGTCACTGTTTTATCCCATAATGTTCTGTAAGGAGGTAGGCATAGAGCTCCTCAGTATCAGCGCAAAGAAAAGAAACAAGGGATGGGTGTCAAGTTCTATCAAGAGATACGACTCTTTTGCTACAAAACGTGGATACAGCCATTCCTGATTTTCCAAGTTGTCCATATAAGAGTGATACTATTCACTTATTTAGTTATCAGCTGCTTGCTTTCTTGCTGGAAAGGGATTAGTAAAATACAATATCAAGCATGTAAAACCAAATGGTAGTTTCAGTAGGAATAAGAGCTGTCCTCCTCCTTCCCCAAAGGAGATCCCACATAAAGAAGAGCATTTCTGTTGAGTCTATCACATACAGACTCAGTTCTTCCCTTTCTTGTAGACTCCACGCTATCGAGAGCTTAACCCATAGAATCAGCAAAGTGTCCTGCTTACCTTAAACTTGTTCTATATCATGGAGGAGACATCAAAGAAGAATAAAAGATCTGGAGGCCTCTTTCAAAGATTTTGTAGAGATTGTCCATTTAGTCACATTGTGCTTTAAAGTCTTTTTCCTTTTTCAAAGCTTTGTATTTGTCACTTTGCCCAGGAGAGTTGCTGGGCCAGTCTCCTCAGGACATGTTCTGGCCTTCCTTTACTTTAAATACTGCTACAAAAACAGTCTACGTGAAGGGACTTCTGCAATCCTTAACCACACATACACAAAAGCAGCCTATGCTTCCTAATATGCTGTTTCAGGCCCTTACATTCCAATCTGGCTTGCATTGCCCTTTAATTATCTGTCTTCTTATTGTGATCAAGTGAATTTTTACTAATCTCCACATTTATTGTTAAGGTAAATAGATGCTGCTTTTAATCAGTATGGAGGGCCAGACCAATGCAGTTTGAAGTAACTTAAGTCAACTATAAAGGGTTCAATGTGTGTATAATTACAGAGGACGTCAGCTATTCACTCCAGTCTAATTCAGTGTCTCTTTAGAGACAGACCTCTTCCTTTCCCCTGCTCCCTCTCTCACCTGATTTGCTCCTCAGTGCTCTGCAAAGCCAGCAAGAAGAATACAGTGGAGGCCAAGCCAGCAGCAGCCCTCCTGAACTTCAGGCTGGATTAATTTAGTGGATCGGATCTCCTAGGTGAGTATAAGCATACGGGTACAGTATAACACCTTCTTCCAACAAAAAAGATGGATTGCATCTTAGCCCTGGTATTAAATGTGCTATTATCAGAAGAAGCTGGAATAATGCATGCAGTCACTTTAAAAGAAAGCAGGTTTCCTTTGCGAGCGTACTTATTATTTCAATAGTATTTGAGAACTAGTTTAATAGTGGCCACGCTGTTGCTTACTAAAATATAGTTGAATTGAACACATATATATCAAGGTAGTTTTTCTTAATTTTAGTTTGAATTATTCCTGAAGTTCTCATTAAATTTACCATTTGTAAAGGACAGATTAAATGAAAATGGCTTTTAGAAAAATAGAGCTGGAAATTATTTTGACCTTCGTGACCTGGAAGAGGTGATAATTTGCTGCAGCACTAGATACTGGACATATCTGACATTTTAGGTATTCCCTCATAGTTTCAGACCTTTGTACAGATGAACTCCACCTGGGACAACTCAGCAGTCAACTTTTTGTTACCTTAACATAAATGAGAAGACTACAGCTGTCTTAAGCAATCTGGGTGGACACCACCAATAGAAAATTAAACTTTAGCAAGGGCAGTGCTAAGAAAAGAATGTCTATTATCCACAATAATGCTCCTAACATTTTCTAAACAGCTATTACCTGTGTCTGTCCGTGATTGTCCTTGTTACGGTAATGTTGCAATCTTTCTTTCTGAACAGTTACAGAAATTTCTCTCCACTGACTTTTCCATATATAAACAACCTATACAGCATTTTGTAATGTAAAACAAATGTGGTAAGTAGGTCCCACATTAAAAAATCATTTTGAGTGGAATGTCTGAAATGCTCAAGGGATTTTGGGGGGAGGTTAGAAAATACCACTTGCATTCAGTTTCCAAATGCATTCCCATATATGCAAATGAGTGTCAGTAGGACCTATACAGCACATTGTTGCTCAATTTGGATTGTCACTGAGAACAGATAACTCACTTTCTCTTTTCCAAAATGATGCAAAATAAGCTGTAGTGGATTTTTGTTATCTAATATTTCTCAGGACTTTTACTGTACATGAACATAACTAAATTTTTATATTGACAGTAAAAATATATGTCTATTTAGAAAACAACATGACTGCAAAATTCCCAGTTACGGTAAAACAAATAGAAGCCAAAATCTCTATCACCACCCTCCTCTATTTGTAATCTTTTTAGACAAAACATGCTAGTTACTCTAATTGAAATGTGATTCTCTGTAGGGGCAGACCATTATACACCTCAGAGGAATTGAAAGCAATGAAACAAAATGCAAGTTTCACATTTCTAAAATCTCATCTCCATTTTAAGAAATAGGATGTTCACAATTCCCATGCAGTACTTAACACAGTGTAACTTGATCCTCCATGATGTATTTTGGAGGAAATTTAGCAAAGCTCCAAGGTTTGTTCACCTGAGACATGTACAAAAATGTGTCTTATTTGTCTGGTTTTTTGTCAACATCCTGGCTGAAAGCACAGCTCTCAGACGATGAGCAGGCAGTGTCCTCCAGCTCCTTCCTATTATCACTGTACAAACATCAGTATGTAAAATCAAGTAGCCAGACCTTTCAGCCAGTACCCAATGTGTTATGCACAAACTTCAAAAGAGACTTTATCTGAGTGAGGATTACACACTCCTATTC
Organism: Machaerirhynchus nigripectus; assembly: GCA_013397975.1. Lineage (NCBI taxonomy): Eukaryota > Metazoa > Chordata > Aves > Passeriformes > Dicruridae > Machaerirhynchus > Machaerirhynchus nigripectus. Next base: position 267,404 of record VZRQ01010298.1, on the reverse strand, counting down.
AAAGTAAGATGTTGAAGTTAGTGCACACAGAAACTTGTGCTTGTTCAGAGGAAATTTTCTAAAAAGGTGTAAAGTGTAAAATACAATTGCAGGCTTTGAAAAGATATGTTGCATGATGCTTTAACTGTAAAAACTGTTTTGGAACCCTCTTTTCCCCCCACTCCTGGGGGGAGTGCTGATTTCCAGAACACAGAGATGCAATACTGCATTTTTCCAGGGAGTAGCTGTGGTCCCCACAAATTGACTAGCCACATTCCATGAAGCAGCAGGAGCACAGGTACACCTCTTTGTGCCAGAAGTGCATACTGGAGATGCTACAAAATGTGCTTTATTGCCATGTGACGGACGGACTGAGTCCATCTAAAACCGGATGTTCTAATGGTGTGCAAAAACCTGCAGTATCTGCAATTTTGCAGCTCCAAGACCGAAATTTTACAAACACTAATTATTTGCAGATGGTGCCTTACCTTACTTGCAAGTGTGAGTGTCTGCACACTCACACGTGTAACTGCATAAGGGAAAGGGAGGGGATTTCTGTAAATAAACTGCTTAAAAAGAAAACCAAATAGTCAAACTAACAGCTTGGTAGTTTGATATTAAATTGCCTATTGTTACAGTATTTTTCAAATAGCTGTTACCATAACAACATATTTTTTCTTTAAATTTTTTTAGCTGTTTGGAAAAGAAAATTCTTGCCAGATTTCTTCCATAAGAGCTTCCATTAATAGCACTGTCTTCTGTTGGGGAGGCCAGTGCTGATGTCTCCTGCTGTCACAAGTCACTCACACATCTAGCAGATGTTTTGTTTGATAAGGCCAATTTGAGCTTTATAGAACACGTTGTGGTTTTTCATCCATCCCCAAAGAGCAAATATCAGTTAGGATGAGATTCCAAACTGATCATTTGCTAGAAGACAAGGCGCATGATACCTGTCAGCAAAATGTGACCCACCCCTGAAAAACTATCTCAAACTGAACTGTAAAGATTCTCCTGTAACATAGCAATAGTCTACCAAGCACCAAGAGACAGACCTTGGAGCCATACATACAACAAGAACAAAAAAAAAGGAAAGAAAAAGGAGGGAGAAAGGAGGTAAAAATCCTTTAGGAGGCCAGTATTTTTTCTCCAATTCTATAGCACATATTTTACTAAATTCTTTATGAAAATGCTGTAGATGAAAGGGGTTTATCTCTATCAAAGAAAAGTAAAAACCATTGGAAAAAGTGACAGAAAAGGAATCCACTTTTAAACGCTGATGCTGCCCCAGCAACACTGGCAATTTTATTTTGGATTCAAGTAATTTGCATGACTAAGAAATAATTGCTTTTCTAGCCCCTCCACATACTTGAATGTGGCAAACATGTCCAGATTATTATATTTAATAATTTTTCTGTTAATACCATCTTGTTTCTGGAAACAGAGACAAAACTATTTATTTTTGCAAGGCTTATGTTATAATCAGATTTTTTATTTTATAATCAACTAGGACCATATTTTAGTGTAAGTTGTTTGAATCTTTTTTTAAGCATTTAACACGGAATAAGAGAAGGTTCCACAAAATGCTTGAATGCTGTATAAAACTACTCAGAGGAGGAGAAGATAATACTGTATGTTATTTCTGTGTTAATTACCTGGATCAAAATGAGTAGCATCTAGCTAGCTCATAGGGCATGCTACTTTTCTAGAGAAGGTGTGCAACTGTGTACATGCAGATGTGTGCAGATGTGTACACCTGTGTTTTCTTTGTACTAGCTAAAAAGAATATTTAAAAATCTTTAAAAGTAAAAAGTGTTGCTAAACATTGTACTTTAATTTCCGTACTCTTTTACATAAATCTACATTCACAAGAGTAGTTTAAATTAATTCCAGAGAGGACATTCCACATTTGTACAGGTGTAAATGGCATTGCAAAACCAAGTTATCTGGTTATCTGGTCATAAGGCTCCAATGAGACTACTGCCACAACATCAAATCTTCTGTTTAGTTTGTGAAGGTATAAAATGTTTCAGTGAACCTGCAGACAGCAGTGTTGGAAACAGCATCACAAATCCTATTGCTCTGTTTAAAATTCTGAATGGGTAGGGTGAAGTTCAGATTATTTTTTTCCCATGTGTAGCTGAAAATATTTCTGTAAATAAATTCTTTCCCCCCACATTTCAGTGTATTTAAAAGCATACACACATGAATGTATTCCCACTTTTAGGAATGCTAGTTCCAGTTTTAAGAATTCAACAAGTCCAGCATTAGTCTGTGTGCTGAAGTTTCTGGTTTAGCAACAGAACTATATCAGTTTTAACGCATTTTGATCACACATGATTTGACATAAAAATAAAAATGTGAAAGTGGCACTACAGATGCCTGCAGTTTGATTGATAACGTTAAAAATGTTCATCCACACACTGTCCATTAGATTTGCTTTACTGAAGTGAGGTTACTCAGCCTGAGATCATTTCATACAGGCAACAAATCTGAAGTTTTGAAATCAAGTGACAAATACTACACGTTCCTCTTTTATGCTCCATATTGGTTGTATGTGCATGTAAAAAGTGTTAATGGGATGCATTAAATTTATTAACAACAAAAGTCTCTTGCATTCACACCACTCTGCTGTAACTAGGATCGAGAAGACAGGCTTTAAACAAAAAGAGCTTTCATGCCCTGCTCCAGGAGTGTGACCAGTCATGGTAGGTTGCTCTTGGGCTCATAACTACTGAGAGGACTTTTGAAATGGGCAGTATTTGAACTCCTGAGCATGGTCTATAATCTTGCTTAATAATTACATCAACTGTGGCAGTTTAATTCAGTGTAGGTATCTAAAACTATTCCTGAAATTAATAATAGGCATGCTTTATAGCTTATGCATGTCAAAAGTTATAAAACAAGTCTCATCATGGAACTTAACTATTTTAACATGACTTTTTAAATGGTCCAACCATTTAAAACAATTACATAACATTTTTTTCTCCAATTTTTAAAACAAAAAATGTTTCTTTGTATTCGTAGGGTTGAATATAGTTAAGTGACCTCTACAAAAACTTCCTCTTTGAAGTGTTCTCTGAAGAGATCTTCAAGGCAGCTGAGTGCCTCAGATTGTGATTTTGTAAGGTTTTGATGCTAGAAAATTGTTTAACAAACAGCTCCAAAATATTGAGATTTTGATTAATAACATACAGTGTCATGGTATTTAAATAATATAAAGTTTGAAATCTAACATGTGGCAGAAGAGTATGTGTTCCACATGGTCAGGAGAATGGGAATGGGGGCATACCAATATCTGAGCAGGAGGGAAATAGTTATACAAAGCCAATTAAACTATTGTTTAGGAATATATTAAACTGTTGTCTCTACTTGCACCAGAACTTTTCCTCTAAATTCATGGTTGAAGAGGATGTTCCTTCAGCAGAATAGGGAGTTGGGGATAGTGTTGCTTTGTTTTTTAAATGTACATGCTTTATGACTCTGCAGAACCCTGGATTTGGTTAACACTGACTTCTCAGCCGAGAACAGTTTCGGAATATTAGCCTAATTTCTTAATATAGTAATATGTCAATAATATAACTCAGGGAATCTAGTTGAGTATAACAGTCTTGAAGATCAATGCTCACATTAAAATCAGTCTTAGGGCCTCAGAACCTTGCACTGTAGTTAAATTCTTATAGTTTCATACTCTTCCCAGTGTTGAAACTTTACTCATAAAGGAGTACTCTGCCAAAAGAAGTTTTAATCTGTCTAAGGAAGCAAAGTACTACTGTATTTGGAGTCTTTCCAATGACAGGACTTGACCTAATGGTAAGAAATGCTGTGCTGGCCTACACTGAGGGGTTAACTTAAAAATCCCACCTCATTTATACCCTCATTACCACTAGATTAGGATCACATGTAATCCCATAGTAATTATGTATTAGCTATATATGTTAGCTCTAGAGTTAGATCTGATGTTTACATACAAGTATTTATTTTACTAAGTGAAAAGGAGAAGAGACCTGCCCAGCTCTGGTATCGTACATCTGTACCCCATTTGCATATGTACCTTTTAAATTCTAAACCAGAAAAATTTTGTAACTTTAATTTCTATTTGGGGGTAAAGCAAAAGGGATTTTTAAAAAGCCAAAAGCGTTGGTTTTGGTTTTGGTTTTGGTTTTTTTTTAAATTAATTACAGGAGCAAAATGCAAATTGAGTAACTATTTGATGTGAATACATTAACATGAGAATATGCAAGTTGCCATTTACCATGCCATTGCAATGCTGCAACTGCCCAGACATAACACTGTCAGAAGATGAAGTGTACCTGTAATTCTTACTGATGCCAACATTTCTTTGTTGTTTTTAATGGGTGGAAGTAGTGGGTAGCCACAGACATGTACAGTGGAAGAGATTCATAGCCTACATTTCTGAGCAGTTTTGCATTTGATGTATCAGTTTGAAGGAAATACTTCCAAATGCAGTTCTCTATTAGTGATGGGAAGTGGTTGCAGTATGAATATGCTTTCAGCAGTGCACTATGTAAAATGGACAACAAAACTAAAGTTACTGTGTCTTCAGATCAATGTAGGCATGAATCTTAAAAATGTGAAGAAAAGAGCTCATTCAGCAAGCCCTACTAATTATGTCTAGCGCGCATTTGCAAATTGCTTAATTGTGGATTGGTGTTAGTAAATCTCAAGGATTATTTTGTAGTTGTTGGAATCGACATTAAAAATAGTCTCCATTTAATCTCCTTCAGAAGAGTTGAAGCTAAATGTTACAAAACTAAAATGTAAATAATGAATAAGAATAATACAGCCAAATTATTATCTAATGACTGGAATCTTACTTCAGAATCATTACAGAACTTCTTTTTTAGTGTTCATTCACCCCACCACAGATACAATTTAATAAAGATTTTAAAAGGACATTTTAATAAGTAGGAATGTGAGAAATCTTTGTGAGTTAGCGTTTTGAGAGTGTAGATTACCATCTTTAATCTCAGCTAAACAGAAGATAGTCTCTTAGAATTCTTAAGCACAAATACTTTTTAGTTGGGTTTTTTTTTCCTAAATAGTTTCCCTGGGTGAATTTCCAATCTGTTGATGTACATATCTACCACAGCTCACAGTCTATTGCAATTTCAAATTTCAAAACTAAGTAGGCTGGTATTTCTTCAGTCAATAATGCTGAAAGGTGCATACTGAAAAAGGAGGAAAACCCTAAAACCATTAAAATATAAAGTATTTTCAAAGTGCTTAACTCATGCAGTCGTCAGGAATTACAGAAATTTAAAACTGCAGTACTGAAGTTGCTGACAAAATGCTTTTGCTAGTGAGCTCTTTATCATGTATGGGAAGGCTAATCAAAGTCTGAGGCAGCTTTCTTCCAATTTCATCTTTCCAGAAAGACTGGTCCCTGAGATACTGGGGCATTGGATTTTCACCCGATGGATTGCTGATGAAGCTTCACAACCAAATCCTCAGGGTGTGTGAGTTACAGAGCTGGTTCTAGGCAAGTTCAAGTTAAGCTATTTGTATCCGTGTCACTTTGGACGTGTCTTGTTTTGTGAGCAATTAAAAAAAATAGGTCATGTTTTGTACTCTGGAGATATTGCTGTTTGTGATTCTCTCAAAATTTAAACATTTTGCATGCCTCAGACCACTTGCAGGGTAAATGGAGTCCCCTGCTGCGTAGCTAATAGGGGAACTCACACTTTCAAGAAAAGTGTGTCTAATAGGAGGGGATTACTATAAATCTCCTGGTTTGATGTACACCCTCACTTAAATGTCATGGGAGTGGCTTTGGTATCCTGCAGCTTTTGCATCCCACTTGTAGCTGCAGCCAAATTCACTGAAGGCAGAAATTTTTAAAGAGGAGTTATCATCTCTCCTTAGAGATACCAAAAATCAAAAATGAAGTAATCAGTTTACCTTTCTTCCCTCCTTCAAAATGCTACATGTGCTTATTATTTTCAAGTTGAAGTCACAACTCTGGGGGATTTATGAGTTCTGTGATAGTTGAATATGGACTGCATATATATTTATTTGGCTTTAAGTAGAGAAAGTAATAGAAGTACTTCTGAAATTAATTTATAAACTCAGTGCATTGCATATAATACTATGTTGTGTACTAGATAGTACTGATATGAAACTGACCTCTGAAGTAAGAAAAAAGTCCAACCAGAAAAGATTTATTTGGTAATTATAATGATTGCATTTGTTCATGTTATACTCTTGGACATAGCATCTCCCAGGCACTGTTTGTGATTCAGAGACTGCTGATTATTTCTAAAGGAATGTCTGGAAATTTTCAGAAAAATGAAGTTCATCCACAGAACATCACTTGTGCAATTAATGGTTTTCACTAATTTTGTAGTTTCCTGAAACACTAGAGAAGCTTCCTAGGTTTTCTTTTTCGGGCCAAAGATCTCTTGAGCTTTGTCTGTTTCCTGAAAGCCCTTGCTTGGGTGTTTCTAAGACAGCCTGATGTTCCTCAGCTGAACAGAAGGCATTCAAGCAGGTGCGAAGTGTAATAAGGCTAGGTAAGAAACCAGTTGTGTTTAATTGCCTTATTCCTCTCCTAGTTTTGGGAAGTGGAGAGTGCATCATGATTACTCTGCTTGTTCATACTTTCAGGTACAGGCTGGGGAGGTGGCTGGGATTTGTATATGATATAAACAGTAAGTTCTTTTTATTGAATCTGTCTATTAAAGATAGTTTTGTGGCTAGCACAGCTGTCAGTCTGACAGCAGACATAGCTTCAGTTCTGTGGAGGTCATGTACCCCCCTGTGTTATCACAGCAGTGAGGTGAATACAGGCACTGGTGACCATCATCTCTTTCCTGACTGAATGCTGTTCTTAGGCATTTTGTGCTTCACAGTACACCTCTCCAGAGAAGTGGGATTCTTAAGCTCGAAAGACTCCTGAGGCAAATGGTATTTCAGTCTCATTGAAATCCAGTGAGGCACCAAGCACTGAACAAAAACCCCACAGAAATTACAGAAGAAATAACAGGAGAGGCTTGAGATCACCTGAATCAATAGGAGTTCTTACCCTGCCTTGCAGATAGGTGAGTTCTCAAATGTTGCTGCCGCTGTTGCTAATTCCCTTGAATATATGACCCATGAGACTGAAAGTGAACTGATAGGGTGTTTCCTGTGTTGCCACACATGAATAACTCAAAAATATGCAGAAGATAGAGGCAAAGTATGATTACTGGTTTCTTATGAGGAAGTCTGAGTTGGTAAGTATATTGAGGTTTGTGTTGGGTGGACTTTCAGTGATTCAGAATCTTCCTTGATTGTTGAATGCCTTTACAAGTAGCCCATGTTTCTGCTGGGATCATGCAGCAAACATGATAAGTATCACAGATAATTGCAGTGAAAATGGTTAACTTTATCTCAGATTCATCTGTGAAGTCATCTGGATTTTTATTCAGTGAAACATGAAATGAATGTGTGAGCCCCTGTTTTTGTTCTGAAGTATATTTTGTTAATTTTTAGCTTATTTTTACAGTGTGAATATTTATATTTTCTGTGTATTTTAGATATTCTTTCACTTTGAAAACAAGACATGGTTTGTCTCTGTGCATAACAAAATTAAGAAAGTCATCACAACATTCTTAAATGGGGGAATTAGGGAAAATAACTTGAATACATTGAAAAATTTTATAATTTTTGTTTTCTGTAATAGGAATTGAGGTTGATAGGGACAGTAGTCACATACTATTTTTGCTAGTACTACTCTGAAACAGAGAATGATGAGGACTGGAACTTGCAGATTCAGAAAGGGCAAGTATGTTTCCAGTCTAAGAGTTAAGAAAAGAGAAGCAATCATTCAAGTTATTATTTAATGATGGATTGAAACTTGCATTTGAGAAATGACTTCATAACTTATCCCAGATAAAATGAAAAGAGAAGTACCTTTTACCTGGAAGATAAAAAAAATTAGTAATACTATTCTCAACCATCTACTTAAGAAAATTGGGTATAAATTGACATAAATTGGTTATTGAAGCAAAGGTGCCACTAAAATTGTGACTGATTCTATTAAGTCTTCTCCCACTTCGTGCTGCAAAACAATCTCATCTTCTCATTAGAATGGTTGGAGACAGCTCTGTGAGTGACTGTAGATTTCTTTTCCAGAATCTGTAAATATTTCAGATGCATCTGTCAGGCCATACACCAGTTACACGTTAACATTAGCCAAAAATAATGACACTTCATTGTTACTGAACTAACATAACACACCTATTCAAACTTGGCCACCTACCTACGCATTCCAATCTACAAAACACTGTGAGGGAAGAAAATTGAGGTGGGATGATCATTTGGCAGATACATATCATAAATTAGCGATCTTCCCAAGGCTTTTTACTGAACCAGCAGTGCAGCTAAATAGCTGTCACTGAGGCACCATGTTCACATTGTAAGGGAATGGAGTAAGAAGAAATCATTATTACAAACATTATTAAACAGTCACTGATTCTTTGGAAGATAAACTGAGAAGGACATAAAAGCATTCTTAGCTGTATCAAGGCACCGAGGTAAGGAGTGTCAGTTATTGAAAGCTGCTTGAGTCAGGACCCCGAGTGAAGCATAAATGCATGACAACCTTTTTCCACCTGCTGAGGAGCTTGGCTGCCTGTGCTCGGGGCAGGACTGTCACCTGGGATCAGGTTCTGGGAGCAGACCTGTGAGAGAGAGTCTCGCTGGGGACTTGTTGTCTGTGCTTGAGAGCTACGTTTACACTCAGGTGTGAGGTTGTAGGTGTGCCACCCCCTAGTTCTGTGACCTCTTGTGAAGATTATGTGGTCTGATCCCCAATCTATTTTCACTTGGCTACCTGGCTCGATCACACACTTGTTTTGTCACTAGTGATTTTTCTGGCAGTGAATGATTTGTGGCTAATCTTGGTTGCCATTGCCAAACCTGCTTTGCTGTTTTTGCTCGGGTATTATGGGGAAGCTGTTCCCACTGGTCTTGCTGTCACCCTTTGTGCCTGGTTGGAACTCTGTGGGTAGCTCACCTGCTCCAGGCTGCCAGCTGCCTGGTGAGAAGGAGACACTGTATCCAGCCCCTGGGCGGTGAGCTGCTGCCATCAATTCAGGCATTTCACATTTGGCTTCCTTTGAGAACTGCAAGGAATTTTGATACTTGTATTTCAAATGGAAGGAAACAGGACACATAGGAACCAAGTTTTCTCTAATTAATACCACAAGACCCATTTATTTTGGTGGGAGAGACTGTAGTCAATTGTAAATACCATTATAAATGTTTTTGGAAATGATGGTTTACTTTTGCAAGCCTCTCCAGATCTTTAAGCTTTCCATCTGTTATCCAAAATGAAACACTAATGGATATAATTTTACAGAGTATGTTAAAAAAAAAAAGTAATGCTGAAATCATTGACATACTTGGTTAATGTTTAGTAATTAACATTTTCACCCCTTTGAAACCACTAAAGCACTTTGTGGACGAAGTTACTGCACCACTGCTATCAAATAAGGTAGGAAATACTGTATAATATTTTGATCCCTATTTTTACTCCAACTTACATTATGTCATATTAAAGATTTCCATTGTTCAAATTGGTGAACTGATGTTTAACATTAAATATTTTTACACTTTTGGTTTTCATCATATATTTCACATAACTCAAATGTAACTAATTAGTACCGGAGTACAACTTTTCTTTTATCACATTTTTGCAGATATATTTTTAAAGCATTTATTCTGATTACTTATTATGATACGCCGCTTTGAATTAAAATGTTGACTTGTTTTAAGAAGAACTCCAAAATCTGTTCATACATCCTTCATGTAAAAGGCCTAACAAGAATTCTGTTAGTCCCATAACATAGTGATATTGCTATAAACATTACAAAGGGTTTATGTTTTTACCATTTTAAAAGAAGATGTTCAGTGCTAATACTTATTCCTCAACTTCAATATCTCTTTGAAACCACTATCCTGAAAAATAGATAATGTTTGAAAGAAGGTTAATGCACAGCAGCATAGTCATCAAAAGGCTACAAAATACACTTTAAAAATCATGCTTGTACAAACATGGCACAGACTCTGCTGTAGCACTGTATGCTCTAAAAGCTGCAGATATATTTTAGAAAACACTGATGAAGCCATTACTGCTTCATGCATTTGTTCATAGTATATATCATTATTCAAGAAATTTAAGAACCATAATGATGGAAAATCACACAGAAAGAAAAGGAACATGGACTTTGTCAGAAACAAGGGCTACATTTTTATTCAAGAGGCCCATAATGATGGAAAATCACAGTGAAAAGCAGAGACGAAACAGGGATCCCATAAAGGGACTGACACACCACAGTGGCACAAGTAGTAGAACCGTCATAGCAAGTGGATAAAAATAAAGAAAACAAAATTAACTAGAGAAGAGCTGGATTCAGGGATGAAGCAGAAAACAGAAACAAATCACAGTAAATGCTGAAGATTAATTTCAAAGAATCTGCTGAGAATGAGTGCAGAGACAAGTTCCATCAATATTAATGAAACTGAAATAGAACTCCAAACGACCGTGAGTACAAAATGGCACACAAAGCATTTTCTTTTAAATAGGTTGGAGATTAGATCATAAGACCTTCCTAAAAATGAACAGAATACAGAAAAGATGGTATTATGGGAAAAATGATAAACAATCACAACGTAATTAATATTTCTGTAGTTCTTTTTTAAGATTTATCAGCACGTGCATTTATTATAAAAGGATGGTTCATAGAAGAGATATTTAGGAAAATAAGCAGAGAAGAGTATTTTCTCATGTCCAGTGTCCTACAAATATCTTAAAGGGATCTTGTATAACTTCAAGTAGCAGTCTTTGACTCTTTTTTTAAAGCAGTCTAAAGAAGCTAGACACCTCAAATCCTTAATAATATGTTCCACTTTAAGTTTATATAATGTGCAAGAAAATATTATTGCCTACCTTGAAGTGAAAAAAGAATAACTGTTATAGGTAACTTGACAGTCAAAGCTCTTTGCAGTCAGGAGATAAAACTTTTCTTCCTCAATTACTTAAGCTGCCCACTCATATTAGACAGCCATGAGTACAGGCCACGGGGCTTTCAGAGATTCTGATATTCTTGACATTAAAATATTTTGCCCCACCAGCTGACAACTGTATTCACTTCTTGTCAGATAGCCTATGGTTAGAAACAAGGGGTCACACTTTAAAAACCTGATTTCTCAAAAAGACCAACACAAATGTGTAATTTCTCGGATGATGTTGTCAGGAGTCCTGTAAATTGTGATTGGCATGTCAAATATTGTAAAATCTTCCGCGCAAGAGCAGAGCAAGTGAGTACCTTTTCTGATAAAGATTGCTCTTCCCTATGAACATTCGTTGTGACAGGCAAAATTTCAGTGTTACAAAGAGAGAGATACAATCAATCTGTTTCACTTACGTAAAAAATTAAACTATTAAAGGTTTTTTCATCTGTCACAAGAGCTCCATGTCTTTCTTCTCATAGCAGGTCACTGATGTTATTTCAGTGCCTTCCCACAGCTGGTCAGCAGTAGTTCTTCCCCACTTTAGGGTTCTCAATGCACTTGCCAATGCACAAACCTTTCTTTTGCATTGTAGTAAAGATGTGATGATCTAAATAAAGCTATTGAGAGGAATAAAAATACTTTGTAAGGAAGTTTTGGTTTAAAAGAGAGACTGGGATAAAAATACTAGAATAAGTGTAAAAAAAGGCGTAGATTAGGTTTGGCAGAAAAATAGTTATTTGTGGTAGGCCATGGTCTTGCGTTTCTTCAGTAGGGCAGGAATTACATAGTGGCAGTCAGTAATTAACTCTGGCTGAAAATCCCTCTCCAGAATTTATTTGGGTTCTGAAATTCCTAGTGAAATCTGTGTCCAAACGTTCATGCTTAAGTCAACCTTTGGTTGCACCCACAAAAATATTACAATTGTGAGGCAACAGAATTTCTATGATTGTGACATGATGATAGTAATCTTTACAATTTGGCAAGTAATTTCTTAGTATTTGGGAATAGGATTTCATTGTCTTTCCAGAACTCCTCCGCAGAGGTGGGCTCAAGCTTTGGCTGCTCAGCAAGCACTTCTGGCATGCCCAGTCCTGTCCTGCTGTGTGCATCCTTCAGACCAGCAACTAGCAGGGCAGGACAGTGATCTCTTCTTGATACTGATGTGAATGTAACTCTCCTTTAGGACCACAAGGGCATGGGATACACTGGGAAGCTGACTGCTAAACAGGTTTGTATCAGGAGCATTGGCACCTGAACAGTTGTTGCCAGATGATGATGGGTGCAAGGCAACTGTGACAAGGCACTTTTGGAGATGAGGACTGCCAGGGTTTCTGCAACTGCTGTGGATTCTTGGTTTATTCTGGCATCACCAATAGTGTGCATATACAAGTTGTTTCCTAAGTTAAAATATGGCAAATCCCACATTTACAGATGAGAGTACTGCACAGTCGAGAATAGAAAGTTAGGAACAACTTTGTTAAATAAGTTATGGGGGAAACATTGGTGTTGAGTGAAGCTTTGCTGAGCTTCTAAGCTTTTCCAAATAGAGAATTACAAAATTACAAAGTAGCTAAGAAGTCCTCTCCTGAACGCACAAGTGAGGCATAATTGCATTGTGACTTTTTCTTGTAAATAAGAACACTGCCATGAAACTAAAGGAAAATAATATATATGTGATTCGAGTTTTAAATTGATTTCTATTGGGTTTTTGTAATATAGTAGCTGAGTTACGAGGAAGAAATTATTGGATTCTTATTGTAACCACAAGAATGCAATATCAGCAGTACGCCATTAATATTTACATGTAAACTGTAGCATTGCACAGAATAAATCTCCATTGTATTTACAGAGGTCACTGTAATCCTAATGTAGAACAGAAATTGTCACCCTACCTTCTCTAGGGGTGAGGTGTTTCTGTATTGGACTGAGGTATCCACTCATCTGTTCATGCTAAACAGTGTACCTTCGTGAGGCAAAACTAGCTGACTGCAGTGGTAAACTCTTGAAATTTTCCTATGCAATCCCATCTTGAAGGTGTAGTCTGTATCCCTGTTACCATCTCTCTGTGTGCGTAGGGGTGATGCGCTTTGGGGCTTTCATTCATAAGCCCAGAGGAACAAGCCCCAGCCCCTTTCTGTGCACCAGGCTCCACATCCAGCCATACATGCAATTTTTGTGAGCACTCTGGATGACCTGGTAAAGATTGCAGATTTTCCAGAGTGTAAAGAATTCCTTGCTATTTTGCAAATAGTGTCCTAACTATTTCCCCCAAGTAACTCTTTTTCTAGGCCTCTAGAAATGTAGATTATTATTATTAATCTATTTTATCTGAACTTTTCAGGTTATAAAATACTTTACAATCTGAAGTTAAGAAGTAGAATAAATATAATATGGAAAAAATTTGAAAGTCTTCCAGAATCGCTGCATGATGTCCTTCAGTATTTTGTTTGGTTTTCATTTTACAGTAATTTTGCAAATATGTAGTGTATAAAATGTATCATTATCACCTAACTAACGTAGTTTATTAGGTATCTCATTTTGTTCTTCCATCAAAAGAGAATGTATCTTATCAGGCTAGAATATAACTGCTCAATCTGCATTAGATCCAGAATGAGGTGTGTGGCTTTTTTCCTGAGACCATGATTTAAGTTCAACTATCCAGATCTCTCCCTATACATTTTTCTACTGTGTTCAACATATGAAGTCATTCTGCCTATCCTAAGAAGTTACATCACAAACATTTTTGTGCCCTAGAAGAGAAAGGTGAAATGTCTTTGAAAGCTAGCAAGAGTCTATTATTCTTGCATAGACATTTAACAGCACACAGTTAAAAATCTAAACTAAATGCCAAAACTTAGCTTATTTCAGCTTTTGATGTTGTAACTTCAAACTTGTACCTCACACAAAATGTAGAGTTTAGAGACATTTATAGAAAAGTAATTTTATTTTCCCTAAGGTTTCTTTCTTGCTGGTGTCTCCCAGGCTGCTGAACGTAGCTCAAGGATTGCAAAAAACTGATTCAATAGTAAGTCCTTCTGTGGGTTTATTCCTAGTCAGTATTCTTGCAGGGTGGGCTGGTTTGGATTTCTTGTTTGCTTTCGTTTTTTAAAGTACGCAGGTATAGTCCAAATTCAGAGACAGAAGTCTCCCTACTTGTAAATTAGAGAATCGTCTTTCATGTTCAATAATACCCTTCAAGGCATGAGAAGTATTTAATACTTATGTTCCTTTTTCATAGTTTGTTGTTCAACTACCAAGCATCTTGATTAATATACAATTCAGTGCTACCNAATCTTTCAGTTTTTCTCTCACAACGAGAGGTTTTTGTTATTTAGCATTATTATTATTATTTTCCTGTGTGTTTGTTAAATAAATAGTTTTTGTTCTCTTTTTCACATTCCTCCGAGGAAAAATCTTTTCTTTTTTCCCGAACCTGGTGGGGGAGGGGTGGCTGTAACCCGTCTTCCTTTGAGGAGGAGACATTCTTTTTGAACGTTTCCCTGAAATTCGGCTCAAACCACCACAAGTGAAATCTACATCTTTTCTTGGACCACTACCATTCATTTTCTTTTAACAGTTCTTTCATGTCATATGGTTTTTTTGTTGAAAATAAAATGGTCATGCTAGAATGGTCCTAGCCTCTTGGAAGCCTAGTACTGCTCACCTCATGATCAGTTCCAATTAAATTTTTTTCTCTGTTTTTATTAATATTAATCCTAAAAATATTTGTATTTTATGGTGGTGCTCTCATTTTGCTAAGGTACTGAAATGTTCAAAGTAGACCTGTCATTCTTGAACTGAAATTTTATTAATTCACTGGTAATGTGTCCTACTATAGAACGTCTCTCTTCTTGGCTTTCTCTGTTCTTGTGAGGAAATCTCTTTCACTATTCTCACTATGAAGATCTCAGTATACATTATGCCAGTTAGTGACACTGTCCATGTTAAAATTACGAAATTCAGCTGATATATCCAGAGTTATGATCTAGAAATATTAATAATATGTGGCAGACCAGACTGATCTGCACTAGCACTAGATGTGTCTAGACTGACAGAGTCTGGGATACCACACAAAGGGGTGAGACAAATGCTTTATGCCACCACACCAATCCTGACCATCTTTGGAGCTGCACTAATACCATTAACAATCTGTTACCATTAAAACAAGGACAGTTATCACAATACAAAAGAATGAAAATGCATAAATATAAAATGTAAAGAGTAGTATGAATATAAGTGTATAAAGAATGGAGAAAGGTTAGATTCTCCATGAAATCAGCTGAATCCACAGCTAAAAGAACAAACACTATTGAATCCTACCAAATATGATGTTTAAAAATATTGTATTCAGGCACAGTTCAGCTGTGTGATGACTACCTTGAAACTTGACAGAACTCGATGAACACCATTTAGTTTAGACCATGCCCTTGAGTAGTGTTTCTTTTTAGTACCGAGTGTATTTATTACTAGGAGTCATCTGGCTCCCTTCAAGTGGCAGGGACCCAGGTAATTCTGAGCTGGGGTGTGCAAAAGCAGCTGTGTTCTTCTCACCCCCTGGGCTGCATTGACTATTACCTGGTCACAGCAAGGATCAGGGGCTCTGTCTTTATTCTTTCAGTTCTACAAAACCACTTATTTTTGCAGTTAACGGTGACTTTGCAATAAATATATGTTCTGGGCAGCAGAAGGCAAAGACTATGTTGGTGGCAAAAACAACAAACTGTTTGTTTTATTACTGTCCCTTAAACAGTGTTTTTAATCAGGCAGAGTTGCTCCAGGGCTGTTTGGTTTCTGCACATGATCCAGCTGTACAATAAGCTGTATTTGTGCAGTACTTCAGTGTTGGAGAGTTGACATGGAGATGACTGCTTTCTAGATGTTAGTGTTTTTTTTCCATTAAACTTATAAAACACATTTTGTATGTAATATGGTCAAGATTATTGTGGTTTAAACTACGTATGCCGGTTTAAAATGAGGTTTTTCACCATTATGGCAGATTTGGATAGAAACATTCAGCCAAATCAGGCAAACCTTGACTTTAAAAGTGACTTGAAATCAAAAGCATGCAAGATGAAGTGTTATGTGGCCATGAGTCGAATTCTAGCCGAAGGAATCAAATGCTTTGAAGCCCTGTATCTGCATTTAGTGAAGTGGCCATGCTAACAGTAAATTAGATATAGGGACTATGGAGGGGGGTTGGAGGGAAGGGGAGAAGGGGGCCATTATTATAGTATGTTGAATGAAGAGCACAAATTAAAAACTTACATTCAAACTTGCACATTTTTGTACACACATCGCTGACTTCGGTACCATATGTAGTCACATTGAAGTACAGCAACAAAAGTAGGCAGGGATTTTAATTTCTTTTTCTCTTCCAGTTCAGCTGTTTTCCCCAACAGCTAAAACCAAAATTATACCTTTATTATTTGTGTATGTAAATATACACAAACACACACATATACGCTCCTTTACTTCATGTATCAAACTGCTCATGCCTTACGCCTGCATTGCGCTTACAAACTGGTAAGTTAAATATTTTTATTTTAAGAAGACAATCAAAAATGAGAGCTATTGTGCCTAGATTGGACAACAAAATTGTCTGACAAAGTGTTTGGATTGTGGGAAAATTTAATAAGCAGGAAAGCTCTCCAAAAGTAGTATTTCAGAAAGTTTGTGGCCTTATTAATAGAGCTGGGCAAATCCATCCTATACTGTTGCTGAGAAATGGTCTTGCAAACCACTACTTTCAGGACAAGTAAAGGGTCTTGAACTTTAGAAGGGTAGAAAATGATGGTGTTTTTATTTTGTTCCTGAAAAGGAAACTAAATTTGGTTACTGAATGGATGTGAAGGATTCAGGGGCTGTGCTGAATTTATTTATAAATAATTTCTGTTAATTTCAATATTACTGAATGTTTGGTGTAATAATACATTAGCTTTATTCAATAGCTAAATAACTGTATCTTAATCTGAATTAGATATACTTTTTTTCCTTCTTAAGTGTATAGTGATAGATTTTAAGACAGTAGAAAGACCACATCAATATATTACTAGCAAGAACTATTATCACTATACTAATAGAAAAACTCTGAAAAGATACAGCATCATCTTCCTCAATATTGTTGCGAAAATCTCATGCCACTGAAATATATAAGTTGTAACAGACATTTTAAATGTATAATTTCAAATTAGGCTTAATAGAAGTGTCCTTTATTTAAAAAAATTAAAAATATGTTAAATATTATATTCTTTTTACTGTGATAGAGATGATATATATCTGATGATACTCTCACCTTGACTCCTTCACTCTGGTGTTTTTCAAGTTTGGAGAGTTTTATCTTACGGACTTAAAATAGGGCATGATATAAGAATAGTTTTTACTGCCTTCTCTCCTTCAATTTTCTTAGCAGGCAACACTTGATGGTGCCCATCTTTAATGGTTCAGAGAAGCAGAGCCTGAGTTAAAGAAAACGTCTAATTTTTTAAAGAGTCCTGATCTGACTTCTGTACCATTCTGCAATTAATTTTTCATAGATTCTAAATGTTTCATCTTTTCTTCATAACCTATTTTATTCCTAGATTATTTTATTAATTTTCCATGTAAATTGTTATAAATAAATCACAATATATTTTCAAGGGTCTCCTCCTGACCACACACCTCTTTATCTAGATAAGCATGAACAAAAATCCAGTGGCGTGCCTAAGCATCAGTGCTCCTTTGAATCCAAGAAGCATGTGGCGCTTCTCTGGGCACTGGGTATTTCACCTTTCCAGTGCTTTGTGTTCTGGTGCAGGATTGATGGATGGGCAAACAGAAGAGCAGGACCTTAGCCAGGAGAAGAGGAGGCCCAGGGGTGACCTTATCACTCTCTGCAACTCCCAGGAAGGCGGTTGAAGCCTGGTGGGGGTCAGCCTCTTCTCACAGGAACCCAGTGACAGGATTAGAGGACATGCTCTTCTTCAGCTGTGCCAGAGGAGGTTTAGGCTGGACATTAGGAGGAATTTATTCACAGAAAGGGTGATTAGATATTGGCATGGGCTGCCCAGGAGGCGGTGGAGTCACCGTCCCCGGAGGTGTTTAAGGAAAGACTGGATGTGGCACTCAGTACCATGGTCTAGTTTACAAGGTGGTGTTTGGTCATAGTTTGGACTCGATGATCTCAGAGGCCTTTCCTAACCTCATTCTGTGATTTGCGCCCGCGTTTGCGAGCAGCGTTACTGCGGGTGCCCGGCCGCTCCGCCGTGGCCGCTGCTGTTACGTGCGG
>VZRQ01010298.1:116857-249117 GCA_013397975.1 Machaerirhynchus nigripectus | reverse complement strand
GGGGAGCCCCGCACCGCCCCCGGCCGCCGCCGCGCCCCCGGCGGCCGCAGCTGCGCGGGTGTCTCTCCTCGGCCTTCTGGAGGCGGAGGCCCCGGCTGGGCCGCTGCGCCGTGCCGGGAGGGGACGGGGCGTGGAGGGTGCGCGGGAGTGTCGCGGGGAGCTCAGTGTGCCCTCCTCTATGCTTGCAGATGCCCCCGAAAAAGGGAGGCGACGGGGTTAAGTCGCACCCGATTATCGGAAGGTTCGGGACGTCCCTGAAGATCGGGATCGTCGGGCTGCCGAATGTGGGGTAGGTGTTCCGGGACGGGCAGGGAGGCTCCTCGTTCTCCCCGCGTTCGTCCCTGCGCCGGGCAGGGACCTGAGGCACTGTCTGGGTGCAGACAGTTGCGGATGCGAGCTGAGGGGCGCAAGTCTTATTGCTCAGTGATGGACTTCCATCTTTAGCTGGAACTACTTGCAGGTGGAGCAGCGCAAAACTGGCAGCGATAGGCAGGTGTGTACGAGTCTGGACAAGAGAATAGGGAAGGGGTCAGAGAAGGGAAAAGTCTTAGTAATTTCTGAGTTGCATAAAACACTATGTCCTTTGTATTTCCTTACTTCCACTGTTGAGTTTGTGTAATGCATGTTTTCATGCAAATAGGCACACGTGCACAACAAATTCCTTTTATATTTTGGGCTGATGTGCATAGGAAGGGGTTAATTATTCCGTGTCATTAGCAGTGAAGAGGACTTTCTTGCTTGCAACTTCTTCAGAGTTGGTAGTGAGACAAGCCTAAGTGACAGTTTGGAAGAGATGATGGAACATTAATCATTGATTTCTGTCATGCTTGTCGTCTGTAGTTGTTATGGCTTCTCACAGGAGCTGTACTTGAAAAGGAGGGTTAATTGATTGCCTGGAGGATATATATGTGAAACCTTTTGGTATTAATTTGTGTATCCTATTTACTAAGAGAATGTCTCAGCATTCTCAAACTTTAAATCTTTATCAAATTAGAGGACAAACCTTTGTGCATGTCTTAAAGCTGGAAGCGTTGCTTTCTTATGTTTTCATTATAATTTATTTTATTTTTCAGGGTGTAGCTAAGATATACTCCTTAAAGAAAATAATTAGCTGTAGCATTGTACTGCACGTCAATGGGGATAAATAGCATTTTCAATTATGTGATGATGTAACCTTCAAAGAAAATTGTTAGTGACTTTTGAGCATGTTGGCTGTATGCAAAGCAACTCTGAAAAACACAACAACCTGAATATTTATGGCAGAAGATTTGGGAGTTAACAAATCAATACTTGCTCTTTTGGTTTAATAAATGCCAGCTAACAAAGTAATCTGCTGCTTGGTTTAAGGGAAAGTGGTTTTTTTTTCCCTGATAGCGTACTTGTAGGCCTTTTTTCCACTGATATTTAACAAGGATGAAAATAGTTTGGTAAGGTACAACTATATCTTCATATGCACAAAAGATTACTTGTAACTGAGTAACTGATGTGGTTTGCTTTCTGTGCCACTCTTTTTCTCTTTTCATTGTTGAGTTTTACCTAGATACTGAAATTGTGTTACAATGTAAATAAATCTGAAGGAACAATTCACTTGTGGAAAGGGTGAGTCACGGCAAAACTAGTTCAAAGAATTCAGGCGTCCTTACGGGTGTCTCACTGTACTTTAGGAAAATGAGAAATGGCCAGTAGGGCTGTGCATTGCTTTTGTTTTAATTTTTTTTGCTAACGTGTGTGTGCAATATATGTACTTAGGGGAATTCTAAAGGGTTGGGAAGAGAGGGAAACCATCATTGGGTTTCAATGGGGCATTCCAGATACATGCGTCTTCTATAATCAGGGGAATGGTCACTGCTGTTCAAGTACAGGGAAAGCTCAGTATCACTTTGGGTTGGAATAGGATGTGATTTTATCCAGTATTTTTAAATGCTTCTGAATTGAACTGCTTTAAGAATGTGTGTGTTTTGTTTATAGGAAGTCAACATTTTTCAATGTGTTAACAAAGAGTCAGGCGGCAGCGGAGAACTTTCCTTTCTGTACTATCGATCCAAACGAGAGTCGAGTACCTGTGCCAGATGACAGATTTGACTTCCTATGCCAGTATCACAAACCTCCGAGGTAACTCAAATTCTTAATATTTTTCTTCAGTTAGGCAGCTTCATAAAAGTGTAATGCAACTGCAATGTCTAGAAGTTTATTATTGACATCTGTTATAATTTCACATTCTAAATGGCTACCTAGATGATACCTTTCCCATGCCCCCAGTATGACCTTTATTGCATGAGAATGATAAATGTAGGAGCTGTCAGTCATTGCTCAGCACCATTTGGTGCTTGGTGTTCCTGTCTTTGAAGGTGGTTGCTCCCAGGTGACTTGGAGGATCTTCTGAAGAAGTTTGGAAAATGAACAGTAGTGGACATACCTAATACCTCATAAGGTTGCTCACTTGTAAAATTTCCTCCCTATACTTTGTATCACTCAGAATATTGTATGTGCTGTAGGGAGCTAAACAAGTATCTGTTGTTATCCCTGCGTCCTCAGTTATTTGGCAATAAGTTTTATGGGCAGTCTTGTTTGTCCCTGATTTTCTCTCCTTTTAATGGGCTCTGCTACTTGTACTTTGGTATATTCAAGGATATTCCGACACTGCATCTCTTTGGATTCTTTCATTATTCTACGAGTGTATTAATTTTGTCACATCAATTTTTTTGCTATTGACTGCGTCTGTAATCTGCTCTGTACATTCACTGTGGGAACTATTTTTTTTTTTTTTTTTTGCTTGAACATCAAAATTTAAGGTGCTTTCAGAAAACAGAAACTTAAATAGGGACTTGTGACTCCTGAATTCCAGTTTGGAGTTACTTGCAGAGGTATCTTGAATCAAGTGAGTGTACATGAATTATGGGTCAAATTAGCATGCACGTGTGTGCTTTTTTCCAAATCTTGGGCCTCAGTTTTAGTGGCAGATCTCACCCACAGTTAAAAAAGATTGATTAGTTGCTAATCAGAAATCCATTTTCTGACTCAATGTTCAGGTCTAAACAAGCTGTTTCCGTCTGTAACTATTGTGCAGTTTTTAAATACTGCATTAATATGAAGCCGTTTGTTTAGGTGGATTATCACAATGTGTTACCTTGTTTTTCCTGCTCAAGTCAGTGTTAAGCATGATGGTTACTGCATGGATCTTAAAAATGAAACTGCTGAATTAGAGACAAAGGTTTGAGGCTGTCGACTGTGCAGAGGTAATGGTGTGGCTTTTAAGTTTTGTTGACAGTTTTCTTCTGAACGATACAATTAGTGCTGCTTTGGCCATGTCAATAATCCCTTTTTCTTCTCACTTAGCTATGAATGGCTACTCCCAAATTAATAGTTGAAGTGACAAAGAGATTATTACCTCTCCCCTCACCCTGCCTTTGGCCATCTACAAGGAGTGCTAAGATTGTAAATACCTGTATGTGTGTTCTCTGACTAGCAAATTCTCCTTCCTTCCTCCTCCCTCATCACTCTAAAATGTTAATGAAAATAGTATTTTTTCTGAATCTGTATTCAGTAAATATACTGAGTTTGATCATAAGCTGGATAATCATCTTTTGTTTTAATGGTCTTTTGACTTTCTACAGATATTTGTTACTTAAAGTCAATGGATTAGTGGATAGTTACAGCTCCTGAGTTTACTTATGCTGCTTATATGATTTTTGTATTTCACTGTAACAGTAATAAAGCAGAGATAATTAGTGATAATCCAGTAGGACAGTAGACTGAAGTAACTTATTGGACTGTTTGTGCTTGTCTGCCTGAGACTAACTCAGGAAAAGAAGGCTGTAGTTACAAAGATATGCTACTGAATTGTAATTTAAATGTCTTAATTTCTCTGTATAGTCTTGATTTTGTTCTTCATCTTTATGTAATACGTTCTCTGGTAATTTTCTACTTGTTTGGCTTAGTAGACATAATCCATCTGTGCACACAGAATGTTTTATAAACAGTGAATTCTCTTTAAATTGGACTCTTGTCTAGCCTCAAGATTTTGTCTTTCAAAATCTGAAGCATTTGGGTTTTTATTTCCCATATGTTACACTTAGTCTTCACATAACTGCAGTCATTGTTGGGAGATGGGGGGAAGAAGAAAGGAGCGACTTTGTCTTAACTGAGATAAAGTATGACAGGACAAAGTGATCTTGCCTTAGTGCCTGCTGTGAGCCAGGGCAGGGGAGAGGGACAGGGCTGGGCTGGCAGTTGCTGTCTGTCCCACTGAGCTGGGATTGCTCTGCTGCAGCGAGACTGACTATTGCCAGGGGCATTGCTGCTATGAGTTGGTGGCTGTTCTGCCACTGGAGGAAGAATTGGGATCTTCAGGTACTGTTTCTTGCTTGAAGATCCATTCCTCCCTCCAAAAGAGAACCTCAGCTTCGTTGGGACTGGTGTGCTGTTACTTGTTAGCCTGTGCTGAAAGCGTACTATTATTTATTGGAAATGTAAATGTTTGTAAATGAAATCACTTAGGCAACAATTTAGAGACTATTACATATAGGTAAATCTGTTTGAATAGATTAAGGTACGCTGGCAGAACTTGTAACCTGTGCTTTTTTTCTTTCTGCAGCAGTGGGATGTATGTGACTGTTGACAGTAAATAAGTTGAGTGATATAGACTGTGCACAGAAGGTGGGCTCTAAGAACTTACAGTAAAAACTGCTATATTGTTGCCAAATGATGTAGATGATTTCTTGGAGCTTTAGTGTTACTACTGCTTGCTTTTTGGTGTGAATGAAACTGTGGATACTAAAATAAAGAAGAAATCTTAATGTATTAAACACAATTCTAATTGCTTGTTATTTTAAGGTATTTGCTTATATTACGTTACTAACTTAATGCATGTATTTAAACTACTTATTTGTTTGTTATAAATTTAATACAATATTCAGTGAAAACTCATTTGTTACATTGTGCCCACATGTAGCTTTTTCAGAAAGGGGAGGGTTGATTTTTTAATTTTGTGTTCCTCCTACCCCTGTTCCCCCAGTACAGGTACTTTCAGGCAAGGTTTTACAGACTGATGATTGGATTAGTTCCAGTTTAGTAGCTGGAAGGGGAGTATTTTCTGTAGACTGATTCACTGCAGCAGGAACTAAAGCAGAAAGGTGTATTTCCCCCCCCACCAAATCTATGAATCCTAGGTAGGTAGCAGAGGATGAGCTCTGGTAATTCTGTAATGGAAGAGAGATGTTTTTCATCTCAACAAGTAGCTCCTGACATGAAAATTGTGACATGGAAGCCAGAAACAGTTGCCCTGTTTACTGCAATTAATACTGTATGGAACATATTGTGTTTAGGAATGATGGGTATCTCACATAAAAAAAAGAACGGTGTGTATAGTGCAACTGAAGAAATTTTAGTAACTTAATAAAAGCTTTTATGAAGCTGTTTTCTTGCATGTTTTGTTCTAAATTTAATTAGAATGCCTCTTAATCACCTTAAACTTAAAAATATTTTTTTAGTGTATGTCAAACTCATGTAATTTGAACAGTGATTTGTGTCCTAACTCACAAATAGCTTGAAAACCTGTGGGTACGTGTACCCACCACTCTTAGCCCATATGTCCTTCTACCTGTTGCCACAGCTGTAGTGTGCTGTGCTTGACCAGGATATGTGCCTCAGGTGACACTGGAGTCCAGCCTCAAAATTATTTTCACTGAGGTGGTGGAGGAAATTTCCTCTTTATTTGATTCATTTGGTGCCCCAATAATCTCCTCACTGCAATTATTTGCATTTTTTCTTCTTTACTCTAAGCTACATGACTAACTAAAAGAAGTACTCAGGAAGAAGCCCAGTAAGCCTAAGGTAATTAACCTACAGCTTAACTGTAGGTAATTGCACCCAAAAGACTGCATGGGCTGATAGGAATCAACCTGTCTGAAAATATTAATAAAAAAGGTGATTTTAAAGTCTTATGTTTCTGCTTCGTCCCTTGCTTAAAATCAAGTGAGGTTATAAGCAGGAGTCAAAAGAGGATGAATCAAACTACTTAAAAAGTTGTCAGTATTTGTTTCATTCCTTGTTTGCACCTGTGAGTTGCCATGGCACACATACATTCACAAACACAAAGCTTATTGCAACCACAGACATTTTTATTTCACCTAGACTATTTATACTCTATTTTGGATGTCCTTTTCAAACTTAAATTTTAAAGCAATTTTGGTTATCTCAAAGGAGGATAATATCTAAATTGCAACTATCCCTCTTCAACTCTAGCACTGTCCGTTATACTTCAACATCTCTGTCATTTTTGTCAGCAGATTGCTTTGATTTGTTTTTTTGCATTGCAGATGATAAAATTAATTCATTCAGATCTTTAGTGCTCAGGTGATGGTTACTGAACTGAGTCAGTCCTATTGCTGTCTAGATCATGAAAGTCTGCAATATTAAATGAAAGTTCCCTTGAACTCATTGTAGGATAGCATTCTCAGATACGTGGTAAAGTTTTAAAGTCCAAATTATGTAATCAGTTGCTGGAAAGCATTTTGTAGAAACCAGATGAGCAGTGGGACTTTCTGAGGGTCATCATGTGGGGCTTAATCTATGTTTAAGAAGAACATTTATGTAAATGGAAACTCTGTAGTATTAGAGTGAGAGATCGATAACTTAGCAGGATGTAACTCTTAACATACCAGCATCTGTAAAAGAATTCCATTTTTTAACAGAAAATGACTGAAAATTGGTAACTATATCCTGTTGTTAATGTTATTTTCCCTTAGGTGTTACTAAGTTTGCCTGTTCTTCAGTTTGTTCTGAGCCTGCTTAAATCAGCTGGGCTGTGGTGCATGTTCTAGCATTGCATATTTGCCAGCAGTGGATGAAAAACCTTGAATAATGGTGACTTGAGCCATCTTTTCTGCCTGATGGGAGAAGGCAAAATGTAATTAGTTGTATTTTGTTGGTGTAATAACTTACTGAATAGTTTGAGAATGCAGGTGTTTGGTATGTACAGGACACAGTATGTGTTGTAATCCACATTGAATCTCTTACCTTGTTATAATTCATATGGGGCAATTTAATTAGCAGATTTTTCACTTCTGGTTCATGTGCCATTAGGTTCAAGTCTTGTTTGTGAGTAACATGGATAAAATACTATTAATGAAATTGTTCTTGTATAGAAATGACCAGGGTTCATCTGCAGTACCTAGTTTTTTGGAAGCAGATTCTTTTAACTGCCCGGTGAGGGATTTTGCTTACATTGGTCAAAACTGCTTGCAAGATTGATTGCGGGAGCTGTAATAGGGAGTACAGTCTCTGGGAAGAGGGAGGGACTGAACTGTTTGGAAATGAGCCAAAAATAGCAGTGAGGACAGACTGAGAGTTGAATGGCTCTCAAAGAGGTTGTCACAATATACATGTTCTCTTTCTGTGTTGCTGCATTTACTTCAGGTCATTTGTGAATGCTGACAGATGACTCTGACCTAAGTTGTATGGATTTTCAGGAAGGAAGAAGAATTTCTCTTTTCTAACAGACTTTATGTAGCTGCTTTTAAAGGCAGAAGAGCCTGTGTTGGAACCAGGAGATGAGTAGCATGTTTGGCTTTACCAAAGAGAAAGGGGAGCTGGACATTTTACCTTCATACTGAAGAATCTGGCCTTCTTCGTTGTGGGACCTAGGATCGGGTAGAGTTTGAGTTGAGAGAGATTTCTTGAGCTATTAAAGGAATGAGTAAAAAGTGAATGTGTTATGAGTGTTATCATCAAGGCTTGCTGGAAAACTACTGCATTTTGAATTTAGTTGAAGTTCACATATGGCTTTCCAGGGTTTCCTGGTGGATGTGAAATTTAAGTAAACTGTGTTAAAAGCTGCAGAGAAACTAATGGGATTTTGGTTTCATTGGAGAAGAGAGACTGGGAAATCTAGAAGAGTGAAAATCCAGGGAGAGAAACAGCATTTCAGTTATCATATTTCAGTTGAAGTCACAGCTTCAGGTGTGGCGCCTGAGTTCTTTCAGCAAAGCAGTCATTTGTGGAAATGCAAGAAATAAATGTATGCCTCTCCCCCTCAAATTTTGGAAAAAAAATATGCACAACAAATTGCAGATACCATATGTATGTACATTGTAGAAGCAAAAAGGTAACTGGCTGTGTTGTACCATTCAGAACTGTTGTACTGGACAAAGAGGTCAGGTAAAGATACTCCTCCTGCTTAAGTAACTGGTTTGGTCTGAAATTTGAAACAAAATTTGAAACTAAGTTAGTGAAAAATAAGCTTCACCCCCTGAAAAATATGTAACCCTATGGATACATAAGCCTCTTATTCCTAAAATGCCCTAACCACCAGACTGCAGAACTGTACTTTGGTCCAGTGAGCCTTGTGCTGTTTAGTGCACGGTTGCTCATACAGTGAAGGTAGTACACTAACACAAACTCAACGCTGCTGTTTTTCAAAGTGAGGTAAAAAATCCCTGCTCAAGGATTATACCTGTGGTTAAAATGTGGAGATACTTCTGGACATGGTGTTCTGTTTCATATTATAAATCCTTGTGACATGCTTTATGGTAGATCGGTGTTGCACTGATTTGTACAAATGATCAGTTGATGCCACCTGTTCCTGATGATCATTTGAGGCTCAGTGACATTATGCTAATGCTGACTAACGAATCTTAAGAAATGGAAATTAATTTGTTTAGAGGAGGAGGAAAAAAAAAGGCAAAATGAAGCTAAGTCTTCAATAAACCATGTTCAAGATGTACGGTCCTTTCCCACCATTCTGTGCAGTGTTCTGTTTATTTAGTTTCATAATGTTTATTCTTTGTCCTTCAGAGTACAGGCAAGTGTGAGTAGCGTGTGCCTTTTTCTGCTTTTCAGTGTTTTCATCTTTCTGTTATGAAACAGAGATTTAGATCCGGGAAGCTGTCTGCCAGTGGGGATACTTTTAATTTGCTTGGAATATGAGCTTTGTGGTACCCGAAGTGAAGGTGAGAAAGCACCCTGGAAACCCACATACTTCAAAGGTCTCTTGCTTGTATTACTTAACTGTGAAAGAAATGTGCTGGGGTTTTCTTTCCATTGTGTAGCAAATGAGGTTGATTCTGGTTATAGAGTAGCCATCTGCATATGAAGGTATCTGTCTTGCTCTAATGTGGCATCTTTGTAGTGAAAGTGTGAATTGTTCTGATGGCTGGCCAGGAAGTTAATCCTACCAGAAAGGTGAGAGGGGAGCATAGAACATTTCTTACACCACCTTTGTTTTCCTTAAAACAAAGTTTAAAATGACAATGGAGAAGTGCTTTAAAGAGTGACATTTTTCTGTCTTGCTTTTGAGTGAGTGTCAAAAACCAAGGACTGGGAAGTTGCCTCAGTTTCTTCTGAAGTATGTTAGTTCTGTTTGTGTCAGGCAAAAGGGGTTACTGAATTAATGCATCGATAGTTACTGGCTTCTGTCTTCAGACTGTGAGTTACTCTTGCTAGTGCCTTAAATAAGGATTTGCTGTTTCTGAGTTCGTGTACTGGTAGTTGAAAAAATAAAATAGTGGGACAATCGTGTTCTTTTGACTGCATTCCACAGCATTAACTTGCAGCACACAATATCTGTCTTCCCAAGGATGAGCCCTTCTTTTCATGGGCCTAATGAAGTTTAAAGTCAACATACTGTGTACCTGAATTTAAGTAACTTATTGTATCATGTTACCTAATTGCTTCTTTCTAAGTACATCACAAAGATGTTAATTAGATTAAACATGTCATTAAGTTCCTAATTTATTACACACGACAGGTCTAGTGACACTTTGAACTTCACCTTGGTAAACACAAATATTTTGTCCAGATCTTGTATTGTGAAATTATTGTACTTGAAAGAAATAATTTTTCTTTGGAAGTGTTAGAGCAAGATGGGAAACAAAACCTTTAGGTCACAACTCTTCCAGAAATAATTGATGTTCCATACTCAAACAGATTCTAATGAATCATCTCTTCCCAAATTAGGGAATTAATTTGAAGTGAGAAAGCACATCTGCTGATACGTGTTATTTACAGTCAAATGGAAGTGGGGTAGCACCAAAGAAAAAAAGTTGAAATTGTGTTTTGTTCTACCTAAATCAGTTGCTCTGAGCAGAGACAATGATCCATAGATTTCTGTAACTACATTTTTTTTCTGTCTGGACTATAGCTGCCATACCAGGCACTGGGATAAGAAGAGAAGGGTAATTTTCCTGCTGGTGGAGTTTCCTGTAGTTACAGGTTTGACATCAGTCATGTCATATATTGCAGTACTTGAAAAAACATATTTATCAGCATGTTGTGACACTAATAAAAATAAAGCTCAGTGTGGGCTGTGGACAGTAAAGATTTCAGAAGTGTAGTGCTGCTCAGAAGGTTTCTGTAAGGGCTGCCTGGGAGGTTACTGGCTGGGTTATCCCTCGCCCTCGTTGCCACCTTTGTGGTTGTTTCTGTCTGTGAGCAGCAGTTCAAAGGTAGGTCTTTGGAAAAGGCATCTTAAGATAGACCACAGAATTCGTATCTTTGGATTTGAATCTGGTGTTGAAGAACACTCACCATAGAACAGAACACTCTCCACTTTCCAAATCAGCCCTGTCCACTTACGCCAGCTTCAGGGCATGTCACAGCCCTCTCCTTGGGGGTGTGAAAGCTGTGGGTTTGGGTGTTTGCTGCTATACTTCCTGCATTAAAATAGTGAGCTGTTGTATTAGTCCTAGCATATGCTAATGAAATGTAATGGTGATAAAGTGTTTGATGGGGATGAACTACTGCTGCAGCTACTTATTTTGGAGCCATCAAGCTGGAGACCTTGAGACTGTGGTGCGTGGTTTCTGGTCTTTGCAAGTGAGGGATTTGCAGCATTTCAGTGTGGTTCTCTCTGCCACTGTTCATGACGATGATGGTTATTTGCATAGAACATATGAAGGTGCTTTTAGTCAACACCTTATCACAAAGTTTTAGTTGTTTCTTCGTTTTTTTTCCGACTCAGCTGGATTTTGAGAAGTAATTTGGTTTAGAGTATACATGAAAAGTTTCATGCTCATTAAGTTATTTGTTCGTTTTAAAACAAGTTGAGAATTTATGGAGAATAGGAGGTTTGTAGTTT
Source organism: Machaerirhynchus nigripectus (assembly GCA_013397975.1). Classification (NCBI taxonomy): domain Eukaryota; kingdom Metazoa; phylum Chordata; class Aves; order Passeriformes; family Dicruridae; genus Machaerirhynchus; species Machaerirhynchus nigripectus. The sequence continues at coordinate 238,043 of VZRQ01010298.1, read as the reverse complement.
ATGAATATCCCCTAACTTTAAAAGCTTTTTTCTGGCTTTTGTCAGCTAATTTGAACTTAATGACTATTCTGTTGTTGCTGTATAAAATGCCATGTGAACGTGTCTGCTTAACCCTTTGCTGTTTACTGTGGTGGAAAACATCACAGCTGTTTACATTATAATACCACCTTATCTGCTTTTTTCCCAAATTGTTTGCATAACCCTGATCACTGCTAGTTTTAATCACCACTGTATTTAAAAAAAAAGTGCCCTTGTCTTCTGAGAAAGTTGCATAACTTACGGAACTAAATGGTAACCTTAGAGGTGTGCAATAGCAGATTGCAATGGCCTTTTGTGTCTTATCCCTGTGGTCCTGTGAAAACTGTGCATTACACATGACATATCTATGCCTGTCTTCCAAGGCCTGCTCGATTCTTGTACAGTTGTCTGTATGATTCCACACTTCAAAACTAGTTTACTTAATTTTATATAAATATTTACAGAGAACTTAGAGAATGGATGTTTTACATGCGATGGGGGAATTTTGTCTTAACGCATTCCATTCTGTGATGTTTAACTTTTTCCAGAAAAAAAAAGAAATGTTGGATTTTCATGTTCTGAATTTATTTCTGTGCCCAAAATTTTGGCTAATATGCTTTAGTAATGAAATGTTTAACTTTTATATTTCAGCAAAATTCCAGCATTTCTGAATGTGGTGGATATTGCTGGCCTTGTGAAAGGAGCCCACACTGGACAAGGCTTAGGAAATTCCTTCTTGTCTCACATTAACGCTTGTGATGGGATCTTTCATCTGATGCGTATGTAAACTTATTTATCTGTTTTTCCTAGCTTAAGGACAGCTTGTTGTACCGTAATTAATAACTGTGGAGCAAATATCCATTACAATTTTAACCTTTACCATTCAATTCAAAGCCATCAGGTCTTAGGTTTTTCCAGCCAAGACAATCCTCATCCTCTGCTATCTAACAGGTACACCTTTCTTCATTAGCATTGTACTGAAGACTTGAACTGGGTTTTTGGAAATCTCCAGTAATGATGTGTCGTTTTCTTTTGCCAGCAGTGCATGGCAGTTTATTTAATTTAATGAAGAAGGAGGGATGAAATGTGTTAATAAAATACAGAAATGGAAGTAGAAATCCGCTGCTTTTGTAAATCCTTAAACTTTCCAGATCCTGAGAGGATAAAGTTTGTTGCCTTTTACCAGGGTTTGGTCCAAGTTACTGATGGACTGTGTATCTTTGGGAGCCAGTGCCCTGAAACCAGCTGTCAGTTTTCAGCCTGGTGGGTGGGCACTGAACACTGAATCTCTGCAGTCACAGTAGAAAGTGGCTTAAAAAGAATTCAGGCAGGCTGCTCCTGTTCAAGGGCAATAGGTAGGGGACTGGAGGGTGAGACTTGTGTGCCAGCAAGCTGGAAAGGAGGTGTTGCTGAAGATGAAGAGAAGATAAGAATGATAAAATCTTGGTAAGAAGAGCCGTAACAGGAAGTGATCTGGGGACTGTGCATTTTCAAAGCATGAAAAATATAGTGTTTGTTTTCATTTTGATTTGATCTGGAACAAATTTTCACCTGTGAGCACTGAAAGTGTTGCTCCCCATCTTTATGCTGTTGTGATATGCACTACTACTGCCTGTGGTAATGGCCAGCATGGGAAGCAGAGTCCTTCAGAGAACTGATCTTTTTCTTATTTATGGATGCCAGGCAGGAAGTCAGAAGCAGCGCATTGTGCATTTGTGCTGTAAACTTGAAGCTCTGCATGCCTGAGTATACTGAAGAAAGACTTGTTAGACTTTGACTTAGCTTGGTTGAGTTGGTAATTTTGCAGTAAGTAGTTTGAGAATTAACCAAGTTGTATTAATTAAGGTAACAATAGGCAAGGAAGTGGCTTGACAGGAATGGAGAGCTTTTGTTGAGTATGATGAGACAAACTTTGGGTAGCTCACCAAAGGTATTTTATAGTTCTAGGCTAAAGGTTTTGATCCTGTTTTCTTTATTCATTGAGGATGTGTTAAGCTGTGTTTTCTTTAGGACAGAAAATTTATTTGTGGGGTTTTTTAGCTGCTGTAACAGAATACACTATTGTTACCTCTGTGTTCTGAGATGTTTTTTGGACAAGGCTGTTGCCTATCAGTTGATCCACCACCAGGCACACAGGTGAGCTCTTATATGGCATAAAGATGAGGACAAATGTGATCTGTTTCCACCTGGCTAATTCTCTACTTTCCTTACTTCATTTAAAAAGGGACAGTACCCCCATCTTGAAATGGCTGTGGATTTTCAGCATTCAAATTTCCATGTCCTTGTTAGATTGTTACTTTTCCTGAGATATATGGTTTTCATTAAATCAATAAAAACATTGTTTATATGTCTAAGGTATATTTTAATATATGCAAAGAAACAGGGAACACATGGCAACCACACATGGTAGAGTAATAGGACAAGTGAAGGAGAGGTAAGTTTGTGTTGAGCACCACTGTATTTTTGTACATGATTAGTGACATTATGAAGTAGATTCTCTTAGCTCAGCAAACAAGGCAATTAAGTTTTCCTCTGCAGAATAGAGCAATCCATTCTTGGGTTTTGATACTTTCTGTAGTTTTTTTTTCTGTAAAAGTGCGCAAACTGATGATTTACTGATGTTTAAACTAAACCAGTTGGTCTGCATACACTTAAAAAGAAAAAATTTCAGATGTTACACCAGTTTCTCAGGGAGTAGGGGTGTAATTTACTTTGGCCACATCCAGTTATGAAAACCTCAGACAGATATTCTTTCTTACTTACTGGCTGAGTGGATGGGGGATTTAATTTTGAAATGGTTGTCTGTCCTGGATAGTGGTGTTTGCAGTCCCGTAGTAAGCTGACATGGGCTTTAAGGTACTTAGAGCTTTGTTCGTCTTCCAAGTTTCACAGTTTAATTTGAAACATTTCTGACAGTTCTATTCTCCATGTTTCAGGTGTACTGCAGTTTTAACTGAGGCAATGTTTTTTGTAGTGACAGAAGGCAGGCTGTTTGAAGGTTATGATAGTGTTTCTTCCACAGTTTCATGGCTTTAACCACCTTTCAACTTTTATGGCAGATCAGTCACAAGTACTTGTAGAAAATTACTTTCTTTGTATGGTGAACTATAAATGGCAACTTTGTTACAAGTGTAAATTTACAAATTACACTTAAACAATGCTTTAGTGAGGAAAATGGTAGATAACAGTATTTAGTCCCTGCTATAGCTCTGTCAAGTTTTTGAGTGTGCTGGATGTTAAACAGCCAGAGCTCTTCATGTTTTTGAATTTCTCTTCCCACTGATACTCTGCAGTCCTAGTTTTCTAGAAAATATGTTCCACATTTTTCTCTTATTTTTAGTTTCTTTAATGAAATCCAGTCTTTCTCTTCAAAGGTACAGAAATTGGGAGGAAGCTTGTCTGTAAAAGTACTTTGCTATCAAATGCTCCTTTTCAATTAATAAAAACCATTAGGGTTGGATGCCCAATGTTTGAAGTAGGGCAGTAGACACTGGGTTTTTTGGAAGAACCTGAGAGCTGACCTGTGCCATTCCCTGGTGTGCGAGTCCTGCAGAGGATGGTGTGAGCTGCCTGTGGTGCTGGGGGAGTGAGGGAAAGGAGGGCTGGGAAGCTCCTGCTTTGCTCCTCTGGAAGTGCTACAACTTCACAGCAGAGGAGCTCCAGCTGCCTTTTAGCAGCAGGATGGGGAGTTTGGTAACTGATAATCTGTGAAATCTTGTTCTTTGTGATAAGAGTGAAAGGACTATGAAGCTAGGTAAACATCCCCTGCGGTCTTACAGAAGTGACTGGTGTGACCAGTGTGAATGGGTTCCTAGAAAGCTTTAATTGCTTTTGCTCTAGTTTTATGTTTGTTAAAACTGGAAATGTTTAGTACACCCCCTGGTTCTGCCTCCCTCAGGGTTTTAGGTAACTTCTAAAGCTATTCATCATTATTTAAAGTTTCGATAGCTATGAATCATGTCAGTTGAGTAGTTTATTTTTACTTGAAAAAAGCACTAATCAAAACTGAGTTTGACAATATTTTTGCAGATTTTTGCTCAGCATTTAAAATCAAGTTGACTTAACTTTATTTTTTACCATCACAAATGTTAATAGTAACTCGCAGTAATACTGCCAGTGTTTTGATTTGCCTGCAAAAATCAAAGTGATGATAAAGTTATTTAACTAAGATACATCCTCCTTTTTCACTCTTTTTTGACTTTATATAAAAATGTGTGTATTTTCTGTATAAAGATGCTAATCATCTGTAGCTTTTATATACTTGAGGCATGATGCATTTTTTCCCCTTGTTCTTAACAAGAAATCATATCTGCTGATTGCTGCTCCTGAAATCCAACTGCTACTGAGAGGAGGCATGTGAAGATATCACTTACCCACACTCCACTGCACTAGCATTTCAGTGAACAAAATATGAGTTACATCTCATCCTTTCAGCATGTGTGTTCTGTGCTTTGGGAATCACAGTGGCTCAGTTTATGTAGCTGTAGCTTGGCTGTGTCACATCTAATATCTGAAGCTGTTTTTTCATCTTTGTAATGTGTCAAAATTCACCTTGAAATTATGTAAACACATCTGTCTTAAAAAAATCCATTGTTGTTGACATAATTTGGTTCAATTTTTTTAAGATCCTTTGGTTTTGTTTTGTATTAGTAAGTGTAATTGACACCTGTTAAAAAAGGGTTGCCTATTTACAAATACAAGCCTTTCACTGCTAAGCTACTGAAGTTTAAAAATAGTCTGCACTTATAAAACTTGTTAGTGTTACAGTCAAGATGTATTGATGTATTCTATTGAGTAGATGATAGTTCCTATTGAAATTTTCTCTTCTTATTTATTGTTAGAGTAACTGAATTAAAGTTAAATAAAATATTTGGAGTGGCTCACAATTCAGCTAAACTTTCAACTGGCTTTCAGTGACTTCTCCATATTAAATCCAGAAATTGTGAAAGCTTTCAAATTAAACAGGCAGTTGTTACTGTGTATTAATCTAATGCTTGGGGGTTTTTTGTTTGTAGTTTTGTTTGTTTTGGATTTTTTTTGGGTAAATATTATACAGTGTTTTGATTTTGAGAAAAGGGTTTGCATATGAGATTTTTCTGATCACAGAATTATGAAAATGGCATTCCTCTACTCCTTTTAGCAAAATCATCACCAAAAGTGAAATAATTTATATTTGCAAGACTGTTTTTGCATTGCATGTTGCAATTTCAGGATATCAGATGATAGAAATAAATGAACTAGGGGTAATTTTCTTAGGCCATGAGTTACCTGTCTTTGAATTTTACCTCTCCATATTCAGACACTAAGCCCACTGCTTTGAAAGGGAAGGGAGCCTATTAACACTGTTTATGGAGATGCGAACCTATTCACTTATTATTAGCTTTTCCTCGTTTAAAAAAATGCTTTTGTTGCATGAGAGGAGGGTTTTTCAGAGGTTGCTTAGCTGTGTTTTACTTTGGAACTTTTAGTCTTTTATTATTATTGGCTCTCCTCCCTACAGGAGCAGTTTTGTACCTGCAGGCAGAAACAGAATGCACATGTAGTGAGTGATCCCTGGCTGCATCTCATCAGGCCTTTGCAGCTCTTGGTACTGTGCCACATTCTGTGGTAGTGAGCAAGACTGGGTGCAGTTCCTTCTTGAAGCAGGTGAAGTTAAGCTCTGAGGCAAACAACGTTCTAGAGAGGAATTCCATATGCACACGAGTCTTCATTCCCCTTTTAAATAATGTGAAGCAAAAGGAAGCATGTTGGAATGAACTTTTTTTTTCATTTGAACACAGTATTCAGTTTGAGGCAAAAAGACCCCACAAAACACTTGATAAAAAAGGGATTTGAAGGGACAATGAGTCATGGAAGACTTATTCTCTAGATGTACTGCATTGACACAAGATTTCTTGCTTGGGAACACATGGAGTTGTCGTTAGTGTCAGGTACTAGCTTTAAGCTATCTTGGAGAGCTAATAGCTGTCTAGTGCTGTAGGATTTTTCTTGCTGGATTCACAGATGGAAGCACAGCAGACTTTTTTGCTCAGAAATAATGTTAGAGAGAAGAAACATTCGTACAGATGGCTGCTCAAAGAAGCTTCTTGAGAAATAAACATGTAGGATTGGAATGTTTGTGCAGCACCCAGCAGCAGAAGCAGTGGATGTAAATGAAATTGAAGTAGATCACAAGCCAGAGCAGGCATCACAGTGGCTGTTGTCTTTATGTGCCTACTCTTCAATGCAAGAACATGGAAAGAGACTTAGGATGAAGGCTGGTGCTTAAAAGCAGTTGTTTGTGGATGATGCTCAAAAGCCGTTGTTTGTAGAAGCATCTGAAAAGCAGAAAAGAACCTTGTGTGTGCTTTGTATACTAGTACATTTTGTCCAGAATGTTGACAGTGGAATGAAAGGACTGGGATGGGATTCTTGGTGAATCTTCTCTCGTGCAGTTTCAGTTCCTACTACCTTGAAACCTATACCTGCAAGAGGGAGGGGGGCATTTTGTACACCAGCATCCTATTCAATAGATCTGTGCCAGTGCAGGATCAACTAGCTTAATTTGGCCAGCTGTGGCAAACTTTTTTTCACTTGGGCAAGAAGATAATTACAGGAAGGGCAATAACCTAATACGTTGAACAACTGCAGAAGAACTTTGCAATATCTGTCATTTTCCTTGAACATAATGTTAGTGTGTTTGAGATACAGGAAATCACATTGTAAATCACCTTCATCACCTGTTTTATTGCTGGTGTTTCTTTCCTTTTGGTGTGCGTACCTGAACAAAATTTGTGGGGTAGTACCTCGAAGCTGTTTGCAGTATGTTGTTTGGAGCTTTGTCTCCAGCAATGGAGAGAATTTGTTTTCCTGGGCATGTGGGTGCAGATTGTGGAACGGGTGCTGGAAAATTGTCATCACTGTAGTGAGTTAGCCTTTGTCTTTATTGAACAGTAAGTTACATTGCCACACTAGGTGGAAGTGATACCTGAGATTTAATCCGTATTCCTCTAAGGCTAGGTAGTTACAGTTTAAAGCACAAAATAAACTCAGGTAAGGGTTTAAATAGATTTCATTCTCAAATTTCTCACAAGTAATTGTTGTTCTGAGAGCTGAATAAGCCTCCCCAAATATATGGATATTAGGAACAAAAGTTTATATGTAGCATTTTAGTCCTTGATAATTAAAGTATATCTCAAGGATATACTTTATTTCTTCAGAAAGGATGAGAGCTACGAATGTTCAAACATTATGTTACTAATCAAACAGTTCAAAATTTGTTTTAAGTTGAGGTTGCCTTTTGATGTCACAAATTGAATTTTGATTGTATAGTACCTAGAAGGTTTCTCTTCAGTCTCAAATATTGTAAAGTCTGTAATTTTATTTAATTACTTATTCTCAGTGAGAAGGAAAACTGCTGTTCTTGCATTCTTCTCTAGCCTTTATCGTAGTTTGATAATGCTAGGTTTTTTAGTATCATGCTAATTGAAGTCGCAGTGGATTTTGGAACCCACTTTGTCATTTGTCTTTAGCATAATATCCTATGCCTCTTTACGTCCAGTTTTTTTTTTTGTATCAGAACAGATGAAAGCATAAAATTTCCTGTCTAAAGGCCACCACCCTTGCTAGAGTAGCAGCATCTAATGCCATTCTATTTATAGATGGAACTTGTTAAGTTTCCTCAGCAGGGACTTAAAGCTATGACCTCGTAGGCCAGAAACAGGAGAGCTACCTACTGAGCTACAAGGGCAATCTCTCAATTCTAAAGAATACATAGAAAATTTCTGATATACTGTACTGTGAGTCATAAAGTACTTGACCAGTAAACCCACCCTCCCCTGAGAATAAAGACCAGGCAGGCTATCTTTACTGAGTCATTGCTATTATTTGACCTACAGCTACTTTTATTATAGTTCTGTGTGTGTGATTTGGCAGTGTGTAATTGCTGTTTAGGCAATGCAGATTAGTTTTTTCCTCTGTCATACTTTAAAGAAATCATCAATGTGTGATAGAGTTGGGGTGTTCAGGTGACTGTTTCTGAAAGACATGTCTACCTGTTTGAGTGGGTGTCTTTGCTGATGGTGTAGGGTATCCTAACTTTTTAGAAACAGTGATAGTTTGATAATTTATTAATAATTTTTAATTGCTGTTCCGTGGACTTTCTTGAAAGGTTGAAGGGAAAAGTACTGCAGATGGATTTGTTTTGTTTTTCTAAGGTGAACTCTGAAAGCCTGTTTTCCTTTGGTCAGAGGAAGGTTACCTCAGAAAAGGTAAAGTAACAGGTCTTTGCAAGACTGTAAGAACAGAAAAAGATAAGTGGCTGAGTATTTTCACTTTAATTAGCTGCATGACTGTATCAGAAAGGTGAGTGGTCTGTAAACTGAGATTATTGTAGCATCCCTTTCAGGAAGTTGGTTTTGAGAAAGTGCTTTCATTTTTTTAATGCAGAGTTTCAAGGAAAACTTTAAATTAGGTAGGTTCCTAGAAGCACTTCTGTTTCCCAGTTGAATCATAGATGGCTGTGCTTCCTAGCACAGCTGAGGGCATGGTGTGCCCTGGGTTTGTAAACGAGAGTAGGAGTTCGCTGTTGCTGTTCAGGGGCTCTTTATCGCTGTCCCTCATTGCTCTGGAGCTGAATATGCAGGTGAGTCAATACCAGATGAGCTGAGGTGACAATCTCTGAGGCTTACGTGACTTCAATATTAAAATAGATGAGGAGCAGTTTACTTATGTGACTGCTGCGTACTGAACAGTGGAGCGAGTAACTACTGCAAATGAAGACCAGGAGGAAGCTGGCTTTGAGTTTCTTATTCTGGGTGTAAGTTACTTATCCTAGACAAACGAAACAAAGCTTCTAGGTTATTTAAGATATACTGTTGTAAGACTCCTTTCTGTTCTGTGTCAAGCAAATTTTTCTGGGATCCTTGGGTTTAGAGTTCCTTTGTCTTTGCCTATGAGAGTTTATGAGACTGTTTAATAAACTGACAGAGAAACCTTTGGTTCAGTTTCCTTTCACAATTGCTATTTATTGGAGCAGCCTGGTTTCTACAATGGCCAAAATGCCACTTTTAGAAAAATAGGTGTCTGTCCTTGTCCAAGTCATACATTGTGCCAGACTTGTACACTGGATGAGAAGGTCTTCAGAGAGCTGAAGTGGCTCCGTACTCCGACACCTTCTCTCATGGATTTGCTGTCACTTTCTTCTGTGCTGTTGGAACTGATTGTGAAACCGTGTAGTAAAAGGGCTTTTGGTTTTTAAAAATAACCATATTCTTCTTGCTGAGTTATTTTAAAAATAGGTCATTTCTTTAATCAGATCTAATATGTAATTCAGGAAACAGTCATGCTGTTGTAGCTGAGGGAGCATTAAGCTGAGATTGGTAAGACGAAAAATGTTTGTAAAAGGGCAGCCATAGGAAATATGTGATGCCAGTTGCATCCTTCTCCCCCCCCCTTTTTTTTTTGTCCCAAGTTTGCAAGGCTTAGGCATGTTTTCTTTCAAACCTTGCACATTGTCCATTGGAGTCTGAAGAAACCTGACTTTCTTATGACTGTTATTTATGCTGAGATGTTATTGAGATGCGGGGTTTGGTTGCAGATGTGCCTTTGTGCCGTTGTAGTGCTAAAGTATTGATGTGGAAATCTGCTGACTTCTTTTGGTGAGCCTTCAACAAAGATAGTTGGTATGTTTTCAGTATATTTTCCAGACTTTCTCTTCTGGCCTGATGATGTCCAGCTTTGCTTTGGCTGAAGATGAAGTTTTGCTTTTCTACTTGGGTTTACAAGGAATTACGTATTAACCTGTTATCAATGGCATCTCAGCAGAAATTCTTGGGGCCTGTTTTTTTTCTGTTTGGTACTTGTCACTCTTGTATTTGCGCCACTCAGTTTCTCCCAGCTATTTTTTAGTGTATTTCAAGATGAGTTTTTATCCTGTTATCTTCTGTGGAAAACAGCATTAGCAGTGGGATGAATTTAAGTGCTGGATGTTTGTCAGCAGTAGTTGCTGGAGCTGCTTTGGAAACTGTTGCTTTAGTTTTGATGCCAGGGGTCTCTAGCCTCAAACAACACCTTGGAGCCTCAGTGCCTGGAGACAATTAACAAAGTATCAAGCCAAACATTTCTTTGTTTTTGTGAAATGCTTCAGAAATGCTACTTTTGGTTCTTATTTTGGGTTTTACAGTTAAAGTGAAGCTTCATCTGTTGCTGATAAAATAGCAGAAAGATTCTTCAAAACCTCAGTGTTTATCTTTACATATGTAATTGAATTTCTGAGTATTCAAGTAATACATGGTTAATTTGTTTTCTGTTAGAATTAGTTTAAAAGACTTTCTTTGCAAAATCAAAACAACATCCGTTCTTCCTTCTCTCTACCTTCTTTATTTCCTCCCCCCCACATCATGCAAGTTTTTCTCCTGATAAGGATGATGGCAGAAACTTCTGTTCCTCAAACTCACTTTACTAGTTAAACTTTTAAAATAAGTTTGAGCATGGGTTTGCATTTCAGTACTTACCTAGATAGCTGTTACTGAGATAACAGTTCCTTGATGCTTACTGAGTATTTTTTGCACCCAGCTTTGGTAATTTGATGTGAAAATTGATGTCCCAAAACTAAATAGCAATAGGAATGTGAAGTTGAGTGTGTGAAAGAGTTTCAAAAGGGAGGAAATGTAGAAGTACAGGAATGTAGGCTACCTGAGAGGGATTGCTTGCTTTCAGAGAAAATATGGGAAGAAGCAGAGGGAATCCAAAAGCTGGGTTGCTTAAGACTCTGGTTGGGTTCTCTGAAGTGTAATAAAGCAGAAAAATTAATCCAGTGAACATCACCATAGAAATTGTGTGTGTGTGTAGTGTACAAGGTAAAAAGTATTGATATCTTATTTTTTAATTGTTAAGGATGGCATGGTAAAATTGCCATGCAGAGGAAAAAGTCTAATATGTGATATGTGAATTTAATCTATCCAAACCAGCAAACACTAAAATGTTTTAATCGTAAACAGATGATTATTTCATAGTTTAATTATTAGGCAGAATATAAAGATTGCTTTGGTATTCTTATTGCATTTTTGTCTTCTCAACTTAATTTCCAGTCTTTAAAAAATGTAACAAAATCAGTGAATACTGCTCTAGGTTATTTTGTTTTTGTTTTAATTTTTTAATCTGAATTATCTCTGTTTTTGTGGTGGCTTTTACTTTGCTTTTATTTTGCACTTAAATGCAAATGTAAATGAAGTATTTTCCTCCATTGTGTGTAGTATAGGTGTTTTAATTATTTTTTTTAATAAGTCTTTGTGTGCTTGAAGAAAATAAAACTGTTCACTGGACTGTGCAGTGTTTAGAAAAAAAACATGTCATTTCTGTAATGCCACTCTTGGCCCAAAGCTACATTAAGCAACAACTGAAATGCATCACTTTCAGTTGGATTTAAGACTTGAAAATACACTTCCATAAATTTTCTTCCAAGCGTACCACAATGTTCAGCTAGTGTTTGGGATGGATATAGAAAAAGACAGCAAGAAAATATAAAATTTCGTGTCTTAAACTGATTTTAATTTATATATCACAAGGCGCTGTTTAAATATTGAGTGCTTTGTGCAACTACAAAATGTTGTGACTGTAGGCAGAGCTCAAGTCAGTGGGATCCAGAACCTTACCTCAGTTTCTGCTTTTAGCAAAATAACGGATAATTTTCCCTGAGCCACAGTTCATCTTTGTAGTTACTATGTTGAGCTCTTGTCTGTAGAGATTGTTTAGCCATTATGATAAAACATATTATAAAAATTTTTATAATGAAGAGTTAAAAAGCTCTTAGTGTTTTCTTTTTATAAGCCACCTGTTGCCTTAGATGCATAAGTATATGAATTCGAACAAAGTGCTCATCACTTGTCAGCCATCAGTGGCAGCATAAAAATTACTCGTGGTGCTTGCTTTGCAAGAAGTTCTTTTGTGTTTGTGACATCAGCTTTGTTTTATACAATTAAAGTATTACACGCTAGAATAATCTAAATTGCAACCACTAAATGGTGATGTAGTTCTTTTTTCATAGAGCTGAATTTGTTTACTGGTTGTATACAGCTATTGACTACTGTTTAACATGACATGTCCCTTTTGCCTAGAACAGTCTTTGGAAAAGGTGTTTTTTTGTGTCCTGTTCTTGTCTCCCACCCCCTCCATTCCTCCTCCCTTCTGCATTATGGAGAGCTTTTCTCGTACTTTTTTTAACAAGTAGATAAAAATATACGTTAGGCTTCAGGTTTTTTTTTTTTTTCCAACTAGCAAATTAATGGCACACGATGATATTGCAACAGAGAAAAAAGCCTTGCAGTGAAGTGATCTGGACTGCAGGAGATGTTTTGTTCCATGTGAACACGTTTTGACACCAACAGAATAGTTTTTGTTTGCATGGTTTAAAATAAAACCCGCAAGCACACCACGTTTTTCTGATTCTGACCCTACTGTACTAATGACTGTACAGGTACCTACTGAATGGCTTTCTCTGAACTGTTGGAAATACCTGGTCTGTGATGTTCTGTTCTTCTGGTTTTGCTGTACTTTTCTTTTATTTACATGTCTTCCCATTTCAAAGTGAATGGGAAGAATTTGCATGTTACTTGGTTATGATTTCCTAAAGTTGTTCTCCTTGTGTTAAAACAGATATTCAGTGCTGTAGACATTTGTGGAAAATCTGCTGTCCCCTTCTCAAATTACATTGTATTGAATAAAATTTGATTTTTGTGGCAAATTCAGCCTAGTAGGTGAAAATTAGTATCGCTTTTTGTATGTTGTCTGAGCATGCAGTACGCCTGTCTTGCTCCCCATAACCTTAGGAAAGGCATAACGTCTCTTCAAAATTTCCATATACCTTAAGTCAGGAGAGGCATAGTTCCCGTTTGAAGAAATTAGGCTATAACTAAGCTACCTTATTACTGATTTTTGTATTCAATTGCTCTGTTTTTGGAAGGAATACATGATGACTGTGTGCAGGAGTTACTGGCTCTACTGAATCTGTGTTAAAATCTCTGTGGCTGCATACTAGTCCTGGAGCATTAAAGACTCCCTTCAGCAGTTGCCCCTCCTCCTTGGGCCTGAAGCACTGAGACAGGAACATAAAAATTCAACTTTCCTATTCTTTCACACTAATCTAGTAACTTGCCCTTCTGAGGAATAATCCAAGTTAGAGATTTAGATAGAAATAAAGTTTAAAGTAGCTTACAGTCAAATAATGACTACAGCACTGTTCCAGCAATAATCCTGTAAGGATGGGATATGAAAAGGATATAAATGCAAGCTAAAGACCATGCAAAACAGTATTAAAAACTACAGCTCTCTATATATAGTCTCCTCCCATACAGTGGCTTTGGTAAGATTAAGATACTTCCATTTTATTATTCCAGCATAATTCTAAATTGCTAGCTGTCTAATTATTAATTCATGCTCTCATCCTTTCACATGTTTTCCTGTTGTCATTTTTCCTAAAGTGTCTATGTAAGCAAGTAGGGAGAGAGAACAAAAGTGACCTTTCAAAGTACTTCTATATTTTTTTCTAGGGGTGCAATTCTTCTATTTATTCATACTGTGTGATTCAAATTCCATGAATTGCAGTCAAGTTCTGCTCAGTGTGAATAAAGATGGCTTGGTCTGAAACCTGGCTAATCAGTATATATTTATAGAAAACAAAAATAAACATCTTTCCCTCTTCTGTATTGATTACTTTTGTAGACTGACATTAAGGTGACTGTGCCATTTAGAGTGAATAATTTAGTGTATGAGTTAATTGATCATTTACAAATTCACATTCTTCTTTCTTGTAAGGAGATAGAATGTTTCCTTCTAGTTGATTTGTCCCGCACTGAAATAAAATAACAACACTCATACGCTTGTTTAAATTTAGTTTCCCCCCCTCTCTGTATGTATTCACTGTGAGTGGTTTTGAGTATTAATGGATGCAGTTGCATTCTGAATAAATCATTGAAAGTGGGGGTCATTGTGTGTATTTATTTTCCTTATGGAGAAGTATTGCAGTGTCATTGTTGACTTGCTTAGGCATTGTTGGAGCTGGGAAGCGCAGTGTGAATAGGCCTAGCAGAGTAAAGGTAGTGCCAGCTGAATTGGCTACTCAACTTTTCAGTTGTCTTGCTCACTTAACCTCAGCAGGGTTTCAGTTACTAAGAGAAGATAAAAACTTTCAGAATTATTTAATAATTTGTTTTTAATGAAGCCCCCTATTTTTTAAAAAAGTGTTAGATGTTTTTAAATTTTCATTTTTCTCCCATATAGTCAGTGTAATGTTGCCATGCTAAGATATTTCGACTACCTCATTTGAGCATTGTTGTTGAATAATATGATGGACTAGACACTTCTAAAGGTAAATACATCATAATCCTGATTTTCCTCACCAGCCATCATTTTGGACAAAGTATTTCACAGTTTTTCCTAGTCATGCTATAGGTGGAAACCTGCAGCTTGCTGGTCAGTGAATTAAGGGAACCAACTGAGTCCAGGAGAACAGTGTGTCTGAGTGGTGTGTGGATGTGTACAGCGTGCTTCCCACACTGGTGCCCGGTGGATGTGCCTGGCTTCCCTGAGCAGGGGCATGAGCTGATGGCTACAGGCCTCTTGCTGTGTGCCCTGCACTTGGGCCTCGCTCTGCAGGCTAGGCAACTTCCTTGTTTTCGGCTGTTCTCATGTGCTGCGAACACACGGGGCCATATTTGGGAGAGGGAACATGGGATTCTCAGGAAGAGTGGTGCTGGGAAGCCTGCAGGGCTGACAGGCACTGCCTGCCTGGAAGGTGCCCTCAGCTGCCTGTGTATGGACAGCTTGGTACAGAACACCAGCGTTTCCAGCTTGTGTGTCGCAGGCATGACAAGGAGTCCCTTCATCTGGTTCCCATAAGCAACATCCAAATTCCCTCACTGCTGGAGAGAAATGCTGCTTTTGTCAGCTAAAAACCTCAAGTTAACCTTTTCCCTCATCTCTTTCTGTTTACGGATTTTTTTTTCCCAGAATGCCTCTGCATGTGGTTTGCTGATTTGAGGTCTTTTGCCTTCCCACTTTTTGTTTTCTTGCTGTGTAACAGCAGGGTGATGTTGGTTAACAGGATTTTGTATGTTAGTGGTGCTACTTACTAGAATGTTGTTAGTTTACTGTATTAGAGCAGCAAAAATACGAGAAACAATAATTTGCTTGCAGTCTCAGAAAACTAAAAGCTTCTTGACTGGAAAGATATCTCTGGGACCACTGCAGCTACAGGAAAATTGTTTCAAATCAAAACGTTAAATTTGCTGGAATTTGATAAGTTAGTACGAAGCAATTTCAAATCTCACCCATAAAATCACTGTGAAGTTACTTTTTTTTCCCCTGTGTTTTAAACTTTGCTTTGGAAAACAAATAACTTCTTTGTTTCAGAACATGTGTAATTATGTGGAAGTCCATTAATTCTGTATTACACAAGCACTGCATAGAAATGCTTCCACGTAACTAGGATGAAATATTCAGCATTTTTGAGAAGAAAGAACCTTTTGGAAATCTTTGGTAAGGGAAAATACTACTTGTATTTAAATGCAGTTTGAATTTTTGATGCAGTCTGAATACATAAATCAGTCTCATATGCATCATATGCCACCAGGTTTAATGTCTTGATGGAGTGGGTAGATGGGTAAGCTGGGCTTTGGGCTGGCAGTGTGGGGGAGAAGGGCAGATGGAGTTGCATCTGAGAGGAAGGCTGTGTTCCTATGGAATGCAAACAGGGTCTAACTGCCTCTCTTAGGAGGTAGGGATATTGTAATATTATCAGCAATGTTGTATTGAAAATTGAAAACAAGTAACTGAAAGCACGTTGAAAGAAACAGATGATTTAAATGACTTGGAGAATGTTTCTAATGTTAGTAATCAGCAAACCACAGAGAAATTTGCTTGTGATCAGAGTTCTGATTTTTCACCAAAATGGAAAGCCTAGTCAAGGGTAATCCATCTTCTGTTCACTTAACATGTTTTTTCTTAGCTATACTGCCTACCAGTTTATTTAAAGAAAAAGATTTTATATATGTATGTACTATTAAATAAATGTCAGAACAGAAACTTAACAGCTTCATAGGTTTTTGGAAGTTTCCTTCTTCTGCAGTAGCATCTCTAAAAATTTAGAAAATTTTCATAAGACACGAATGGTTTGAAAAATAAGCATTCAGTTAACATTGGCTAGGTGAAAAATAAAATGCATCCTGTTTTCATAGCATTGCAGCAGCTATGCTTTCTTCAAACTTTTTTTTTTTTTGGTAGTAGAAAAGTCTCTTCTTGATTTGTTGTGTGTTTCTTCTAAACTTTTTGAAGTTTAAGCATGATAATTTCAAAAGATCTGAAATAGGGTTTTCCTGCCATATCAAAAGGAAATAGTAGCATTTTCATTCTGTGTTATGTGATACAGTTGGGTTTTTATTTTAATCCCTGATCTAATTTAGGTTAGAACATTACATTACGTAAAAAGTACATACAGTATTCTGTATCAGGGTTTTTATAAGAAGAGAAAAATTAAACAGTGAACTGTACTTTTATAACAAACTCATTTGGAATGATAAGGTTGCTTAAAAATAGGGTGTAATTCATAAGGGATCTTCTTTTCTGTCAGATTCTCCTTGTTGAACTAGCAGGGACATGAAGTCTGCTAGAACAATTCTGGCCTCTGGCTTGCTCCTGTCAGCTCTGTCCTGTGAGTAAAGGGGGAGCAGGCTGTGAGTTGAGTGAAACTGCTTGCAGGGATGGTGGTGCTTGACTTGCTGCTCTGGGGGGCATCTACAGCAGTAGTGTTAGAAGCATCTATGTAAATGCTTGAATACTGCATATGCCTTTTGCATATCTTTTGAAATTTGGGGAGTTTTGTCATCTTCCAGGTGACAAAGATTGTGAAGATTAAGTATTGTGGCTCAGCATCTTCTGAGAGTCCACTTGTTTTAGGAACCCTAAAATAATTTTTTTTTATAATGATAGCCTCTGCAGGATAGATACAGTCCAAGACAAATGCTACATGATAGCTTTTGTGGAAAAATTGCAAGGATGAAATAATTGGATGAAAGTTTTTTTATAGGTTTAAGTGCTGATGGACAAGGACTTGCTTCAGACACGTCAAAAATTACCAGAAGCATGATGGCCAGTATGATCCTTTTCTTTTGAAGAGTTTCTTTGAGTGTTTTGAGATGGAATGATTTTTAGGTTTATTTTATCAGGAAAGTAAGACCAGTGTCAAACCAAACCTTGAACAAATGATGTTTTGTTCTGGAATTAGCAGTCAGCATTGTCTATTTCAGTGTTTTCTGAAAGTGTCTCACTGCCCGTGAGTTTGACAGCTTGTATCACAGCCTATTGAAGAAGTTGTAGTAGCGGTGATGTTTAAAAAAGCAGGGGTTGAGTGAAGGATAATAACATTAGTATTTACTTTTCTTTCTGGAATGTCTGAATTTAAAATACTTTTTTTTTTTAATCAGAGAGGAAATATTTTAAAGAGACATGTTTCCTCATGCTAAAAGGCAATTTGAGGTGGCCTGCTTGACTTCCTTGCTGCATGATACAAATTTTCATACTGACATTCATATGTAGAGAATTTGAGTGTACCTTTATATAAGCACATCTGTTGGATTTCAAAATTTAAAGAACCCTGCAGAGGTGTACGTAGAATTGCCAGCTTATAGTGACTGGGAAGCAAAGGCAATACTGCTGACACAGGCAATCTGCCATCGGTTTGGTGTTGGTCACATTTTTTCCTGTGCACTGCCCTGTGCCCCTATGTGAACACAAAATTAGCTGTGGTTGTGTGCCAGACTTTATGGAAGGCCTGGTCTTGTTTACTACTAACCAACAGCTACTTTGTAGCTGTAATCCTTGTGTTTGCCCTGCTAGTAATCATGAAACAGCGTGGAAAGGTAATACAGCTTCATATGCACTGTGTTTGGAAAGCTTAGAAAACATGGCAGGTGACACAAAGTAATTCCTGATGGTGAAAAATTTTGTTAAGTGTTAAAAATATATCAGAACAGATAAGAATATATAGAAGCTGATAAATAATGTGTGATACAAACAATGGGGAAAAAATTGCAGAGTATATTTTCGTATGAAAGTGTTGGTCTCCACAGAGACTGCTTCCTAGAGCTGAGTGTGCACACAGTTTTACCTTGTAAGCATTTTTAGGTGTTACTCTTAATACAGACATATGAAATATAAAATATGATGTAATAAATAGAAGGTGAGTTTAAAAACAGCATGTATAGGTAAAATATTGTCAGTGTTTTTAAAGCAGTAATTTAATAGCAAAACAGAAAACAACTGTCTAACAAAGTCTGCTGCTGTACTGGTGTTGCAAACCAGTGTGTTCAGAAGAACACAGAGGCTGACTGGCAGCCATCCCTTACCTCCAGCCCAGGGTGCCTGTCACTGTCACAGCCTGAGTTAGCCTTTGCTGCTCGTCCCTAGCTGCAGTTCAGGTGCTGTGGTGATGCCAGAATACTTCCTACTGCCATGAAAATAGTGCAACTGTATTAATTCTTCAACTCTGCATGAATAAGGATAATGTAGAGGTTGGGCATGTTTGTGGATGGTGAGTTGTCCTGAGGGGTGCAACAGTTTATGTGAATGGTCCTTGCCCTACATGAACCATGTGGTGCAAGGTTAGTCCCTAAATGGCTTTACCTAGTCATGCATAACCTGCACTGACATTTTTAATTCATGAATTAAATGTAATTTAACTTCAAATTCCGAAGCTGAAGTTTTTAATGTTTTAAACAAAAAGGTTCATAACAAACTCTTCCTTATGCTATGGTATTTTATAACATCTTTGTCTTTTTCTAGCATTAAGAAAAGTGTTTCTGTAATGTTAATTAGCTAGTAACTGCTGTTTTCAGTGTGCTTTAATTACTGTATGTTGCTTGATTATATGTTATGAAATAAACTTCAGGTTATTCTAGATTGTTAAACGGTGAGCTAATATATAACTACTGTGCTTAAGATGAGGTTTTTCAGATATGGTGGTGGGAATACTGGGAAGAGGAAAAGCTGGAAGTGCAGTCTCATTCTTAGAGACATATGAAGGCAACTTTAAGAACTGCCTCCTAGATTTTAAAATTACTATTTATGAGAAATAGCTAGTAAAATACAATGAAAATACTTTAAAACGTGCGTAATCATAGAATAGATTGTAAAGATGTAACTCTAGGATGACTTGCATATATGTTACTAATAGGCATCCTTTGCTGACAATCTAATTGAACAATGCAAGATACTTCTAATTTACTATTACTAAAGAATTTTTAAAAATTCTCCTGTTCAAATTACGTTTAGCAATAGCTGTATTGCAAAATGACATGTATGTAGTTCTGTCTACACATGTAGGTTTTGTTGCAGTGACAGTTGTACTTTTTAATTAGCAAGATGTTTAATTAACTTGGTGGTCATGGGCAGTTTTATTTTCAATTTCAGCTAGAACAAATGCTAAATGGAAGATTGTACATGGTAGTTATGTTAAGTTTGGTAATCAGACAAAAGAAAGCTAAGCTTTGTAGGTGACCTAAAACATCTGATAACAAAGGTATTTGGTTGCCTTCCATATTAAAATAAAAAAAGTTGGAAATTTTCTTGAGCAAAAATTTTAGTATTGTAAAACATATCCTGTAACTGCTTAGTCTCTTTAAAAAGATAGTTGCAGTAGTAAC
Organism: Machaerirhynchus nigripectus; assembly: GCA_013397975.1. Classification (NCBI taxonomy): domain Eukaryota; kingdom Metazoa; phylum Chordata; class Aves; order Passeriformes; family Dicruridae; genus Machaerirhynchus; species Machaerirhynchus nigripectus. The sequence continues at coordinate 218,352 of VZRQ01010298.1, read as the reverse complement.
TGATCTAGCATAGGAAACCACTAAGAATTTTAATATTGTTCATGTGTAATTGCCGTAATCTCTGGTCTTTGCAGGAGATGGTACTTAACATACTCAAGGTTTTTTCCCATGGTGTTTCTTTCTCAGATTGCTAGAATAAAGTCCATGTTTATTTCAGTCGATTGTACATAGAAATAAACAGTTTACATTTTTAGTTGATGCATAACTTTTTCATTTGCTTTACTCTATATTAAATTCTAGCTCTTCATCCTTAGTTAAGTTTTGTGGTTATGTTTACATATTTCCCCTCAGATCTTTGAGTAGTACAGTGTAAGCAGCTGTATAGCTCTGATCACGAGCTACTTTGCAAACAGTGCAAAATATATGAAGATATATCCTGTATTGTGCTAGTTTATTCCCCCAAAGATTTTCATCATCATTTCTTTTACAGTAATTTTTCAAAATTACTTTGCCTATATATTAACTCCCAGTAAGCTACCACTCAATAAATCATATATTCAATATATCATATTTTAGTTTCATGAGCTATTTTAATGAGTTTCTAATTTTTAAAGAGTTTTTCTTTGAAGTAGAGTAAGAGTATGGCTCAGCAGTGCTGATACCTAGGAGAATAAGGTCAGCAGAGGGGGAGGGGGTTGTTCTTTTCCCTGTAGGCTAATAAAATGTGGCATTTTAAGTGCTGTAGAGAGGGTTTCAATTGTGGCCACTCTCACAGTTAAGTAACTACTGAGGGACACTGAATATGCATTTTTTCATTCAAACAAAGTAAAACAAGTAAGTGTTCCTTCCTCTAGGAATGTTACAAAATATATGTTAATTTCCCTTATTTCACTATTCTCAGTGGATACTGGAGCTTGGGTGCAGGTGGGAGCCTTCTCTTGTTCCTTTTAAGTTTGATGCATTTTACAGCAGTTGTTAAGCATCAGCATCTCACTGCCAAGTCACTAAATGGTAATTATTTTGATTTTTTTAAAGGTAAACTTACTGCTCATTCTGTAAAAACCTTTTAGTGTCATTTTGACATACAGAAGGTTTGAAGTCTTCTAGACTCTTTAGTCACCAGATAACGATATTAATAACATAGCAATGTATAGGTGAGATTTTAAAACATTTGAATTTAACTTGTATTTAAGGTTGATAAATATGAATGGATCAGCCTGGGGTTTTACGTGAAAATATTTTCAAATTTAAAGCTTTTTTGCCCCCATTGGATTATTTCAGTGGTTGACTGAAACATTTAGGAGAGGGGAAATGTTTCTTTAACTCCAAACAGAGGGAATTGAGTTGGGAATTGGGGACAGAAAAAGGAAAAAATCATCAACTTTAAACATCACTCTGATTATGATTATCATGAAACTGAGCTTTGCTTCAAGATTTTAGCCAATGCTGTGTTTTCAGAATTTAATGGATATTTATTTTCTGAGTAGTAAGTGATTTGTATTTCTTAGTAGATGCCTGTAACAAACTGGATCTATTAATAAGTAACTCATTTGCAGCATTAGTGTACTCAGTCATGAGAAGTTTAATTGCAGTTTGCTTCTATCATTTTTCTTGACAGCTGTTGAAAAAAAATAATGTGGTAGATTTGGATTTATACTGACTTTCAAGGAGGAGATATTTGTTCAAAAGCAGTCAGAGAGCGCAAAGATCCATGCCAATATTCGGAATTCGTATTTCCCTTGAATGGAAGGTTGTGATAAAATGGTACATGGTGTGTTTTCATTGCCTGTTGAAAGACTTTCATGCAGTTAAAATAAGCATTTTGATGGTGGTTGAATTAAGAGTTTTTGTCAGTCTCTTCTCATCATGGATGATTAGACTAAAACGTCTGCTTGTCTTGACTTGAGATCACCACAGCTTCAGATAACATGCTTTGTGATTGAAGGTCGAAATATTTTGAATTCTAATAGGCTGCCAGATGAATTGCTTGAAATAGACTGTAAAATTTCAAGGCTTCCTTTTCCATCTGCTGTGAAAAGAACCATTGGGAATGGTTGAGCTTGATGATCATAGAATTACGGGATGGTGATTCTAAAACCCTCAAAGGGAAGTTGCTATGGAGATCTAGTTCCAAACTGTGAAATGATTCACCTCTGAAAGGCTTCAGGGTCTGAGAAGCTGAACACATCATTGTTCAGGTGGTCATTGGTTAGGAAATTGCTGGTGCCTGTGTAATCAGCACTCCTGTGGTAGTTAACGATCTAAAAAGGTTTGTTCTGAATGATGTGGGACAACAGCAATGTGCATAAGATGGCTTCTCTCAATCATAGTTTGCTCAGCCCGGTGCTTGTAAAAATATAGTGAGCTAAATGGCAGAGAGACTAACTGCTTCATTGAGGAGGTCTTTTAAAAACAAAATTCTTTTCTGTGATGGATTTGACATCTAAAGTAAAAGAAGAACAACTGTTTCAGCTTAAAAAGCTGTGGTTAGATGTTGCAAAAGTATCATATTTATATATTTATTTTGCAAGGAGCAGAACAGCAGGGCTGCATATTTCTGTTTGCTTGCAAGCTGAAGGAGTAATACAGTTGGAAATAAAGATTTCTACACAGTCACACCTCAGGAATGTAATGAAGTAGCCTTGATGAATTCATCTTACTCCTCTTCTGTCCCCCCTCCCCAGTATTAGGGCCTACAAGGCACTCTGCTCTGGCAGTCGTGGAAAAAACATGCTGTATATCCAGGGTTCAAGTTAATCAAAGCATTTGTTTTCTTTCTTAGTTTCTAATTTATTCGTGTGTTTTGTGGACGTGATAAGGGAATAACGGGCCAATGTTTGCACACATGCATAAAACAATGCATTTTGTCAACTGGTGCTAAAATTTGTCAGCTGATTCTTAGATTACTTGAAAATTCCAACAAACATACAAGTATTTAATGTACCTTTTCAAGGAAGGCAGAAGTCAATTGCACAGGGCACAAGTAGTTAGTGACTATAGCTGTCTACCTAATTGAACGTAAAACGTTTTCTTGACCATATAATGTTCAGTTGGAGGAGTTTGAGTTACTATTCCTTGTATACCTGTTTAGTATCACCCTTCACAATCCCTTAACACAATCTCGTAATGGTTTCTAGGAAAGAAGACGGCCAATGGCTACTAGATGGTGCCAGATAGTTACAGAACAGAATTGACATGTTCCACAGTGTAGCTGCCATTTAGGTAAAGTGTTGCTAGAAAGAAAAATGAATGTCTGAGGGCTAGGGATTACTTTACTGAAATAATGTACTGAAAATGAATTCTTGACTTCCCATGTGACAGGCCAGCCAATCTATAGCAAGCAATTTATTAATTTTTTGTTGGGATGTTTTTTTGATCATTATAAAGGAAGAGGAAGAAACTTAACATCCAAAATAAAATATTAGTATTGAGTTTTATGTGGTCAACTTTACATTAAGATTTGAACATTGACCAGGAAATGTTGCAAACCCACTTTATCAATTTTAGCATCTCAGATAAGATGCAAATTATATATTACCTTGTGCTTTCAGTATTTCAGATTCTGTTCTACAAAGATCATTTGATATTTCTTATAATTCCGAGCCTGTACTGTTATGTGAGGTCCTAAGAACTGTGACATCTCCTAATTTGTTGAAAAGTGAACATGTGAAAATATTAATGATAATAATAATAATAAGCTCTTAACCAAATGATATAGCTAAAGCTAATGATGTATTTTTTAAATGATTGTTATTAATTTTTATTAGTAGAAACCCACAGGCAGCACTCTTAAAATTGGAATTGATTTACAAAGGATAAATCTGGATTAACAGTACTGCTTCTTTTGCATTAAGTTTATGTTTTACATTATGAATATGGGTCAGAATATCCAGAGGGAAGGCATTACAATGAGGCACATTTTTGTAAGGTAAATTTACTGAGAGGCATTTTGCTTTTGTTTTTAAAGCTATTTTATTCACTTAGCAACACTGCACTTCATTACAAACTTACACAGGGCCTATGCATACCTAATGGCACTGATAAAACAATATTTGCTGATTTAAGTCTTTATCAACTGTCATTTTTGTTATACATTGGCAGGTCTTCCCTTAAGTATGTTTACTCCTCCACACCTCCATTGTGCAACGAAATAGATCCTCAAAGGAGAAACATTGAGATAATGGAGAAAAAGGTTCTTTGTTAACATGTGATGGACTGAGTTTACAACTCCTTATAAGTGCTCTTCTTCTAAATACTCTTCTGGTAAACAATGACTGCTCTGTAAACATGGCTTTTCCCTGCTCTGTCATATTCTATAATCCATTTTTGTAGCATTTTTGTAAGGCACTGCAAGGAGTTTTGACAGTTTTGTAGGGCTGTTGTTTTATCATAGAGAAAATGTCATTTTAACTTTTTGAATATTTGGAATCTACTTGGATAACTAATTTCTTGTAGCTGAACACTTCTTACTGAGTTTTTTTTCTTGGTATTTATATATCTTAAGTTGTTGCTTTAAATGCTTTTGAAAAGAAGTTGCTGTATTGGAGCAATTTTATACTCTTTGTTGTGGGTTTCAGGAGGGTTGTAGTTCTGCATTCTGCGCTGAACTCAACTGCTCATTCTCTGTTCATGGTTTTGCAAAGACCAATAACATTCCAGCTTGTTGAAGAATGTGGAACAGGGAAATGCGCTGTCTCTGCACAGGAGTCAGAGTGGGCTCAGCAGAGTTTAGAGGCTTGGACTTCGGTGTAGCATTAGGAGTTCAGAGTGCTTCAGGAGGACAGTCATGGAAATGGCTAAGTAGTGCTATTCCAGACCCAATCAAAACTTCAGCGCTCAAGTGGGTTTTTTATATTTCTGCATCTTTGACATAATCTGTCTGTGACCCAGATAAATAGTCCATGAATAATTAAAATATTTCCTATATATCTGGTCATTCCAGGCCAGGTAGAACTGCCCTGTGGGTTTCTGCTAATGGCTGCTAGCTGCTATTCATGATCTCTGTGGATATATTGTCTTAAAAACATAGTTGTTGCTAGCAATGATGTTTTGTTATAGCGACCCTCAGAGATGCCGGTTAAGACTGACACCATAGAGCTTAACACTGAGTATTCCTGAAGAGAAGACCAGGATGACTGAGCTTCAGAAAAAAGGGATAAAACACAGCACAGAGATACAGTGTTCATGGAAGTAGTATGAATGCACACTTACGCATATAGGCTTATTTCTACTTTCCAAATGGTTTCTGCTTAGGAGCCATGTTTTTGTACAGTGTAGCCATCAGATTGCAAATGTATGAGTTTCAATCTACTTTTGAGTAGGAAAATTGTCTGAATATGTGGTACACAGAGGCATGTTAAAAGTTATCCACTGATGTTTGTGACCAGACCTTCCTGTGTGCTGTATCCTTTATGCAGGCAGTGCTGCTGTGGAGCGCTCACTGGGGAGGGTGGAGAATCCCCCTTGTTCCTGTTTGCTTCTCTTTTCATGACTTAAATTCACAAAGGAAGGTTTTCAGTCATTAGAACAGAAAGTAACATAAAAGAGAACGTGACTGAGCTCAGGGTGACAAGAGCACTTGTCTCTGAAGCAAGCATTTGCATTCTTCAGCCTTTGAGGCTTTTGACCAGGCTAAGTTCCTAATTTGCCCCTTCTTCCAATTAACACAGTTGCAGTTTGTAAAAATCTGAACAGAGAGCTAGTTTCTCTTAGGGAATTTTAAAGAATTTACATGGCATGCCAGCCATCTGAAAAAGTTTTACATCAAGTGCTGCCCTTCCCGAGGTGTCTTCTGATAGTGAATCTGTGTGAATTACCTGGGTAATGTGTGTTGCAGGAAAGGAAATTAAAGAGTGTGTCCCAATTGTGTCCCAACTGTTTGGTGGGCAGTGGAGTGATAGTATTTAAAATACATAATTGAGGGCAGTCAGAGCAAGCCCTTGGCAAACGGGGGGACAAAGGGCTCAAAGATTTATTACTTCAGCTGTCAAATGTCCTTTACCCAGTATGACCAACTTGATAGCAAATCTCAGCAGGTAGAAGGTTTTGCCTGTGGAGTGTTGACTATAGCCCAGTGGTGCCAGGATGAAAGAGCAGTGGCAAGTAAGCACATTTTACATCTGAAACAAATCACTAATATTTGTCAGACACACTCAAGAGTAAGAGCTCTGGAGCAGGATTTTACAGATAAGCTCATTGGAGCGACTGTCTTGGTAACAACTTTTCTCTGATAACACTGCTTCCATCAGGAACTGGATTATGGTTTCTTCTGCCGACTCTCATGTCCTGAAGTGAATTGCTTTGCCTCAGTGTTTCCCGGGGAGATTATAATTCTCATCTCTGACCTTGTGCAGTACTTGCTTGATGAGTACTTTTATGCAAATGTAAATTCTTTGTATGCTTAAGAAGTTGATACTACAGTCATTTAGAATCCTGTATTGCTGCTCCGTGCTCTCATTGTGTGTCTGCTGGTGCAGAAATAGATGTGCCCTTTTTTGTCAAATACTCCCAATAGATTTGATATTGAAAGAGCTGCTGTTCAGCTGCTATTTCAGACTTTTGGGGGGCAGTGCTTGATTTGCTCTCTCCTGACTGGTGCGGTATTAGGGCTCAGCAGGATAAATGTAGCTGCTTATCTTTTATATAGATAAGTAATGAATTAAGTCCTAATACTGCACCAGTCAAGAAAGTCCAAAGCAGCTGCTTTTACCATCCTGTGTCTGTATAGCCATATGGTGCACATAAACTGTAATGTTGTGTTCAAAGTCATTAATGCTGCACCTAATATTCTGAACTGGTTTTTGGTTGCTAAAAATCAGCTAAACTTGAGAATAAAAACAAGTGTTTTAAATGGAAATTAAAACCTTTTCTTATATTTTTACGATGCAGGTAAAACAAAATAATTATTGCCACAGTGACTGCTTGCATTTAAAATGAATTTATACATATTATTTTAAAAAAATCTAGTTAACTTTAAAATATGTAAGTTTTCTTGTCATTTAGGGTTCTGTGAAGCTGATCATCAAGAGGGTTGCAAATCATTGGCGGTTTCTATTTTCAGAGTTCCACATCCCAGAGTAATTTGCTTTAATTTCACCCAATTTAACCTATACTTCACACCATCACCATTCAGCTTTAATAGCTATGTTCTATGCATAAGAAAAGCAGATAAATGTCCACAATTAGACTGCGAGTGATTACAACTAGTTAGGGCTTTATGAAGACAAAACTTAAGGGGCTGTAGCACAAAACAAAGCCACAAAAGATGTCTGAAAAAATTCTTTTTTCAGAAGTCAAGGTTTACTACAGTGTTTTATTTAATGTTTTTTGTACTTGATTTTGCTTATGTTGAAGATGTAGGCAGGTGCACCTTCTTCAACTGAAAATTACTTTGCTTAAAGAATATTAGGTTTGTGTTACAGGTGATTAATTTCACTTGAAATTAGCTTGCAAGGGAAAACATGCTAAACCTACTTTATTTGTTGGTTCTTTGTTAACATGTGCTTTGTTTAGGAAGCTGTAAAATGTTGATTCTGACAGTATTATTTTGTCCTTCTAATCGTAAATATGCATAGTAGAATGTACTGTCATCACAGTTTAGTACATTCTGTAATGTTAAATCCATCTGTACCTCAGTCAGAAATAGCAGTATCTTTTACTGTTTAAATCTTTGGAATACTGATGATAGCATGTCAAGTTAGTCTAAGTGTAGATATTATTTACAATTTAATTTTTTTTTTTACACTTCTAGCCTTTTTTCATAGCTCAAAGAAATACCCTACTTCTAGCTACCCACCCAAGTTACTGTATTTTAGTTCATTTTGTTCTCTCCCCCATTCCCACCAGTAAGTGGCCAGATAGATATGATTGCTCATTTATTTCAGGGAGTATAACAGGGTGTGTACATGTACCATGACGTGACGTGCTCGTCTGTGCCGAGCAGCTCTTTTTGATAACAGTCATTGAATGTAGGTGGGAGAGGAAGTGCAAGTACCAATTATTCTCTAGGTCTGGTTTGTGGTGGTGTTATTAAACATTCCCTTATAGTTTATTGACAGAAATGATGGTCATTACCCTAAATACCAATGGGAGTTTCGGCTTGTGATGCAGTTCAAATTCTGATCAAATTGTAAATATCCCTCTTAATTACAGCATAATATATACCAATTCATTGCTTACCTTTTGTAAATGAATGCAAGATGCCAGAATGCTATTATGTCTTGGTAATAGCAAGACATAATAATAACAAGTATTAGCCAAGTATTTGGTTACATTTTACTTTAAGGTTAAGGATAATTAGAGAAGTGAAGCGACTGGTATATCAAATATAAATTAATCTTGAAGGTATTAATTGATTTCCATAATTGCGATTAGGAGCAGAATAAGATAAGTTGAAGTAGTATTTTGATTTGGATTTTACTATCAGTGGCAGCTTGGAGCAGCTAGAAACAATAATGTTTAGGCTATAGGCAGCTTCTTCGTTTTCATGTCGAACTAGTTTTATATGCTATATCATAAAACTTTCAGTCCAATCAGCAACTACATTTAAATACTGCAAATTGTGGCAGCAAAACAATAATTCTGCTGATTAGCCCCTTTCCATTTCTTGTAAGTGAACTGTTTATGCTGTTGAGTACCTTTTGAAAAAAGAAAAAGCCAAAACAGCCTTGATTAGTCAAGGAGTAATTGGATGACTTGATTTTAGCAAGAGAATGAATTGGTTGATGATAGCCTGTAACTAAGTGTAGTGGTTCTGTTCAGATGAATACATAACATACAGTCATCAGATCTTGACAGGTATAACATAAGCAATGCAAAATTTCTGGAGGCTGAGAGGTAGATTTTGTCAAAGGAATTTTGAAGCTGATTTTTGAAAGAAATGGGAAGAAATGTGCATGCCATTAGATGATACCATTTAAAAGTGACATTTGTTACGGCTGTCCTGTATACATATTTATGCGCTCTTATTTTTGCTTGTCAAGAACAGATCTAGACTGTGTGTCCTGACTGCCATCAAGACCTTACAAAATTGACAGTTTCTGCACTTCCACAGGAAAAAAACAGAGTCAAGTTGCAGATCTTCTCCATCCATTTGTTCTGTTTTTATGCATTTTTTTAAATTCAGTATCACTTGAAAGAAATGCGCAGAACCAGCTATTGCTGCATTATATCTTTAATGCCACTTCAAAAATTATTTTTGGCCTACCCCACTTGGACTCAAACAGCCCAGATAAAGTGCTCAGCTAAAGATAAAACCTTCCCCAAAACTGAAGAATATTTCAAGTTTGAACCTACTGGCAACAGAAGAGGGAGCTGGGTGTGGCAGTGATAATCTCCAAGCTCCTAATTTCTAGTAATTTCATCTGAAATCATTATTTTGGGGCTGTTAGATGGTAAAAGTGCTCCTGTATTATGATTTACCATTTTCCTGTCTAAATACTTATCTTGTTTTTAATAGCAGTATCTGGATGCTGCTAAAACATTATGGGAATTTACCACAGCAGATGTTTACTTGCAGTGAGCCTGATGTTTCTAACTCTGTAATCTTTGTTCTTTTATACTAAAGGAAGTGGCAAGGTAGAGTGCAAATCCATCAGTATGGTATGGGAGATTTGAAAAAAGGCTTATATATATAGGATACTTAAAATAAAAAATATGGTTTCTGTTCAACTTCCTTTTGACAAACTTGTGATAAAAATATAGTTCACCTCTGGTAGGATACGTGAACGAGACACCAGAGAAGTTATAATAATTTTTTAAATAATGAAATTCCTGATTAGGGTTTTCCAGTTGACCTTCCTGTACTGCTGTATGATTAGCTTCGCTGTTGACAAACAGATGCTTCTTTGGGGAGATTCCTGAGTACGTCTATTTTATGTACATATTTTTTTGTCCACAGGGCAGATTAATTCCTTTTTCCTCTTACAGTAGTATGCCATAGTTTGCTGTAGTAGAAAGAGGGCAGTTTTGGAGCACAGGCAATATAACTCAAGGAAGCAGTCAAAAGGAAGGTGGTGTCATTGGGGGTAATGTTTGAGGAAGGCCGAGTCCTTATGTTTTGAATTGATGAAGACATGGGAAGTACAATGGATTTTCGTTATATTCATTGGGGAAGGTCATTGTCCATAGGTCATACTGGCTTGAGAACACAGCGGTGTGGCTAGTTTTGGAGGTATTAATTGTAAATATACTTAATAATTAGCATTCGTTAAAAATAAATAAAGTAGTTAGTTCAGTTTGTTGTTTGTTGAAATTCCACAGTATCACAACAGTTTTTTTTAAAGACAAATTTTTTTAGCACAACTTTGAAACAAATTGATTTCTTAATGAAAACTTTGGATGCTAGACCACAGAGCTCAGCTGCCAGTAGCCTGGCAGGTGTGAGTGTGCTGCAGAGGATGTTGTGTGAACAAGTTGCTAACCTTGTAAGGTCCCTCCTGTTTACAGAAGCTGAGGCCTCATTATGTCAATAAGAACACAGCCATGGTGTGTTTGAGGTTCACGAAATTTAAACACACCTCATCATCAGAATGGGCTTTATCTCTGACATATGACAATGTTTGCTGTCTCTGTTATTTTACAGCTATCCCATTCTAGTCCTTTGCTTCCTCACCTGGACACCCTGTTAGTATAATTTTGGGGAACCTTTGCTCCCTCATTTTTCTACCAAGCTCTCTCTCAAGCTATAATCAGCTTGAGATCAAAACAAGACTACTAAATCTGTTTTGGTCTGTTTCTCCTTCTCTCCATTATTTTTCTCATGGATTCTGTTGTAACGGGAGAGCAGTATCAGACAAGCCAATCTGAGGATTTCTTTGTCAAGGTTTGTTTCTCATTTTTCTTCTTCAGTGTCCATAAACTAACTGGTACTGGGTTTTTTTGCCTGATGCCCAAGACAGTCTTACCTGTTCCTTCAGAAAAACAAAGTTCTTGTTTGTTTGCTATCACCTTGTATCTCTGGACTCACCTCCCATTTTCCCTGCCTCTTCCAATTCAGCAGTTTTTAGTTCCATCAGGCTGCTTTTCTTCATAGTGCACAATATCAACTACTTAGGCTAGTGCTACTGAGTGTTCATAGCCTGTGTCCACCTTGTGCATCTTGTTCATTGTACAGCTATTGCACTATCCTTAATTGGACAGTGATGGGATTTTTAGTACCGCATTTGTTGTACTTTAAAATAAGGCCTTTGGGTTTTCTGTTTTGCTGCTGTGTATGCTGCAGGGAAGGTGGGGCTGTCATATCATCTTCCCTAACAAAAGAGAGATAAAGGCCTTGCTTGACAGAGGAATTTCACACAAAGGCAGAAAGACAAAGTAATAAATAGCAATAAACTGTTAACGATCTATTTCAGGTAAGAGTTGTAGAATAAGGTTATAGTTCTTATTTTCATCATTGAAAGTTGTAAATAATATGCACGTTTTCTTGTATGTCTGATTTGTAAACTCGGTTTTATAACTCCATTTTTTCCTACTACTCTGCATTTTGATATAGGCAGTTTTTAAAATCAGGTACTGGGTAAAACATTTTTCTAGTGGTTTAACTGCTAATTTCTCACAGCTGTACTTTTTCCAAGAGATCTCATCTCTTGCCCAAAGCCTAATTCCTAAGGTTACCACCAGTTCTGACTTGCTATATCTGCGTACAGCTCTGCAGACCAGAATTGAATTCCCTACAGTGCTCAGTGTGATTTGTACCAGACCATCACTACAAAGCAGGCTGGAGGCTGGCATAATAAATTGTTCGAGATACATCCCACATGGATATTGAGACAAAGTTACAACCAAGGCTCTTTCATCATGGTAGTTTCACTCTGCCTTCTCCTTCCCTTCTTCTTGAGTATCCCCCCTGTTGTGTCTCTAGCTAGGCTGTTGGTCAGAGGATGGTCTGGTTTAGGCTGATGACTGAAGTTGACATTGACAAACTCTGAACAAGAGATTCACAAATACAGCTCAGTGCCTGTTGCCTTGAGGAATCTCTCATTTGTACCAAGCTGTGGACATTATTGCCAGTTTGGTGTTTTGTGTATAAAGCTACCACTTTCCTATGGACTGTGTCTGTCTAAATGGGAATTCCTCTAAATGTAGAATTGGAAATTTAAACTCAAAATCCATGGCTTTAATGGAATATACAACTAGTGTTCATTCATTCCATGAGAAGAGTGAAGCAACCCAGTGAGGAGGAGAGAACACTAAAATTGTTGCCTCTACTGGGAAATCATCAGCTCAGTAAGAGGGGCTTTTTTCCCAAGCAAGCAACTGCCTGTTGCCACACACAGGTCTCTTGTCATTGTCTTGCCTGAATGAACTGCAGGATGGCTGCTGACACAGGCATGATGGAAGGAGGAGACTTGAAGAAAACTCTGGCAGAACATTGAAGACTCCATAGGTTAAAGCCTTTAGTGGACTGAGAAGAGAGCAAAGGTGAAGTGTTTAGAGTCAATTTTATAGGGTTGGAAATAACATAATTAGTTGGGTTTAGATGAATAAAGAAGGATTTTGTGAAAAAGAATGGGAAGATGTGAAGAAATGAAGATAATTGCTGGAGAAGTATTTAGCTGTTGTTGAAGAAAATAGGAAAGTATAACTGATATATAAGCTGGTTTTAGTTGTTACTAATTCACCTGACACTTGCTTTTTCAGAAAAGTTTCATTCTTCCTTAAGACCAAAACCAGCTGTTTACTTTATTTTTTATTTTTGTGTTCTAAATGCAAGATCTTCATAGTCTTGGAGCTTTTCTCCTGACTTAACAGTGTGGGTGTTTTTGTTGATAGAGAAGATTGTGAGAATATATTATTTACATGGTAATGGAGGATTTTTTCCTGATACAAGGAAGAAAGATAGATAAACTTTTAGCTGCGTAAATACTGCATATCTATTGAGAAAGCTGAGGCAAGTAGACTTTTTGTTGATCTGTGTGGTGACATCTTCCTACTTCTACCCTTTTTATTCAGTATTTTCCTTGTAAATTAGAACAGAGCTGTTAAACTGTTTTCTAGTATTTGCTCATCTGAACAGCCTATATCTCATTCAGTCAGGTGTGCAAGTAAGGATTTATAGAAGACAAGGGCTATGCTATCTCTTCCTTGATTGCCTGGTATTGGTATAGATTAGTGTGGAGTGTTTCCATTTGACTTTCCACACTCTGCTCTAGCAGCCTGCTCTCTCATCACGGCCAGCATCACAGTTGGATCTGTTGCTGAGGTAATTTTGCTTGTACCAAGGGAATTCACTGATCATCTTTGGAGGGAAACAGTTAATGAGGGAGGAGGGAACTTCTGGTAACCACTGTTTGAAAGCCTATTCATAAGTTTATGTAAAAATGATTTTGATATGTAACTATGAACAGCGTTTTAAATCTGTGTTCCATGTGCAATGACGTAAGAGCTTTATTGCTAAAATCAGGGTTTTCAGTAAGTTAAAGGAAAAGATGAAGTTTAAGATCTGCATGATGACAAAGAACCCCCACAACTTTCTGTGTATCAGTTAAGGAACTGTTTGTTGTTTACCCCGTTTCCTATCGTTTTCAAGAAATGTTTTGGCTTTTTTTCCTGTGTAAGAAATCGGTTGATTTTAATTTTGGTTCAAAATGTTCAAATAACATTATTTTCATGGTTGATTTCTCATGCATATCTTTAGTATTACAGTCTAGGCATGCAAAAACTCTGAAAATCGATCCAGGAAGAAGTAATAAACTCTTTTTAACTGCTAATATTTTTATTTTTAAAACATGTATTGATTTTTTGGGGGGGAGCAGGATTTTTTTGAAGCAATGCTGCTTATCTGATAATTTCAATCCTAGTTGAATTATGTTGCCAGATTGTCATCAGAAGGGCATGAAGTCAGCACACATGCGTCAGTAATATCTGGTTGTTTTAACCTTATGTTTCCAGTTGGCAATTTGAAATTATGGCTTCAACTGCACTTTAAATATGTGATAATAGCATGTGTTTCTAATAAGGGCCAGCACCATTTTGTTCAGATACTGTGAATGGCTGTCACTCATATATGACAAATGCACCTTCATCTGCTTCTTTGATGGCCCCCTAAAAACCATACCCTCAAATCAGGCCGATGAAATTAGCTGCTGTGTAAATTGTGTGTCTGAGTGGTTCATTATCTAATCACCGTCAGAACCACAGTGATAAAGTAGATTGAAACAGGGACGAGGTCTGCCAGATGATTTCAGGCCTTTTTTTCTAAGCCCTGTTTCCCTTGGAAACACTAAGAGTCGTTCAGAACTTCAGAATTCTTTGTGTAGAACTTCTCCATTTCTTAATGCGTAAAATTGGTCAGCCAATGAGATCTGCCGAGGTGATTTGTAAGGTTTTCTTTCCGTGATTCTTGTAATCATTACTGTGTGCATTAAAATGTTCTGCGATGTTCAGTTTAGCTACTCTGTTTGCTACTTCTAGGTTAGGCATTGTTAAACACACCAGCTGTTTTCAGAAAACTGCTCTAGCCTATTCCTTCGTAGAGAAACTCTTAAATGCTTTAAGTCCTGTCCTGAAATGGCAAAGTGCTATGCTTTGTATCTACAGAGAGCAAGCTTTGGATTCTGGAGTTGATATGTAAATTAACATACTAAACAAGTGCGATATAAAACACTGCACATGACACTTGTACACGGGCGGTACGACCATGCCACTGTTCAATTTCAAACTTTTTTGACTCATTACAGTATGTTCCAAATATATATTTCTTGTCTTTTTAGCTTAATAGGTAATGTAAGTGTTCTTTTGTTTTAGGAGCATTTGAAGATGATGATATCACTCATGTTGAAGGAAGTGTAGATCCTGTTCGTGACATTGAAATAATACATGAAGAACTTAGACTTAAGGATGAGGAGCTGATCATGCAGAGCATAGATAAGCTTGAAAAAGTAGCTGTTAGAGGAGGAGACAAGAAATTAAAACCTGAATATGTAAGTACATGACCTGTAAAAGTAAATCATTAAGTACTCTCGGCATTGAATGGAAATGCTTGTATTGTTGGGTTTTCTTGTTGATCCCGCATGTGTGATTCAAAACACTACTACTATTTTTATATGTATTTTAAAGTAATTATTATTATGAGTTGAAAAAATACTAGAATGACTTGCTGTGCTGTCAGTGTAAGATTTCATAGATGTAGCTAATTGTAACTTTTGAAATTTAACTGTTATTTTCTTGCTGACACAGCTTTGTGTGAGAATTGCCAATCCTTTGTCAAACTTATATCAATGCCTAGTTGTAATTCAAAGTTCAGCAGTCACTTCTGACTATTCCTACTGTTAAGTTCTACTTTGATGTTGATATTAGTATTCCTGTAGCCAGCAAGTGAAGGGCTTTTTTTGGAGTGATTGCGCTTCATGTCTTTTAGTGTGTGTTAAATAAAGACGCTAGTTGAAATAAATTTTAGAATGTTGTTGTGTAAAGCTGCTTAAATGAGCTCAATTATCACAGGGTAGTAGTGGTGTTTCTTTGTAAATTAGTAATGTATAATAATTATCAACTTCAAAGTATGGTTTTTGCAAATTTTTATTTTAAAATTTGCCACTTGTCTTTTGAGTCACCTACACTTTGCCAGTAGTCTAGATACTAATTTTTCTTTGTCATTAATGTTCTAGAAATATTTTAGGTGGTATATAAAATGCACTCTCTAATTATTACAGCAGTGTATCAGTGTGGAAATAGCTTATTTATGTCTAGCAAGTAAGTATTAAAAAATACTGTTTTCTCAGATGGATTTTTCAATAGCACGTAGTAAGAAAAACGTTGTATTGGTGCTAGTAGGTAATTTATCAGTATTGAAGTTGAAATTTCTTTGGCCCTACCTAGTGTTTGGAAACAAATAGGAACTGAGAGTGAACACCCCCCCTCCAAAATGTTCCGCTCCATGATGTAGTGTTAAAACAGCTTTGCTCAGCTCCTTGTGATGGATCGTTCCTGTCTAGTTTTTGAGTGTACCTCTTTGGATGCTTTGAGGATTTTCTATCACAATCTGTGTTCTTCCTGTGCTGAGGAAGAAGTTGGCACTTTTGTGATTACAAAGAATCATAACTGAAGTGTGTTTTAAATAGGATTTGTAATAGTGATCGTGTAACTTAATGGGTGGTAGGTAGTTATGATTGTATGACAAGAGTTACTCATTTTTTAACTACAGGAAGTTGGTATGTGTTTGAAAATAGAAAATATCAGATTAGTCTCATATTAAGGGAGATGGTAAGTAAAAACCTGAGATCTAGAAATGCAATTTAGATTAAAGAAAAGTTTCAAATCTTTATTATTAGTCTGTCTTTACCCACCTTCAGTGTCTCATCCATTTCTTTGCCTTTTCCTTCAGTCTCCTTACTATTACTTCATCTGTAGTTCACCTGTCAAAATTACTTTGTCACCTTGTATTTGTAACTTACACTTCCTGTCATTTGTTGTGGTTTTTTAATCCTGTTTTTTGAGCACATGCACAGAAAACATCAGGTTCTTGAAGTCATGTTGCTCTGCCAGTTCTGTTCCCAATAATAGCTGTTACACACGACCAGTGTCAGCTGAGTTTGTCAACAACAATAGAGATTTCAAAGGCATGAAATTCCTTTGTTCTGTGGGAAGGGGTGGCTGAACAGAGTGGGGAGGCACAAATTAATGCTTCCCTTGAGACAAAGGCTGCACATAGGAACTATAGTCACTAGGGAATCTCTTCAAGGAATTGTTGTGGGGCATAATGCCTGTGGGTCTTGCTGATCTTGGGCCTTCTTGCTTGTCTTCCCCTGTGACTTGTATGCTTGAATTCTAAGGTATACAGTAGATTTCATAAAAAGGACTTTTTTAGTGGTGAAGGCCTGCGACAGCTCTTTTCTCCTGGTAAATCAATCCTTAGGTCCAGTTAGAGAGCTTCTATGAATGGGTTTGTGTAGCTCTAAGACTATAGCAGCAGCTCTTGGGCATTTCCAGCCACTACTGGGCTGGAAATGTTCATCCACTGGCTTGTGAGGCACTCGTGTACAGTTTGCCTTGCCTCTTTCCCTTCCATGTTTTGTGTTGCAGAGAAGGCCTGTGGTTGCATTCTATATAATATACTATAGCATAGTGTAGCGGGATCGACGGTGCAGGAAATGACTTGCAGGTCTAGGAGGGAAACCATGTGGGATGGGTGAAAAAAGCAGTTAAAGATTATGCCTCCTTCCTAAAGTGGTAGTCAAATGTTAGGAGTGTATTTTGGCTGTTTGATCGGTCTTCACTTCCCAAATCCATTGCATTCTGCATTTAGCTTGTCTGTCACAGAGACCCTGTCCAGCACAGTTAGTAATGTTTCCATGCAGCTTGCAGCTACTGTTCAAGGCTTGCTCTTTCCAGGGCAAAAAAAATCACTAAGAGACAGTATGGCCTGAAATAAATACTTTTTTCCAAACAGGTTGTCTTCAAAAAAAGGGAGGATGGGACAGGACTGGGAGAAAACTTCTCAGGATTTGCCTTTTTAAATTATTGGCCAGTATGATATGCAGCTACTGTTAATATTCCGTCCTTAGCAATATTATTCTTCTGTGGCAGAGATGTGGAATAAACAGCTCTTGTCTGTGCACTGAGTGTTGCCAGTCATTTTTCCTTTCAGGAAAACTAGGAGGTTACAAAGGAAAAACCTTGGTATTTGTAGATTGTTTTGGTTTTGTTTTTAAGCACAATGTTAAAATTTTAGTGTCTCTCTTTTTTTATTGTTTTCTTCCCCCCATTCTTTTGGGAGCAATTCAAGGTGAAGACACTTGGGAATGACTTGAGAATTTCAACTGGTTGAGAGTTATAGAACTCATTTATCTTGTTTCATAAATATGAATTGTCTGCTTTGGAGGATTCGTTTTATCAGTAAGCCACCACAATTGTAACTTGATAGTCCGAAATCTCCAAAAGGTTTAGAAGGAAAAAAATAGAAAATTGGCAGTGTGTATCAGTGGACAGTACTTAGATCTGAGATTTGTACTTGATTGCCTGCCTTCTGGCATGGTGTTATAACTTGTTAATTATCATTTTTCCTCTGTCTAAGCCCACATTGCCTACAGGTGGCAAATTTACCTTTGTGCAGTGACCTGGCTTGGCAGTTGAATAGTGTTAACTGTCCTGTCTCTCAGAGAATTGATTTCCCAATCCCCTGTCAGCAGAAATAAAATAGCTGACTGTTGTTAAGGAGCTATCAATGAAATAATTTTCAAGTTCTACTTAAAAATCAATGGCACAATACGGTCCAAGATCACAAACATGTAATGTTGACATAAGCTTGGAATAGCTTCCTTTACACATGTGTTGTCTGTTTTGCAAGTATTCCCTCTGCCTTCTCAGAAATGACTGTCTGTTATTACTAAGGGTACTAGTCTTTCAGACTTGGTATACCTTTATTTTGGCTATAACCTTCTAAAGAGATGTTATAGAATAAAAATACTCCTGTTATTTGCATGTATTAAAACAGAGCAAATATACTTTCAGAAAGCAATCTGAGTAATTTTGATTTTATATTTTAAATCTGTCTGGTGCTGGTATATGCAGAGCCATGAGATATTGAGTTAAACTTTATTATTAGCTTATAATTTATCTGTCATTTTGGATAGCAGAGGATTTCAAAATAAAATTCAAATATGTATGACTTTATAGACCAGAATGTACGGATTATAAAATTAATTTTAAAATATTTTTACATTAATGGGATTTTTCAGTCTTGGAGACAGAAGTCTTCAAGTTAATATCATCTACTACATTTAAGTGAACATTATTGTAGGATTCTCTTCCAATACCTTCCAGGCTGATTCAGTTCTAGTCCTTAGAAACTGATAGCTCTGCAACAGATAGCTATTCCTTCAGCCCTTTGATGGTGCCCAAAATCTTGAATGCCAGCCTGCAAAATCTTGAATTCCAGCCTGCAAGAATTGTAAAGGTAACAGTATTGAGATATATAAATCTGACCACAAGGGTATTGTTTATAGTTGAGTTGATGCAGATTGTTGACGTTAATGATATGAAGACAAAATCTTTAGGTCAGAATCAACGTTAACAGTGTTTGAACTTCCAGTTTTCAGTTGAAAGGTGGCTTCTACAGTAGGTCAGGATCAGCATTCACTATGTTTGAACTTCCAGTGTTTGGTTGAATGGGATGCTTTCACAAGTTCTGCAAGATACATGAATTCCATTGTAAAGTCTGTCATTTTAAAAATAAGATTAGTTTATCAAATCAGGCATGTTTTGTAAGAGGAAAAGCAGTTGTAGTTATGAAAAGAGCAGTTAGAGACTCCTTTTTAGTTTAATGGTACCAGAACCATCTAGTGCATATTCAACTGCAAAGAAAGGCATCAAGCTTTGTTTTGTTAGAATACTTACACTCTGCCTATGGTCAGTGTATTTGTCAGCATATATGTACTACGAAGGGTAAAGCAGAATCTTCCTAAGGATGTAGCTTTAATCCCTTCCATTCTCCTCCCTTACATTTAATGTCTTGGTCCTGTCCTGAGAATATAGTAACTGTTTGAAAGATGTTCTTTCGTTCATAATTTGTTGTTAAAATCACTGATATTGTATGGGAGATACTTCACATACAGCAAAGAGCTGGTAGATTCCGTTTCTTCTTTTTACCAATATATACTAGACGAAAATCTTTCTTCCTGCAATATTCTGATGAATGGGATGGTGCTAAGCAGAATTCGCTGACCTCTTGCTGCAAGCACTTGCCAGAGTTCTCACGGATGGATGAACTCTTATTTCCTCTAACTGATGATGTCAGTTGGGAATGTTCACCTTTCTTTCATTCCAAGTTGAAGACAAATACAGTGATGAATTGTATAAATTTTTTTTGCCAGTTTCTTTGGTCTCTTTATGCGAGGAGAGTTTGAGAGGCCAGTTTTCCACAACAGATGGAAAGAAAGGAGCAGTGTACACGTATACTGTTGACATACTCTCTGCTGATGGCTTTTACAATTGCTAACTTAAATCATAGGGAATCGAGAAAATATTTATATTCTTAATGCATATAATTATGCCTAAAATCTTGAGTGGACCATTTACCGTGCTTAATGTGGTATTTAGAGGAAATTAAAGTTCATTCTGGAGAACATTTTGAACGTAGCATGGCAGATGTTTGTGAATTGATTGGTAGTAAAGCCTGACTTAAAAGTACATAATGTGAAAACACACGTTTGGGTTTTTTTGGTATTATCATAGACAAAGAGAAGTCAGTGCTTAAATACTTTCTGTCAAGGCTGATCTTTCCTGTGTAGATTTGACAAGTGGCTTAAGGTAATTAATTTTGTAGATCATGTCTCTCTGGGTAGATCTAGATCCAAGCCATTTAAATTGTTGGTGCATATGCCAAAATAATACTATATACGAGTAGTTGTATTCTGAAAAAGACACGTTTTTCATTTGGCTTAATTCACATCTCCAAAAAACGCATTCACACATGGATTTATTTGGAAATTATTGTGTATAGGCTAATGCAATAAGAAAAGTTCAGTTAAACTCTGCAAAATATGTTTCATTTTACTTTTCAGTACAATTTCCCTGTTCTTAATTTCTGAACTGCTGGAAATAATCATTTGTAGATAGACTGCTTTAGACTGCTTTCTGTATTCTTGCTGGCTTTTTTCTTTGAGAAGCCACAAGTGACTGAGTTGTTTTATGTGTAATGCTGTATAATGTTATGTAATACTTGTAGCCCACAAGGATGACCCACACAGGAGAATTTGGGGATTATTGACATGAATTACATTGCCTGGAATGCCTGTAGGATATTTTGGGTGAACGTGCTTGTTGTGGTTCATAAAAATTATTGGCATCTAGTTCTAAGTAAGTCTTGTATCATGTACAGCTTGTACTGGCTCTGTGAGAAGGTATTAAATAGAAGAAAGGATAATACACTTGTCCTAAATCCATTACTTGTCCCATTGTATTTTTATTAAAGTCAGTGAGCAAGGGAATTGTAAGAGATTAGACATTGTTTTGTGTCACAGAGGAGCTCATTCTCACTCCGGTTGATGCAGTACCTGGCTTGTTCTCTTTCCTGCACCCAGCTGCTACAGCTTATTTAAGCACTTACCACAATGAAAAAATGTGATCTAGCCTTTTCTTTAAACAGCAAAATTTGTCTTAATTGTCCTTTAAAATACCATTGTTTTTAAACAGTGTTTTTAGCCTAAATTCTTACAGAGTCACTTCAGCCTCAGTTTTTTAAATTGCCAGAAAACCTGCAGGAAAAGCAGAGAGCTGAGGCTATGCTCAGTAGAAGTGGAAAGATTTCCAAGGAAAGCTGTGAATGGAAGGACTGTGGGCTCAGTGCACTCCATACACCTCATGTTAACAAGGAAAATTGTGTGTACTCAATAAATTGCTCTTGGTGCAGCACAGTTAAACTACCTGAGTATCTCAAATAGCATTGTTCTCTGTGTCTGAAAAAAAATCACAGAAATTGTGAAGGCCAGATGAAATAATAATTACCCAGTTTGATCTCTCGTATATCCCAACTTAATTCTTACGACTGTGGTTAAAATGGGATGTATCTCTTACAGGGAAAATTAACCTTTATTTAAATATTTTCTGGCTAGAGATAAATTACTTTTAACTTGTATTAGCTATGCCAGTAATTAATTATCTTTACTGTTTAGAAATAAGACACAGCTTTAGTCTGTATTTGTCAAGCTTCAGCAGTCATTTGAGTTCTCTATGCTAGTGTGAAAAACCCTGTATAGTGAAGTTTTTGTTATATATATATAAAATGCAATAAGAATAAAAGCATAGAATTTAAGAACACCAAGTCTTCATGCATAAGCACTTTCTCAAACCTCTGATTTTTCTCCAGTTTTTCATTATTTTAGCAGAGATAAGTGTAGAATTATTCCCATTGGACGTTAGGCTATTTATATACTCCAAGATTGCATTAGTCTTCTAGTTACAGTACAGTTCATTTGCTTGTGACCCTCCAGGCTTCTCAGTCACTCTCGCAAGAGGGAAGTCCTATAATGGTAAATACTGTATCCACCTTCCCTTTGTTCCCTGCCCAGCAGTGTATGAACTTCAGTGTTTTGTATTGAAAAGCATTGTTTGCTTTCACTAAAGCTATGTGGCAGTTCTGGTCCCTACATAGGTTCCCATTCTTAGTAATTTACTATTCTCAGATTGTGTCATTAACATGGTCTTTTTTGGCTGTTGAAAGATGGTAACCAGTGAAATGCAAAGAGTTTGTTTGGAGTGCCACCAGAAACATGCACATTGGGGTTTTGGTTTACAGTTGTATTCTGAGACCTGCTGGTTAAGTGGTGTTGACTCCATTTAGTGTATCAGTGATTTATTAAAGAAAGTGGCCTTCTGCCACTGAGCCAGATTTCTTAGGGAAGTCAGAATATGTTATTTATACACTACCACCTTCATTATTGATATGCAGTGGTGTTGGACTTCAGTATGAAATGAGAGGAGCTAACTAAGAGCTACAGATAATGTTTTAGGTACTCCTTGTGGCTTTTCCAAGCAGCAGAGCAGTGTAAATGATAGAATTTAGACAACTGAAACATTTTAATAAAAAGTATTTAACTGCTTTTGAAGTTTTACAGGGAGACGGTAAGTTTTTACATCTTGGAAGTTTTGGAGGGGATGAATAAGGTGCTGAAAACACTCCATACTTCCCTTGGTGGAGGAAAAAACCCTACTATACTCACAGTTACTCTGTAGTAGTGAAGACTTCTGCACTGCCTGCAAGATCACAGGGAATTCGCTTGCACTTTGAAGTGTGAAGTGATAATCCTCACAACTGCTTATTTCTTTATTAAATTTGCGGAAGTTAATTACATGCCCTGCTAATTTACAACAAAAAAATCACAATTCTCTGATGCCAAGTAGGCAAGTGAGTTTTCCAAGCTTCAGTTTAGTCCCTCATGCTGTAAGAAGAATTTGGCATTGGCACACATTATTACTATCATTCATCCAGAAAGTCTATTAATGTATGCACATTTTTCTACACAGTAGTGTCTCATGAGTAAGTGTTGGTAAATCTGCTATATGCAATTTACATGTCTTTCATTATTTTATACTGGTGGACTTACTGTTAATGTCCTGCTTAGCATTTGTGGGTTGACTACTTGTGGTCTTTGGAAAATGAGAGCAGGACATAAATTAAGATCACTGTATTAATATGTGCTAAATGAATACAGTCAGAAATTAATTGATTTTTAAAACACTGATATTTGATATTCATGAACTTTGCTGTATTTCATATGCCTTGACAACTGTAAGCCAGTTGGAATTTGGAGGGATTTTTGGTGGCTTTCTGAATGGTTTCTGTTATAATGTTGCTAACTGAAAAACAGGAGTACCCCTCTCATCAAAGAACATGAAGTGGATCATTCTGCTGGGGACAGACTGACCTCAAAGTGTGCAACTGGGGAGGCCAGAACTAATGTAACAAAATGGATCACTGATCTGTATTCTGTTGTTAAGCATTTCGAAGTTTACTTGAGTAGAGATTAAATGTGTTTAAATGACTGTTACAGTGATAAAGAAGATAAAAAGATTGGGTTATTCTCTTTCACCAGTCCTAAATAGAAGCAAATAATTAAAAAATGGTTCTAGATGAGAAATAACCTAAAAATGCACTATTTACATGTTTGTTAGAGTACTGGGGCAGCTGAGTTAAAAAGAAATTTGTGGAAACACTTGCCTTTCTTCATATTGTCATTTGTGTTTAACAATTTCTTGTTAAGGAGTTATATTAAATCTCATTTCAGTGGAACACCACCACTGATACAGGGGAATCTAAGTTCAGCTGACCCATTTTTAAGTTTCGGGACTGTCTACCTTACATTCTGCATGGTGTGACTGCTGCCTAGATAGTCCATCAGAGAACTTCTTTGTGTCTCACTGCTTCATCAGCTTCATAAAAAATGCTGTATTTGCTTACAAGCTTCCATCCTTCTATCCAAAGAAAGTTTTCCAATACTTTGCCAATTTCCCTATAAAACCAAAATAAAATTTCAAGTATATGGTTGTCAGTTCTCCCCAGCATATTCAGCTGTAGATCAGTCTTACCTGTGGAAATTGTTCATGTAATCGCTCCTTTAGAACATCAGTTGCAAACAGCATCAAGTCAGGTATGTAAATGAGAACTTTTTAAAATTAGGTTAGTGCCAAAATGGATTTAGATCTGTGTGTCACTGTAAGTAGCAAATAGATGTGGAAGAGAGGTTTTGATTGGCAGGTCTGTGCGTAGATAGGCTTTAGAAAGGCCGAACTTTATTTGCTTTGTTGATGCTTGAAATTTTCTGGGGGTTCTGTGTTTTGTACCTCCGCTTACAGTGTGATTACAAAACATTTTATTTCTGCTTAAGTCTAAACGTTTGGCTGTGGTGACTTTTGCTATAGTGGGTTTTTTCTGTGAAATCTTTATTAACAAAAATTTATATGTAACAATGTGTTGCTATTGTGCGAGAAACTGTAACACTGAAAGCCATGTGGTAGGTGCCTACAGAACCAGTTTAAAACCCAAAATAGTGTGTGACCAGAATTCCTTCACTGCTGAACAGGAATCTTGGTGGTTGTGTTGATTTTTATATATATCTATTTAAAGAGAAGCTGAGGATAAAGATCTGAAGTGAAAAGTACTTACCGGTAGAATTGCTTCCCTTATCTTGTTTATACTGATTAATTAAAAAATAAAAAGTACATAGGGTTAAAGATAAGATGGTACCACTGTTTTCTTCTTTATGTGTAATCTTGTTGCATGTCTCTACATAAGCTGTTCTGGCCACTCATCATAGTAACCAGCTGGGCCATTTCACCTGCTGGAGCCATTAAAGAGGACTCTCTCCCCCTAGATTAATCCCCTCCGACATTAGTTTTTTGCTCTGACAACTGGAGCAGGCATTCAGAATTTGCAGGTGGCCAGTGTGACGCACATAATTGCCTACAATTTTAGGCAATGAATAAAAATGGTCTACATTACTTGTCAAAGGTTGTATATGCAGTGCCAAGTGAGATCTATGGGAAGCCTTTTAGGGTTTAAAGAACAGTTAATAGCAAAGCTGCACAGTGCTTTTTTAATCATAATGCATTTGTAATATAGCACTTTGATCTTCTCCTTGTAGGAAATGGTGTTATATTAGCCACTTTTAAACATTTATGAGTGAAATTCAGTTATAGGAGAGTAAAAGTGATTATTCTTAGGCAGAACATGTTAGATTTCATTAAAAGTTTTAGCTTGCCCCTTCCTTGTTAAAATCTGTGGGGAGTCCTGTTCCTAGAGGGTTTCAAATCAGGATCTGAAGATTTAGAAGAGCTTTTTCTTTTTTTTTTTTCTCCACTAAAGCTACTGCAAGACTAGAAAAGATGGTAGTAAATACTGATGTTATTTGTGGTTGTTTATAAATGTACTTCAACTGCATAGCATTAAGTGCAAAAAATCTTGTGTGCTCAACAGTTCAGGGAATGTTTCCTTGTATTTTAAAGATCTTAATGCTCAGTTGCATCAATTACAACTTTAAAAAATGCATTATTTAAAGCATGATCATAAATTATCTACAACAAAAAATAGGCGACTCTAAAATGTACTACTCCTAGAAGAGCAGAGTTTGACCTTTCAGACCCAAGAGCCTTTTATTAACACCTGCCTGTAAGGAGAACCGTGCCACACGCAGCTTTCGGATTCACGACCACAAAACTGATGAGGAAAGGCTTGAAGGGTTCAGTTTGTGTCACTTGCTGTTTGCCGTTTCCATTTCACAGATGATTAATCTTTCTGTGAAGAAAGGCCAGAGAAACAAAGCACATTGGGCTCTTCCTGCAGTTACTCCTTCTGAATGCACACTAGCTTGCTAACTAAAAGGCCTTTAGATTTCCTGCCGAGAGAGATGTTCTGAAAGTGAATGCAGCTGGTTGGAGGTCACCAGTGCAAGGCTCTTGCCATTGTGTAATGGAGGCTTTGGCAGGTTTCATTTTGGGGGGGGAGGGAGAAGGTGTTGGCGAAAAATTAATGCGGAATAAAAAGGGCTTTGGCCATTTGAATTAATTTCTTGAGGGTGGATCATCAATAATAGGCTCCATTTCTTTTGCTCACAATTTAGAAAAAAAAAAAGAAAAAGATATTTGCTGGTTTTGTCCCACCCATTCCCTTTTCTTAATGGCATGTTTATATTGTACGAGGTCTCTCCCGCTGGATGCTGAAATGTTGTGTCTTACTGAGTTTGAAAAGCAATCTAAAATGTACTGATTTTTACATATATTTTACAAGCTCTGCTGATGTTTGTGGTGACAAGAGATGATACTTGAGTATTGTGTATTTAACTTTCTAATTGTGGGATTTGGATGCCTTTAATAATCCATATTGCTCTTTAGTGACTTTTAAAGCAGCAATTTCTGTTTTTCTGGGAAAGTAAAAATTTGTTTCTAAAAGGTATTATCTAATTTTTAGTTTGTGTGTATGTTTTGAATCTTAATGTATACATGCCTTGTTTATGGAAGAGAATAGTCTTGATATCCAGCTGAGTTTTTGACTTTGGTTTTTTTTTTGATCTTGCGTAGGATGTAATGTGCAAAATCAAGACATGGGTAATAGATGAAAAGAAAGCTGTCCGCTTCTATCATGATTGGAATGACAAAGAGGTAGGCTATAAATATTATTCCATGAATTGACTTCTAATTTTGCTACCTGTTACTGGTTCTTTTTAAAGTTGTATTTAGATTTCATATTCATAGTTTATTAAATGTTAAATTTATTAACTGAATCTATGCTTATCTGTGATTTGTGTATTACACTGGAATTCTGTAGCCTTCTCAGACATGCCATGAGGAAAATGATCATAAAATTAATTCAANTTTTTTTTTTTTTAGATTTCATATTCATAGTTTATTAAATGTTAAATTTATTAACTGAATCTATGCTTATCTGTGATTTGTGTATTACACTGGAATTCTGTAGCCTTCTCAGACATGCCATGAGGAAAATGATCATAAAATTAATTCAAGTTGGTATAAACTGTTTTAAAAATTCTCCCCCTATATTCTCACTTCCAGATTGATGTTTTGAACAAACATCTGTTTTTCACTTCAAAACCAATGATCTACTTGGTTAATCTCTCTGAAAAAGACTACATTAGAAAGAAAAACAAGTGGTGAGTGTACAGGTTAAATGTCTACATTTATATTTCTGTTTCACGTTTTTCCATGGTCAGTAATTACTTGCACATTTAGATCACCAAGGATATTAATTAAAATAGCGATATGAACTAATCTTGCACTTCTGTTACTTGTTATGCTCCCACTGACTGCTGCTTGAGTACAATGCATATGGTGAAACCTTAACTGAAACTGCAGAAAAGAATATGCTTTCCTTCCTTACGTTTTGACATGAATCCATTAACTGTGAAGAAAATATATTTGATTTAGAACTACTAATTTAAATAAACATATGGCTTTATCATGTTCTATAATGCTGGTTGTCTGAACAACATCTTTTTCATTCCTAAGGAATTAATTGAATGCCAGAAGACTAAAGCTATGTGAGTTGCACAGAAGTCTTTCAAAAAAAATTGCACATTTTAACATTACTCTTCTGTTTGCAATTGGGTGCCTGGCTTTCTTGCCACTGCTTGTGTGTTGCTTGTAGTTGAAAGGCCTCTTTTGATGGGCTTTAATGCCATGAACAGCTCAGGTTTTAGTCAGGTATTTCTGACATCAATATTGTGACTCAAGTACATGACGGTTACCAAATCAATCTATCAGACATTCAGTGAACTGGATGAAGATCCAGTCCTAACATGGTAGACATATGGTGGGAATCCGCTGTTGAGAAGTGCAGCATTTAGCATGTCATTGGAAGATCTAGATGGCATACATCTTGCTCTGTGGAGGAGGGAACAGATTAGGTAGTTAGTATATGATGAAGGAAAAGCTATAGCAGTGTGTTTAGCTTTAAAAAAACCAACGAAACAGCTAATATTTTCTTACAATTCAGAATTTTAAACACTGTACTTGTGAGATACTTTGAAGATGTATAAATGTATGTTTGTGAACAGATATATGCATGTAGCTCATCCAAACAAATCAAAAGTATCTAAAGCGGAATATCTGAATTCTCCTAAAGTACACCCTCTGTTTCTCCCTGTACTTCATTAAGTACTTAGATGCACATGGTTTCAATTTTCCATTAAAAATTCTCATTTCCATATGATATCAAAGAGTGAGAAGGCTTTAAACTGAAAAATAAACATTCATAGACTGGAAGCCAAAACAATAATTAATGTCAGATGGTTAACTCCAATAAATCATTAGAATAAATTCTGGGAAATTACTGCAACTAAAACTGTCCTTTTGATACTCCAAGACATTTTGTGTTGGTACTAAAGAACAAAATTTAACGTATTTTAATAGCAAACCCTCTCAGTCCCAAACGCAGACTTCAGAATAGACTTGATAAGCAATACAATAATGTAAGCTCTTCATATTTGGCCAAATTTTAGAATTTTAAATTAATTTGTTCCTCTAAATATTTTTTGGGTATGACAGTTGAAATGTAAGAAGTGGTTCTACCCAAGGAAGTATCTAAAATCAGCATAGTCATATTTGCTTTGTTATTGTAAGGTGATACTTTTTTCAAAGTACAAATGCTGTGGTTTCTTAAGGTTTGCTCAAACAGTACAGACGTGGAAGTTTATGTGAAAATGGATGAGTTGGTTTCCCTGTCCAAAAAAGAATCCTCACACCTGTATTTGTATGATTACAGGTAGAACTCACTGGCTCTAATTGTACAGTAAATAGCATTTCCCAGACCCTAATGGTAGCCAGACTACTTAGGCGACGCCAGTCTGTGATTTAGCTGTCGCCAGTCACCTCGTGTTTTTTGTGAGACTAGTTGTGATGATGACATAGTTAAACGCAATTGAAAGCAAATCTTTGGATAAATTGCAATTTTTAATTTGCAAAAAATCAGATGTTTGAGTTGAGGAGTCATATAATGAAACAGTTTAACTATTTCTGTTACAATTAATGATTTAGTTTTTAAAAAGTGTACCCAGATCTCATGGATGTGAGTGTAATTGTAGCTGAAAGATCAAAGCCTGGGTATCTGAGTGATGTTCCAGAAGAGAATTTACCACATAGCCATTTTCAGTACAGTTTCTGCCTCCTGCTGTTCCTATTTTCCCTCAAGCTAGCCATTGACTACCCCCTGTGCATCCCTGCTCGTAAAAAATGATTGAGGAAGTATTTGTCATGTATTTATGAGTGGGAAACATTGTGTGATAGGGAAAGGCATCTACTAGAACCAGAAAGATTGCCATTTCCTTTCCTTCAGTTACTCTGCCACAGCTTTAAATCCTCTGTTTATGCAACATAGCTTTTATATTTAAGAGCAGAATAAATGTTTTCTATGAAGGATGCTAACCGTAGGCTTCTGTCATTTGTGTGGTGCAAGCAGATGTAAATGATTAGAATATATTTTACTGTTAGATGCCACTTCGTGATTTTTGTTATTGTTTTGAGGGGTAGGTATTCATATTTGAAATGCAAGCCACATTGAGTCGTAGTCATTCTTCTCAATAAAGTTTACTTCTAAGCTTAATTTGTAGTATTACTATAACAAAGATAAGGTTAATGCAGGAAATGCTCAGCCATAAAATGTTTCCATCAGACTTTTGCAACTATAAAACTGTTTAAAACAGCAAAGGAGAGGAGAGGCTTTTTGATTTTGGGTGAAGAGGAAAACTAAAATTGTCTTTGTTTTACTGGGTCACTCTTTCAGAATTAATGAACATTTTAATTGTTAGTTAAAACACACTTATATTTAAGTGCCAACGTGTTATTTTTCAATTCGAGAAAAGAAGAAAACACTGTGAAAGATAGGACTATTGTGTGTTTGAGTAGGTGTATTGACCTTTTGAAAAATGTAAAAACTGGAATGGCTCCAAGCAGTTACTTGCTGGTTTTAACAATGTTGAATTAGTCATTCAGTTGATTTATGATTAAGACCTAGCCCCTGAAGAGAAGCTGACATGGCAGCTGTGTTAGTCGCACTTGTGTTATGATCAGATGATAGTAATCCTGATGTTTATGAGGGAATCCACTGAAACCATTCTTAATACGTATTGCTGTGCTCTAAATAAATATTTAAACTCCTCTTTTAATAATTCCTAATTGGTTTTTTTGTCTGGATCTAGTACCTTAACCATGGTATACATGTATTCAAGTTTTACCATGGAAGTATTCAAAATAATGATACTAATAACAACAACAATAATAGCAACAATAACAATAATAACATTTATCAGTTAAAACTGTGTTCTGAGTCACAGGATGTCACATAAATCCAGGATATCAGATTTATCAGCCCTTCGTCTAATTAAAGCGTCACATTTTAGTCTTGCTAAAGAGGGTGCTTCTAGTGTCCCATAGGATGGATTCCAGTTATGAAATATATTGAGCTAATTAATGAGTGAATGTAGTGGACCATGCTTAGCATTGTGTTTGGATTGGTATTTTGGACTTACTTGCAGCAAGCACCAGGAATACTGTATATGTTAACGCCACATGAACTGATCTTTTGACTCAACTTCTCAGGTCCAATAAAGTAAATTTCATCCTGTGCCTAGACTGTAATTCAAAAAGCTAGTTATGCTGCTAAAGATTTTCTAGTATCTCTAGCATTGTAACTAAATTGTCTGAGACCTAATTATGGATTTTTGAACATTGTTTTCTCTAATATAATTCAGACTTGTTGAATATCCAAATGTATGTTAACATTATTTTAAGGGGTTGTTTCTCAAAATGTTATGGTAGGCATTCTGTTAAAAATGTTGATCAGTGTTGATAGGATAGGGGACTTAGTATTTTGCTCCTGTGTATTTAGAAAAGTGTAATTATATGTAATAATAAATAAAATGTTGCCCATTAATTTTTATAGCGTTTTTAATGTTCTTAAGCTAGAAGAGGTATAATTAGGTCAGATGAAAGGTCTATCTTTTCTAGTATCATGTTTCTGACAGGCCACTAACAGATGTTCAGGGAAGATTATAGGAACAGATTAAGCAAACAGAGTATATGCATCCAGCTTCTTGCAATCTGTTATTGTAGAACTGACTAAGCCAGATATGATATACTTGGGGTTAATACTTTTTGACTGATTTCTATTCTATAAATTTAGCCATTGGCCTTTTGAACCCAAGTATACTTTTTGGCATCCCAATATCCTGGAGCAGGGACTTCCACAGCTTAACTATGTGCTATGTGTAGAAGTACTTCCTTATGCTTGTTTTGGATCTGCCACATCGTAATTTCATTTGATGCTCCTTAGATCTTGTATTATGAGAGTGAATAATCCTTTTCTATTCATCTTTTTCATATTGCTTCAGATGTTCCGAACATTAAAAAAAAAATGGAGGGGGTAGGGAAATCTGACATCAAGAAAAAAAAACATCTAGGGTCAAGTAAAAGAAACACTCAGTAGGTTTGAGTATGAATTAATCCTTTTCACTCAGTCTTTCACTTTTAAGCTAGTAGGAAACAAAGTTATAAATGAAGTTACTTATTACCATTTATGGTAATAAATGGAGACTTGGAGTTCTTGGTTGTATTTCTGCAGGTGTGGATATTTAGGCAGTTACATTTTATTACTATAAATATATTTGAGAAATTATTTGTAGAAATTTTAAAATCATAAGTCGTAATGCCAAGGCAGTATTGAGATGTTTTCTTGACATAGCTGCATAATGATTTTAAAGTTGTCTTCTATGCTGAAAAATTCAGAAAATAATATTTTTAGAAATATATTACATCTCTTGTTCCTGCCTTACAACCGAAATGCTTTAAAAGAATATTAGGAGATGATTTATGTTATCTGGGTGTAAGTAAAGTTTTGCACACACAAGTCGAGAAGTCAGATATTTAAAGTTAACCAGATCCAGAATTAAGCATCCTGCTACATCTTTACTGCCTGACTGAGAGTATCTTACAGCTCAGGCTGTTGGAACTAGAGAGTTGCATATGTTTTTCATAGAGCACTTACCTAGTGTAGTAGAGGATAGTGCATGTTGTTTGCTTAATAAACGGTTATTCTTTAGTGTTTCTTATACAAATGAATTAATGAATACAAATTAATTAGTGATACATCAACCAAATGGCAGTCTGTTTTCTTTCCAGCAGTGTCCTGACATTGCCAATTGACTTCTTGTAGTCTTCTGTTTTACTGATTCCAGTGACTTTTCATTTAGTTGTTCTGTTTATCCCATACTTTTTGTCCCAGTTTTCCTAGCTGATCTGTTCTCCATGGGTCTTTGACAAATTCCCTCTCCCTCTCCTTTGATTTCATCCCATTCTTGCTGGCTTAGTTCCAGTCCAGTCCTTTGGTCTGGATGATTTCTTTTACCAGACTTCCTGCTTTGCTTCGCTTTCTTTTGCCTACATCTCTGGAGTCCCCTGTTTGAATGTGAATGCATCTTGTTTGGGTAATAGCAGGTGTTGGGGACATGTCTTTAAAAATGGAAAGACGGGTCCCATTCTCAGCCTCAGTGTGTAACCTCGCCCCAGACACAAAAGCACCTTTCCGGAGTCTAACTTCGCTCCAGTGTTCACCTTTGGCCCAAGTGTGATGGTTTATCTCTGATAGCAAGTTTGCTCTGTGCCAAATGTCTTGGTTCCTAAGTTTTAGGACAGTAAAATTTTTCAAATAAATTGTTTCTGTATTAAAATTGTTTCTGTATTTCTGTTTTAAAAATGGGCAATGTTGTATTGTGAAGCTTTTTTCAAAAATTCAGGTCCACCTGATTACAACATGACACTACTAAATAGCTGAAGTGTAGGTTGCAAAGTCAGGAAATAAAACCTCAGTCATTTACTTAATATTACTTAATTTTAATCTAAATTTAATTACTTAAATTACTTAATATTGATTCTTGAACTGGTAAAGAGAGGGGTAGTCATAGCAGAGGGGAACCTTCTGGATTTTGGGAAAGCCTGTCCTGGGCAGATAAAGGTACCATCACACTGTGCTTAGAACTCATCAAAGGCTGTAGACTGTAGAGAGCAGCGTGAGCAGGGAAATGAAGGACAGTCTCTCTGGTGTTCTGAGTGACACATGAGAGCCCAGCATCCCACAGCACCAAAGCCAGCCCAGCACACCAGCCATGACCCACCAGGCCTCTCGTACTCTGATAGCATCCGTGTGCACCTGGTGATTGCACAGTTGGGGCAGTACAAAAGAGCTGTGCATTAACACTTTGTATTAGGAAGGCTGTGCTGAGTGAAAGCAGCTACAAGCAACTTCTCAACGTCATTGCTGTGTGTATGATCCCTGTCTTATCAGCTGCATGTCATCCAAACCTCCCTTTGAAAAGTTTGGCATTGCTCCCCATCTTCTCTTCCTTTTCTTCTTCTCTCTGCAGATGCTCTTCTCGGTGCTTTTAATTTTTTGTTTTGGCTGTCACCACCATAGTTTTTGATCTGTTTATACACAATTCTGTGGGTTCAGTTGTAATGCTTGAACAACTGCAGCTATGAATTTGGATGCCCTACCACTTTTATAGTTGGCTTGTGTAGTCTTAGGAATTGCTACCTGCTAATGATGCTTCCTTTAATCGGCCATGGCAGTTGAGGAATCAAGTCATTTGGATGATATTTTATGTAAACGCTTGGACTTTTTTAGGCACAGTCTAAAGTAGCAGATGCTAACTTGCAACAAGCAAAAACGTAACTGCTTAAAAAATTATCCCAACCTGTGCAGGGTAAGAAAGGGCATCTTTATTAGTATGTACTGTCTGAACACTTTAGAATCTTTGTTTCTTCCTGGTCTTCATTGGAATTGGGACTTTGAATAAATATATTTGTCTCTTTAATAAATACATACTGCTAAGATACAAAATACTGAGAATAATGTTGCATTAGATTCCAAATCAGTTAATTACACAACTTGGATTCATTCAGTGTATAAATTACATGAGCAGCAGAGATAGGGACCCCCACAAAAAAATGGTATGTGCTGATATTCTCAAAGACAATGATGTGAATTTTGTTGTTTATTGCAATGCGACTCTGGATGCATGAGGTACAAAATCCTTTCTGAACTTAGGTCTTGTTTAAAATCAGAGAATATTTAAACTTCTCAGTAGCAAACCTGAGATGCAGAGATGTCTTTTGAGTATAAATTTTGTTACTGTGTAGTGGGTAACTGTTCTTCCTTCTTCCCAGTATGCTGTGTAAAGAGCTTACTTCAGTCTTCTGTTGCTTACTTTCCACCATGGAGAAACTTGTGCTTCATGCCTCAGGTTTCTTCACTGTTTCCCTGAAAGTCTTGGTACTGATGAAATTGTAGACAAAATTTTTTGGGAAATGTTGTCTACTTTAAAATCAAGTCACCCAATAAAAATATCGATATTGTCTAATAATTGCATTTTTTCCTGGAATGTTACCAGTGATTTATCTCCTGAATGATGTCTGCCAAGACACTGTGTTGTCAGTCATCTTTTTCAAAGGCCATCCAAATATGCTCAGTCATTTGTTTGTTGTATGTAGCTGTGGTCCCTCACTGAGCAATGCTGTCACAGCCTTAGCTGGCTAAGCAATGCTTCCCTCTTATTTATGGTAGGTTAGAGCATTCTTTTGACAGTGTATAGTGTAATATAGGTTTACTCTCTTAGTTTTACCGACAACAAAATGAGTTTGGGGATTTTCAGTAGCTTGTTACCTTTTTTAATACACTTTAAGTGAGATTTTTAGCATTGGAGTGTCTGATCTTGCTTTTTATTTCCTATGTTTGTAGATTCAGACTAGCTTATATTTAGGAGAATAGTAATTTCTCTTTCATAATACTCCAAGACAGTGATGTCCTAAACACTGAAATGGAAAAAGTGAAGGAGAAACTGCTTTACCCACTTGTCTGTGTTACAGAATGGAAGAAAGCAGGAAGGTAAGAAGCTTAAGACCCCAGCTTTCATACTGAGGACTAGATTCTGTAATTTGCAGTATGTTTCAATCCAGGGTTGTTAGTCCTGGGCATCATCAACACAACCTCAACAACAGGTCCTCAGAAATGTTTGGAGGAGACTGGGATACTGACCACAACACCAGTGTGTCATCTCATTACTGTATCGTTATCTCAGATGCAGATTTCAAATCCCAATTTTAATGGTAAATACTTCAGTAGTGAATTTCACTCTTACTTATTTTAGAGTAAAGCAGTTTGACTGTGTATGTAAGCCTGTAGATACTCATGTCGAAATGTCTTTCACATTTTAAGATCCCGATAAGAAACATCATAAGTAATGAAGAAGTAGAACAGCCTTTGTTTCAGTACTCTTTTGGGTTGTTGAGTATTAGAAGTACAGTCACCTTCCCTGCAGTGATTTTTGGCTATAATAGTGATGAAGGAATGAGAATAAAGTAAGGTGAAGTAGTTTCCTCAATTAAATTTCTCAGGGATTAGGATTATTCTTTGATTGCAAATGAGTGTCTACATCTTCTTGGAGACTGAGCTTTGTTCTGCTGCTTTTTTTTGTTTATTGTTGATTTACAAAAATACTTTGTGATGAAAATGACAAAGGTCCAGTTACGCTGCTCTCCTTGTAGTTAAAATGCTATCTCCTAATATGCACTAGTTTGTCATTTTACCTTTTTCTGCTTTTTTGGATGTGAGGGGAATTTTGGCAGAGAAAGAAGTCAAGACTGATCTGCAATGCTGTGGTTTCTGTTATGAGCTCATTAATGTCCCATTAATGAGCAGATCTTACTCTAGAAAGTAGGATTTGGGTTTTTTAAAGTTACTGAATATTAAGTTTCTTGTTTCTTCTTATTAATTTATTAAGCCCTGCGCCTTTCAGAATGAATGAGCATTGTTAGCCTGTCTTTGTCAATGAGACAACATAGAAGTTGTGCATAGTCCTTAAAGCAAATAAATTTCTCTTTCGAATTGAGGAGAAAATAGATACCATGAGCATGTGTCCCTATCTGTTGGATCACTGTTATTGTATCTGACGTGGCATTTGAAAACCAGCAGTTGTTTTTGTAGGGGTCTATTGAGAACCTGGTAGATGGAGAGGAAGCTGTCGAATGACTTTCGAGGTGTGGCTGTGGTCTCACCTGGTGCGATGGGAGTAGCTTCTCCTCTCTGTGAGGATCTGATACCTCCTTATTGCCTGTAACTGGTGGGTTTTGAGAGGAAAGATAATCCTTCACTCTCGTGTCAGGCACATCAACAGTTGTAATAACTGACAGATGAGCTTTGATTTTAGACATCTTTTAAAGCAAAAAACCCTTTGATAATATTGTCTTATGTTAAAAAAATAGCAAGAGAATACACTTGTACTGCTTTTGGTTTTTTGAATTGGGCACTGCAATCAGTATTGCTCTAATAGTACCTCTTGTCCCAATTGATAAGTGTCTTTCTTTTCATGATGTGTTACTCAGTATTGCAGTGTTTGATTTGTAGACAAGTACCTAGATACCCCTCTAAAATTCTGCTTATTGAATTCATTTCTTGAAACATTCCATGCTACTGCTTCCTACAGAATTGCATTAATATCTTTAAGTTCTCATAGTTGAAGCTAATTTTATTTCACCTACCATTATTTCTCTCATGCATGATATTTGAGATACCTATAAGGTCGGGAAAAAATACTCATCTTGAAATTGTTCTTTGTGAATGGTCCGCAACATCTCCTTCTCTGAGGGAGTGTTGTGTAATGTTGTGTATGTTGTGTAATGTTGTTCTGTTTTCTGTAAATAGGAGCTACATGGGAACATCAGGCAATCAAACACTTGTTAGAAATGGAAAAATAATGTTTGAGAAGGACAGTTCTTTTACATGATTGGAAATGTAGGCTCCTCTGGCTTTGACATCCTTTTCTAAAGTTTCCTTTTTCTAAGTGACTTCTTTGTTTCACAATTGACAGACACATTTTTCATTGATGATTATTTTTAAAATCTGATGCATGTTTTAAAAAATAGTTTTCCTTTTAATTTTATGGTTATTTGCAGCTCATTCTTTTCTACTAAGTATATGGAAATGTGTTTTCATTTAACTGCTTGTTTTTCCCAAGAAACATATCTTACCTTCTAAATTTTTGGCATAGTATTTTATTTTCACAGCTAGAGTTTCTTCTAATGACTAATATAGATGACTAACGTTCAGATGTTGATAGGCACTAGTCTTACAGTGGATGGAACCATGTATCCTTGTCTTGAAACCGGGAATAGATGCATGTTCATGTTTAAATTGGAGAGGAAAGTTTGTACATTATATATGTTTAATTGAAGAACTGTCAGATGAGACATTGGGTACGGGTATCTTACTATTCTTTATTACCAATGCTTGAGCTTTATTATTGTTAATTTGGAGAGAAGTTAAATGGAATGTAAATCCATAGAATATTTGGGATTTGCTGTGCTCTGGTAGTAGTTTCTAAAGCCTAAAGAGATGTTTAGAAGATAAATATTTGAAAGAGACTTAAGTGCATATGCTGGTTTTGTACTTCATTTGGTTTAATCAGATTCATTGTATATTGAGTCTTCCTCTTGTTCTCATGCATTGGCACAGTAGTACATTCCTGGAGCGAAAATGTATTTAAATCCAATTGGCTTTTATTAAAAAAAAAAAAAAAAAAGAAAATAAGATCTTACACCTAATACATTGAAAACCTGCACAATGTTGCCGATCTAAAACATGTGATGGTACTTCCAGCTTATGTTTTACTTCAGAGGGTCATTAAATGCATACCTGTTTTTTATTTAATAAAATCTTTATGTCCCAAGATATTCAGATTAATGAAGTGTGCATGCATGTGCATGTGTGTTCAGTTTCCCATAGGATTTTAAAAAATTATTATTAGTAGTATTATTTAAAAATAACTTTATGGAGGGTAAATGTTTGTCTTTGGCTCCCTCTATCTGCCTCTCTCTACTTGTCTTTGTGAACTAATGCTTTTTCATAACTTCATCCATCGTATAGATAAGAGTCAGCAGATAAGATGTCTACAAGTATTTCATATAGGCATTTGGTAATTGAATAAATAAGTAGAAATACAGTAAAGAGACATGGAGGACTAGTAAGAAATTTCGTTTTCAAGCTTAAAAGCAAGGCTAATGTCTTTGTGCTCAGACAGTATCTTATTGAAGTACATTTCCATTCCATTCAGAGTCTTAATTTTTGTACTAGGTTTTCATAAAGACACAGCTATATGATCAAAGAACAGTAAATAGAAACATGGGTTTAGCTGCCTGTCTTGCAGTAGTGTGTGGTGTCTGATAGCCTTTTGTTTCTGGTTTCTAGTTATGTTAGTACCCTACTGACATAGAAGGTAACTAGGTTGTTCTATTAGTGATTTGTGACAAACAGAAATTATTTGATATGCTAAAACTATTTCTGGCGGAAGATAGAAAGTTTTGACAAACATGCATGGCACAGCAAGTGTCCAATTCTAAAGAGCAAAATAAATGCAAACCACCATTATGGGGAACACAAACAGCCTGAAAGCAAGTTATCAGTAAGCAAATAATTGTTGAACTGTTATGAATGGAATAGGATGTTGAAATAGGGCATGATTGGCTGATGTTACATATGTCCTTGATTACCTTCCTTGTGCTTTTATCCTAATAAGTGACATTCTTTGTATTCCCTTGGATGGCTAGACAGTCTGACACTGAAGAAGAATAAATATTGCATGTGGTACACATTAAGCTGTCATCTAGGACAGCATTTATAAAAAGTAACTAGAAAAATTCATAAGAAATTCTGCAGTGCTACAGTTTCCTGGCTCCAGTCATAATTGTCAAAGTTCTTGACACATTCAGGTCTTCTGAAATGATTTGGGTTTACAGCTACTTGGTGTATGAATAATTATTAAGGATTCTTTTTTTTCTGATAATGCAGACTGGTAATGTTCTCAAAATGATGCATTTTCATTGAAGACCATGGAGTGATTTTAAAAAATGCCACTGTTGTGTATATAGCTAGTTCTGCTGCAGCAGTCAGAACTAAAAGATGTATATGTATAAAACAAAATTAAGTGATAAAATTAAAGAGCTCTTTTTCAAATGCTGTCTTTGAATCTTGGTAGAAAATCCATTATGAGCTCATGTATTGTTACAATTATTCTAATTTGGAAATGGACCTTTTTATGTAAAATATCAGCCTTCTGTTTTTCTTCACTGTATTGAAATTAAGACTCAAAAGCAACATAGCAGGATATCATCATCTCTGCAAGGGCAATGGAGAAAACCCCTTTTGAACTAGCTAAGCTGATGAGTTAGTGTTTGAATGGTAATTATTTTAATCTTTAATTTCAAGAAGAGGGAAGTGTAGGAATTACATTCTTCATACTCTTAAATCCCTGAACTTCTTGTGATGGCTTGTACATTGACCAAGAAATATTCGATGGCTCATTTGTATTTCCATGTATTTATCTGTTGCTAACATAATACCATGGTACTCTCTGCAGTTTGACACAAAACTTGATGATAAATATTTTAAAGGCTTCTCACAGTTCTGTCACTGACCATGTCGTTGGAACTGTATACTGTATTCATGGTATAACCTGGGTTTGCTTCATACGAAAATGCGGCCTTCTTTCATTATTGTTTAGTTCGTGTGATTGGGGCTTTTTTTATTATTATTATTTTTTTACTGAGTCAAGAATATCCAATAAGGAAAAAGGAAAAAAAGCCTCTTAACACCTTATGAAGTTACTTGAGGATTAACATAATTTTATAGGTGACATTGTGCTTATTCTCATTCCTCTTCCAAGTAGCCTGTCACTTGTAAGATCTCATTGTGAGTAGCTTGGCATGGGAATATAGACCCAATGGCTCTTTCATAAAATTTGCATTTAATGTTAAATGAAAATCTTAAAAGAGTTCTTAGAAAAGTGCTGGAAAAAAATCTGTATTCATGTGAAGGAATAAAGCTGAAACACCTGTTTAGGTTGAAAAAAGTTTTCTGCAAGTATAACACTACTCAAATGTTACAGGTAACTGTTAACTCTGTGGACCACTACAGAGCACAAGATATTTGCCCAACTGGTAAATTGAACTGTAAGCCCCACTGTGGGAAATTGCTTTGCTGTGCTCCAAACAGCAGTTATCTTAGTAATTGTACCTGAATTCTTTTGTGGCTAATAGACAGTTGATGTCCTTCTTACCATGACAGAATTAGTTTATTGCAATATCTTAATTGTAAAAATTTCAGGTAAGATGTGTTCATGTAGTTTAAGATGGGCTGGGTATGATTTTTAATTGGTGCTCTGAGAGCACTGGGGTTTGAGTTGAGAATGTGCATAACCCCACATTTCACATTCTAAACTGGCACTCGCAACAAGGAGCTTATCAGAGCAAATTGTCTAGTCCATCCCCTTCCTCACTCAAAACCTAATGACCCTTTATCATCATGGTTTAGATTGCTGGACACAGATGTGAGAAAATACAAGTAATCTACAGGTAACTACAGTAGCTGCACTGATGTTCTCAGAGAACTGACTGCTGGGAAGATAAAAAGCTTCCCACAGAGCCTGTGACTTTCCAGCAGCAAAGCACATCATGAGCTCATACATGAAGTTTTATTTGCTGAAGATTCACAATAAGATGCATTAGGACATTCAGCAGGGTCCCTTCTTAGATGAGCACAAGAATTCAGTGGGGTTGTTAGTTGATGTGCTAGTGCATGGCTTCACACTAAAACTAGAAAGTGCAACAATACCAATAATGTTTCTTTTTGAGAACACCACAAACTACAGTTGTAATGTATCGATGCTAACATAGTTTTTTCCTGGATAGTAAGTCATCTAATGTCATTGGACTTTTTTTCATGTTATTTAAAGGATTCAGATGTGAAGCAAATGTTTGTTAGGAAAAAAAAGCAGCTGGCTGTTGAAATACAGTTAGCAGTACATGCTAGATACGAAGAAGTAAAGTAGAAGTAAAGGCTTATATGAAAAGACTTGTGTATAATTAATTACCATCTTTTTTACTCAGCATTTTTATTGTAATCATAAAGTAGATATAACAGTCTCTGTGTTCAGACATTTTGCCAAGGAATGGGAAGGAAATAAAACATTCTTTTTCACATACCCTAAGGTTAATAAGGTAATGATCTTATTTACTATTTTTAATTTTTTTTTTTTTTGGTAATTCAAGAAGCAGTTTTTAGTGATTCAGTAAGGTTGAAATGTATCTATTAAGCCATATGGGAATGATCAATGTGAATCAGTCTGTCCGCACTTTCTTTTTCTTCTGAAGTAACTTTAATATAAGCAAGTTACTTACGCAGAAAAAAATGAATATGAATGTTGAAATGCCTTTTTTCCCCCCCTCTTTTTTAATCATCTGTAAATTTGGGGGTTGTGAGGGAAGAGCTAACATGGCATGAGATGTACAGGTCATCCAGAAATGATGATTCAGAGGGGGTGGTATTAATTATTAAGCAGGCGGTAAGCATTACAGTGGTCATCTTTACAGAAAATGGTAATACCTCAAAAAGCCTAAAATGCAAGCCTAAGAAAACCTCTGAACAGCCTCCTCCCACCCAGAAAGAAACAAAATATAAATCCCACAAACAACATATCCCTTCCTCGGATAGTATGAACAAGACAGCTTATGTCTCTTTTTCAATTGAAGTCCTTCTGCCCTGTTCAGTCACCCTCAGAGCTTCTGTGATCTTAGGGAGTTGCTCCGTTGACAGTTGCTGCTGTCAGTGCCAAGCCTTTGAGCAAGAGGGCTGGCTGTAAGGCTGTGCCTCCCGAGCTCAGCTCATGACCAGAACAGCAGTCTGCTTAATTTTCTGTCCTGTTCTTGATCCTCCATGAGAGTGAACTATAAGACACTCTGAAAACTATATAATCTTTGCTCTTCATTGTTGCTACTTGCCTCTGTTCTACTTCTTTATGCCCATTTTCCAGCTTATGCCAACCTAAATGGTAATAAGTGTTCTCTTTATTGCAGAGCCTAAGAGACACTCTCTAAGAAATTATTTTCTGTGATTACACATATCTTTTGGTTCAAGTAAAGACATGCAGAAATGTTTTCTCTTTCTCACTAGCAAATAGGACCTTCAGGAAAAGAAATAGATACATTCCCTTGTTCTGTCTTTTGACTGAGGAAGACAAAAGATGTAAAAGGCTATACATTCTGAAAGAAGGATTTCCCCCCTCTTTTTAAAATTTTAAATTAATTTTGATGAAATCCATGTACAAATTGCAGAAAACATTTGGTATATCCTTTTATGATATATGCTGTGTTTCATATCCAGTAGTGGCTTTAATTCTCAACTACAGTAGACATACAGAAAAACAGAAAAAAACGTTGGCTGCTACAAAGTTTTGTTTGAGCTTTTTAAACTGAGTGATTAGCAGAAATAATGACCCTGTCAGCCTTAATCACATTAAAATGTGGTTAACATCATTTAATTTTTTCCACTTAATATGCGAAAATTTCCAGTAGATTTGCAGTGAAGGCCATTGAAATTCCATTAGAACAAGAATAAAAATTTCAGGCATCATTTATTCAGAGAGGGAATAAAGGTCTCATCTGAAAACTGCTGAATCTTCCTATTAGAGAAACTATGAATCA
The DNA here is from genome assembly GCA_013397975.1 of Machaerirhynchus nigripectus. NCBI lineage: Eukaryota > Metazoa > Chordata > Aves > Passeriformes > Dicruridae > Machaerirhynchus > Machaerirhynchus nigripectus. The sequence goes on along the minus strand of VZRQ01010298.1, from coordinate 175,887 downwards.
TTGCATTGAGCAGTACCTTCAGCTTCTATAGTACTGAATCTGGGTTGCTTCTGAATGAATGGAATACATTTTTAGCGTGGTGTTTTTCTGAAAATTGCAACATACAAGTTCTTTTTTCAAATTCAGTAAGAGCTTTCTCTGTAAAGGATTATTATATAATCTCTTTTAACTGCAGTAGAGCTGGGGAAATGCTTCTGATTTAGGCATCTCATCACTGTGAAGTTCCATACTTGGCGTTACTTTTATTTAAAGCATAAAAAAAGATGTCCTCTGATTGATTTATGATGTTTAGTTGGGCTTTCTTTGTGGTAAAAAGCAAAATTGAGAATGTGCACAGCTACGACTAGAATATTGCTGCCTGAAGTCTTTTGTATCTTGGCGTTTCTTGTTGCAGGCTCCACAGGTTTGTACTAGAAGGACAGATACAGTAACTATGAATGTGCTAGAGAAACTATAAACTGCATCTTTTTCTGAGGGAAATCTTTGCTTCAAGGAAAGATACAGTATTGGTTGGTGTTACCATGTTTCAGATTGCTGTATTTAGATTCCGATTTTTTTGTCCTTTTCCTGTGTAAAGAGAAGATTTTATCTCATCAGTGGAAGCACTAGAAGTACAACTATATGCTCTGTGCTTTTCTAGACTCTACTGAAGGACTTGTATCTAATATTTCTTTATAATAGATATTACTGTATATATCTGGTAAGATACATCTTTATTGTGTCTCTGGTACTTAAACTGTACAGTGGATTGTTTGGTTTTGTTTATTAAATTGGTATTTTATACCTGAGCCTTGTTTATTTTAGCCTATTACATAACTACTTTGTCCTCTTTTAAGTGGGAGAAATCATCAATATGCATTGGATTTGTGCAGAACAAATTTCAAAATGTAGTTTTGTTAAACAAAATTATAAGAAAGTACAGTGGTATATGTTTAATGTGATGCTAAATACTGTGAGATACACAGTGGTTGAGGAATTTTTCTTTGAAACAACTGTTGCTAAATTTAAGAATTGAGCAGACCTAACAGGAATTTGAAAGTGCCTCAGATGTACCTCTGTATGCTGAAGCAGGAAGGAAACTGAGCAGGAAGTGGGTCTGTGACTAGGACCAGAACTGGTAGCCCTGCAAATGAGAAAAAAGGAAGTAGGAGTGTGCAAGTGACCAAGGCAGGGGTAGGAGGGAGGTGTGAATTCAGTGAACAAGTGTCAGTTGTGTGGGTTGCTTTTGGAAGCATCTTGCTAAAGAGCCATTGGACCAGGATGGAAAGCTTTGAAGACTGGAGAGTAACACTGGGAGAAGAAAGCAGAGTGAGCAACAGAACGTGAAGAGCTGCTTGATGGGAAAGTGGCCATATTTTAGGGAAAAGGGTCGGAAGAGACTGTGCTCAGTAGATTTTTCTCCTTGGAAAGCATGGCATGAAATTCAGAGGTACTATGTCTTTTTGTTTCTGTGCTCTTAGCAAGTACCTGTGCCACCTTGCAGCAGAACAGCTTCTGCCCTTTTGAGAGGCAAATGCTCACTGTAGCTCCATTAGCTCAAAGACAAGTTTGTGTAATGGGTAAATAATGAGTACATTCAGTTTAGAATTCAGCATGTGTATTGGTTGCTTTTTTATAAATTGGAAATTATGTGCTGCTATATTAAGTGTCTTAATACTGTAGTGGGACACATTTGAAAGTCACAATGAAGGTTGTCAATGCATTTCAGAATCAGTGTCCTGCCCTGTCCTGTTGTCTGCTTAGGGGTGTACCTTTCCTTTACAGCCAACCTTGCTTCATGAAAAGGACAAGCTTGCTCTTGAAGATGCAGTAGGGTTGGTAGGTACAAGACTCCTGATGATGGGATTCCCTTTTTCTGGAGCAAAACTCAATACTGATGTGGGACTGTAGAACGAAGGCCTTATGTTAAAGCTATTTTAACATGCCTGGAGATTTGGTGATGAGGGACTGGATTTTACTTTTGTCTCTTTTAGATCTCTCTTTGTGATACCAAGTAGGAAAATTTCATTAAAAATTTTTGCACATTTTAAAATTACAGTGCTCTTAATTTTCTTCATTTGGCCAGTTAATATAATGAAGTCCAGTGCTATTATTAGTGCTGTTTTAAAAATTGTACCTTGTCCAAGTTTTGAGGTGATGGACTGCCAAGCTATGATGCAAGTACTGCAACCACCTCTTCTGCTTTACCTGTTCTGCTGTGAGTGGTACTGCTAACTATGTATGGTATAAAGGGCTACTTCTGACTTTTACATTATATTTTGGAAGAGCAGAACTCATGAGGTCTAGTTGTCCAGGAGTTTGGAATCTCGTTTCCTTACAACAAAGATCCCAAATCTATACTCCTTCTTTAAGAAGCAGTGACACCAGGCACTGAACATGGTAGCATCACACTCTGTATACTGAACACAGGTAGCATCGGTCTGACAGCCCTACTGCTGCTGGTCAGCTGGCCAGCACTAGCCAAATAAAGTATGTGGGGGTTGAGTTCTTTCTGCCTTCTTCCCAGTGAATGCATTGGTTCTTACAAAACGTGTAGGAACTTGATTTGTACAAAATTGAGACCTCTTCGTCCTCCTGTGCGTTTCTGCATAGCGTTTAAGTACTTCTGAATTCACAAAGTGTAGTGCTTCCTTGTAACTATATGGTAATCCCTAAATTGCTGTAATCCCTCCTCTGCATTCAGTACAGAACCAGTTATTGTTGGTAGCTACACGGTATAATGACTTCCATAAATTAATTAAGGTGGTGGTTTGTTTTTGTTTTTTTGTAACAGTAGCTGATTGTTCTGCACTTAGTATTGGGAAGCAGTTCACAGAACCTTGCTGCTGCCTTGGGTTGAAAATGTTCTGCTAATTTCCAGCCTATGTTTTTCCATGGCTGGCTTATTTCATTGGTGGTTCAGGCAGCTTTGTCCTGTAGACTAAGTAGTATCTTATCTAATTGGTGTTTACCTCCTGTACTTACTTAAAGCAGGCATTATCAATTTTCTCTCTCTCTGTCATTTGCATGAGGTTCCCACCTCTGATAATCTTAGACTTGTTCTGAATTTAGCTGACCGTAGCTGCACATAGTGCTCCATAAGCTTTCAGGAATACCTTGTGTGCAGATGTAATACCTGTTAAGCAAAGGGAAGCATTTCCAGTAGGCTCTGTAGATGGTATTTGCCTTTTCCCTGTTGCATTGTCCTGGTGGCTTAGAGTTGCTTTGAAGAACACTAACCCAGTGTGATCGCCCTTTATGTCACTTTCAATTGATGATGATGATGACTTTCCTTGAGGAAAATGTGTCTTGCTCCTGTATTGAACATAACATTTGCGTGCAAGTGATATTTGTGTCAAGGTCATTAATGCATTTGACAAGATCAGTCCTAAGTTTGATCCTGGTGAAGTTTGATTTAGTACTCTGAAAGACCAAGTTGTTCTCCTGTTATCATAGCCAGTGCATTGCTCAGTCCTCCGTCTCTACAAATCCACTTTCCCTTCTTCTCTGGCTGAATGAGTAGTTTTACACACAGCACACTATCAAATACTTTATAGATGTATTTCTCCTGCACAGAAAATCATATGTCATATCAATGAGAGAATAAATTCATCGGGGCATGCTTTATTTTTTACTTTAAACCAAATTACTTGTGTATACCCAAGGTTATTTTCTGTCATCATTTTCTTCTTTGATGGTGTCATTGCTCAACCAAACTAAGTCTAAAATTGCATTTTGTATGTTGATTAAGTGGCTCTTTGGTGGAGAAATGTATATAGACTATCATGTCCCAGAATAACTGCCCAGTATGATTTTTTTAGTATTTTTCCTTTGGCTAGGTCTACTTTTAACCATCCGTTACTTACTAGGGCTCTTCCCTGTTGAGCAGGTCGTTTGCAAACTTAAATTCTATGCTCCTTCTGAAACAGAAGAAAACATTTGAGCATTTAAATAGGAACAGTGCTTTTGATTGAAAATGCCATTGAAATGTGCATTGTTACTGAAACATTTCTCAAAATGTACGTGCTAGAAGAGTGTAGGTGACTGCCTTAAGCAAATAAACAGCATTTCTAATGATAAGAAAGCATCTGGACTCAAGTTGAATAATTCACAATGTCAGTAGTGCTTTGGATATATGTATTATTTTAGTCGTCATTCGCGTAATTGGATGAAGTGTTTCCAACTGCTCTTTTGGATAGCAAGAATGAATATACAGAAAGTAGAAATCATTTTATGGAGGCTGTTAGAAGTCTAGATTTTTTTTTGACTTGGGAGATGATTAATGTGTTACGTTTTTAATGACCACGCATCTATGTCATAGTTTTTCCTTTCAGTGTAACTGTAGATCAGATCACATTCCTTATAGCATATCCCATGCATGTTTGAACTACTTTGAAGAAGTGAAATGATGTGATGTTTAGCTACAGAGAAACGTCAAAAACAATGCATTTATATGATATGAAAGATTTGCAAGCGCAAGCTAGCAATTGATAATAATATTATAATTAGCTCTTTATAACAGCCTGTTTTTTATTCATGAACATTTTCATTTATGTTGACAACTATCATGTTTGCCACCACACATGGAACCTTTTCTTTACTTGGAAGAGACTGAATATGAATTAGTATGTTTTTGGGCTTATGTTCTGATTTTCTATTGAAAAATGGTTTCTGGGCCAAGTAACAAAAATAAAAGTAGCTTGCTTTTTAGGTTCTGCTTTTCGATCCTATTGTTAGTGCTAGTGTTTGTAAGGGTAAAGCATACCACAGAGCACTGTAGCTTCAAGGTGGAGTTCTTTTCAGTCAAATTATTTTTTTATTGGTGAAATTGCTGAGGGTGTTGAATGCTTCCTAATCCCATAACTGATAAAAAATGAAGATAGGTAAACTAACAGTTTTATAATAAATCAAATTTTAGTTTTATACTTGCAAATAAAAATGTTTTGTGCACACCCACCCACAGAATAAGATTATTCTGACAGAAATTTACTTTGTCATTCCATTTTAAGCCTTAAAAATCTCTGTGTCTAACAGATCCTTTAGTCTGTCAGATAAATGAAGCATGACACTGATCCAGATACTTATTCTGGCTTCTGAAAAAAATCAAAGTTACTGCTCCCCTAGGACAAGTATGTTTTAGTAGATGATTCAGACACTATTAATTTTTTTTCATTTCACCATAGTTTAGACAGGTAAACAGACTGTGTCTGTGGAATTGAACATTTTTGTGACAGCTTTTCAAATTAGTGAAGTACATTTCATACAAGGCATCTCTGCACACTGTGAAAATCCTGAACTCCTTAGTATTTTACTTGGACATGGATATGTTCATACGACAGTACAGTATATGCTGTTATATTTATTAGACATTATTTTGGGGAAGTTTATCAGCAGGAGGCAAGACAGAGGCACATCACATAATTTTATGTTATGATGCCTTGTTAAGGTGTCATCTCTTTGGGGTTTTTTTGTCCATATGCTATTTATGGATGGCTTATAACTTTCTAGGAGTTTATATATTTGAGACTTTACTATAGTAGCATTGATAAAAATTGTCTTACTTTGCACAGGACTCTTAAGAATACAATTTTCCATGTGACATAAAGAAGTCCTGTCAAGAGACAAAATTATCATGCCATAGCATAAGCCTGACTATGGAATAGGAACTCTTTCTACTAATCTGTAATGGTATCTCAGTCATCATCATTTTTCATGGAAGTGTTGTGACTGAGATTTGCTCCTTCTGCAATAATTTATGAATGAGTAATTGTTAAATTATTTTGTTACAGTTTCCAGGATAACCTTTCTAAACTATGCATTTTATAAATGACAGCAGAAAGAATGACAAGATGTGACTTTAAAAGCATCTTTCTGGTCCAAAATATATGTGCTCAAGTGAGGCTTGCTGTGCCTGTAACTAGGAAATGTAATATGCACGGTTTGTTGCAGTGTGTGTTTTTATGTGGGTTCAGCAGTAGTTCGGTCTTGACTGTTCTTGATCCTTGCTGACAGCAAGAGCCACCTCTTTTTTGTCTTCTTATTTAAGACAGAATTAGTTTTCACAATTGGCTGTCCAAGGAGAACTAGACTATAAGCCTTTCACGTGCCAGCAGCTGCTACAGTGGCAGTGTAGTACCATTCTCCTTATTGTTTTAGCCATAGTTGATTTTGGTTGTGATACCAATTTATAATTGGTTTTGCTCGCCTTAGTGGTGACCATAATTTGGGTAGGGATATTACTACAGTCTTGGAAATTAGACCAGAAATGAATGTTTTAAAAATTGATTTTAAGATCTTTATTCTTCATGAATGATACTTCTTACAAATGTTTAAAATAGGGTTACCTTGACTGACCTTTTGTTAGATTATATAAGCTGCAAAATGTACTGAAAAATCTTTTCTTACTGGGAGCTCTATATATAGCAACAGAAAAAGTCATCCTGGATTATTTTACTTCTTTGTCTCTGTCTTTCCACCATCTTGATATTTTTTAATTCAAAGTGGTTGTAGGCCATGAACTTTATTTTTCTGTTATGCAGGCTTTATTTCTCCTGGATACAGAAATATTTTGTCCACTACCTACTGTCTGTACTTGATTTACAGGTTCATGTTCTCTGGTATTATTTCTTACACAGTTACTGCATCTTGCAAGCCAAAAAATTTTCATGTCAGTTAAGCCAAGTCTTTATATGAAATATGTTCAGAAAGTGGTTTGTCATAGATCTAAAGTTGTAAGTGTTGTGTCCTTACATGTTTTTAGCATACCATTAAACAGCCACTGTCTCTGGGTTGCTCTCTAGACCAGGTAAGCTGAGAACCCTCTGCTACTACCATATTATGTTAGTTTGTTAACAGAACTGTGTCTTGAGGGCATAAAGTGCTTTGATAGGGATTTTCAGAATAGTGCCTTGATTTTTTTAGTTCCCCTGTTTTCTGCCTGGAAGAATCCATTTATAAGTGATCTCATACGGGATAATTTTTCTCAGGAGTCCTGCTATTTATAATATTTATAATTTATAAGCATTCTTCAGTAATAAATAACAAAATTGCTGATTGAACTTGGCTCCATGGCACTGGTGTTGTTTGGGTGGTAGGCTAACTTAAGACACCATGTCCTTGATAATCTTCACCTGTTCTTGCAGCACCCTTCAGTTATATTGGAACAGCCAGTTCTCAGCATATATGGGAAAGTGACCTGGTCCATTTTAAAAGACAATGGCTGGAGAGGGGGTCGTGAAAGAACTAAATTCTCCCTCTGAAAGCTGCTTTTTTACTGGATTATTTTTGTTGGTGAACAGCTTGAGTACGCCTACAGGGAGTGCTGGTAGGGGCCCTGCTCCATGTGCATCTGGTAGCAGAAAAGCAAGTGTAACATCTGGATGGGTAAGGAATGGGATGAGAAGCTCATGTCCAGGTTCTGAAAATGTCTATTTAAAATCTGAGATGCAACATGGATAAAATAGTAGGTGCAATACTAGTCACCCCATCTAACAAATGATTTTGCAGAATTATTGGGGATTTAAGATAATGGCCATGATAGAGATCAAGGCTCTGGGAGAACTTGCTTTGAGACACATGAGGCAGAGAACCTGGGGTTACTTACATTTCAAAGGAGACTGTTAAGGAGTTATAAACCCATCTATAATAAATGTCAAATGACAGTGTTGATTGGGAACCTCTATGATTCTTTTTTTGATACCGTGTAAACTGAAATTACAATGAAGTTGAAAAATGTGAAATCTGGATCTGGTAGAATGAAATATTTATATACCCATTCTGTCATAAGATGCCTGAGATTGTAGGATGTGTGGCAAGTTCCCAAAAGGTGAAGAATCTTAAGGACTGTTCCACTTCCTGTTTCAAGGCTCAAGTCAGTCTGTGTTAGGAGATGATAGTGATATCTAACGTGTGAGATGGGTTCTCCACGATGGCCTCTTGTAAGGTTCAGCTGGATGCAGTGACTAAACACTGGAGGTGATACAGACATCAGACTATGGGAAGTATTGAGGAGCTTAAAGCATTCAGGATGTGCAGGATAAATGCAGTGCTGAGTTCCTGAAGCTCTTGTCCTGAGGGGCTGAGAGGAGGCTCTTGGTCAGAGAGCAGCCCAGTGTGTGGAGGCAGTGCTTTTGTTCTGAACTGGTTCTAGAAAGCGTTTGCAGGTGAGGGCTGGGAAAGGGCCTTTTGAAATTGAAGAACTGCTGTGTTTCATCTGGCCAGCTGGGAACAGGGAATAAAAAAATAAACTTATAAGCATCACTGATGATTTAAGACGTGGTTGCCGAGGTCTGTAACAGGTACTCCCAAACCTTCTGTAGGTTTGTCATCTTCATAAAAAACTTGAGAAATGTAGGAAGAAGGTACGGTTTTTTTAAGGAATAAGGTCCTTAATGTTTTCCTTTTTTGTCGTCCTTTCTCCTTATGTAATGCAAGAAGAAAGGGATACTCAGAGAAAGGCAGGTAGCAATAAAGAATTAAGAGCCCAGTGCTCCGATACAGCGGAGTGAGAACCACCTGTGCTTTCCGCTTCCCCTTCTTCACTTCTTCCACAGACCATTTCCATGATACAGAGTCATTATATACATTCATTCTGTTATTTTTACCATCCCATCCTTTGTTAATTATATAAATTTGGAATGAAGGCTTACTGAAGCTGTGACACTTTCTGGTCTTTATAAGAATATGTCTTTATAAGAATGTGTAATATTATCCTCATCTGTGCACAGCACTGAGAATAGTGGGAGCTGATCTCCGTGGAGTCTGTGTGCGCTACCAGAACGGAAGGGAAGGCCATCATCTCAGCACTGTGTCATGCAGTACTGGTGCTGAGGTAGATTAGATCTTCCTCTCCCATTCTACCAACTCAACTAAACCTAGTGGTCCTCACACTTCTGGGACCTGGCAAAAGAAACAATTGTTGCCTAACTCATCATCATTTTAGATAATTTGTGGATAGTGGATGAGGTTTCAAAATAAAAAGACATCCACAAAGAAGAGAGAAGAAACAAGGTATTTTTAAGTTGATGTATTTTCTTTTAATTTCAAGAAAAATGTTGGAACAATTCAACTTTTTAATCCCCTAAAAGCAACCCAGTTGTCTTCACAAATTCATGTTGACTATTCATTACTTGTTTAGATTGTCAGATGAGTCTAATATTTTGTTTGTGGTAAATTTAATTGCATATAGTGAAAAAATATACTGCATATTGGGATTTTTATCAAGCCTTTAAAAGCTTCAGTGCCTTACAACATTCTCATAAACAAGATAGGAAATATTGGCTAGATGGAAACTACTGGAAGTTGAATGTGCAAGACTGGTTGGAATATAATACACAGAGCATGGTTATCAGTGGTACACTTTCCAAAGAATATCTCATTATGAGATCTGCAGAAGCAGCTACTGGTTGAATACTGTTACATATTTCCATTAATGAGCTGGATGGTGAGCACTTTTCTTAAATCTGTAGATGACCCCCAAATCTAGGAGATGTCCATATATGTATAGAACAAAATTAGAACTTAGGAGCATCTCAAGAAATAGAATAAATCATTAGGAAAAAATAGCCACGGTGCAACTCCTGAGAAGGATTTTATACAGGAATAATCAACTATGCAAACATAGTATTAAGAATAGCTAGTCAAACAGGGTCATGCAATAAGTTATAACCTGAGCATGAGATAATGTTGCAGTGCTGTCACAAAAAAGCAAATGCTAGACTGGGTTTAATAAACCGGAAAATCACCTGAAAAATGAGTTAATTCTCTAGCTGTTTTTTATGTTTATAAGACATTATTGAAAGCTCTGAGAAGTGCATCAGATACCGTGTGCTTTCAGAAACTTTTAGACCAGTTGAAGAGAATCAAAAAAAAAGATTCAAAGTTAGAAGTAATATGTGGCTTACAAGGAAAGCTCAAAATAAAAACTGCCTAAAATTTTTAAGATATAAATAGGGAGTGTATATTCCCGGTCCACAGCCTATAGCCTCAGTTTAACTAAAATAAAGGTAGCTGAGGCTACACCTATGGAAAACTTTTCAACAGTAGGGAGCAAGCACTAAACAGATTGGGTTTAGAAGGTTTTAAAAATCAGGATTGCTCAGAACTGTCAACAGGAAGAGTCTGTTGGAATTTCTAAGTCCTCTTGTTCTCATTCCTATCTATGGATCTTTTTTTCAGTCTTTTGTGTATTTTGATCATTTAGTTTGATCTTACCTACATTTGTTTCTTTCCTTCCTGTGCTGCCTGATGTTTTCTTTTTCCCTGCTATGCTCTTTTGTTTCTGCCATTTCCCACTCATAGTTCAGGTGTACAACAGAAAAACAATTGTTTCTCTTCCCTGAGTTAGATGTTTTTTTTGGTCTAGCTTGTACAAAAGCATACTTTCACAAATCACCTTTCTTCTCAGGGGTCAGTTTTTCAGATAATCTCGTCTTGCAGGTGTCCACTGAGCTTAAGCTTTCTCTGCAGCTTCTCTCTTCCATCACTACTTCAGATTTCCACCTGAACTCTGTCTCTGTTCCCAGCTGGATCTCTCATGTGAAACTCTCTCAAATATTGATTTGTAGGTAATGTACATTCTGCAACTTTTATACCTTTTTATTTTGGTTGGCTGCAGATTTTGGTTTCTTCTGCCTCAGTAAGCATCACCATTTTGAAGTGAAGGCACCCCCTTCTGCACAACTCCCCTTTCTGGTGCTCTTTGCTTATTGGCCTTCTCAGTGAGTGCCCTCGTTTTTAAACCTTTCTCCAAGGTCTTCTGCACCCTGATTTTGGACTAGGAGTTAGCTCTGGTAGTTGTCCTGATCCACCTGCACTTGAAGTAACTGGTACCTGTGGTTTACTAGATATGCTGATAATGCTGCTGATATTCCTTACATCCTTATGAAACAGCAGTCACAGTGTTAGGTGGAAATGAGGATCTGAATTCCTCTTCAGTGTTTTCTCTGATCAGAATTTTGAGTGCTGCCTTTACTTGCAAGTTGATGAGATCTGGTTTTGCACTTGCCTTGGTCTCATTCTTGTGTCAGGCTTTTACACAGTTGTAATATGCTTTTCTGCTTGCCATCACAGAATGAATGGATGTCTTGCTGTCTCTTGGCTCTGTATTTTTTTTCCAGAAAATATATTTTGTCTGTTTTTTGGCATCAATCAGATTTCAACTCAGGAGCCGTCTGTAGTTGCTGTTGGCACACTCCTCTCCACACGGAAGGGAGGAACCAAGCGACGTCAGTCAGGAAAGTCTGTTGGATGTCAAAGAAATCCTCTGCTGTTACACTGTTTTCACTTAATTTTCGGTTTACTTTGTTAAGAAGGGTTTTCATCTTGAGCAGTTTCTTGTTTCTTAAAGTTGTTTCAGCTGTTAATCATGGATGTTGGTGCTGCCAGTTCTACTTTTTGGTAGTTTTTTACTTTTCATTTTGTTACATTTTAGTGTGCAGTGGGGTTTTTTAAGTGTCAAAAGTCTTTAAGCATAAAATCCAATACTCTTCATTATTCATTTTCAAGTATAGCATGAAATAATGGAGAGATACTCCAGGATTTGCTTATCTTAAAAAAGGCCTAAAATGAGGGTACTAATGCTGTCCTTTTACAGACATACATAATTTTCTTTGGAAAAATTATGTGCTCAAATAAAACAGACTTTGACATTAATTGTTACCATTTGTTAAGACCATTTTATTCTGTTTGGCACACTTGGTTATCCCTAACAGGAAAGCAAACATGCACTATTCTTTTATTGATTATTAGTTAAGCATTCTGCTTTGGGGAAAATGTAATTTTGAAATATATCAATATTTATATTTGAGTGTTTACTTTTTTTGTTGATTTTCTTTATTTTGATCACATTTAGGGGAATTCCGTGGTGCTTTTTAGTAATTCCTGTGACATTGAAAGTCACAAAAGTAAAAGACTCAGGCAGAGAACCTGACTGTCTGTACAGAGTGGGATGCAGTACCTTATTCTTTTAGTGAGGCTGTAGCAGGTCTGATGTCAGTCACTTCAGAGACCTTTAGACCTCAGTGCTCATTTATTGCTAAAATGTACCAGCTCTGCTCCTGCATTATGAAGATCGTCTGTCAACACTTTGAGATATTCTCCTTTGTTATTAAGCTTGTGATGCTCTACACTGTCAGGTTTTTTGCCAATTATAGTTAAGGTACAATGGTGTATTCACTGGATCAAAGTCTCACACTGGCGGTAGAGGAATGATTTGTAAGTCTTTATTCATCTGAATCGTACAATAGAATACCTGAGGAATGCAAATAATCCCTCTAAGGACTCAATAGAAAAGCTGTTAAAATGACAGTCTAAGACTATTATTATTCTGAATTGGTGTTTTAGCCAAAGTAATTATTTCTTATCTTGTTGTTCCACAATAGTTCTTAGTTTATTAGTTATGATGACCATATTTACCAAACAGAATTTGAATCTAATTTTTGACATTACTTTCATGCTCATTTCACGTTTTCGAGTTTACTCATTTCGTTCCATCTTTCTTCACTTGTCACATTATTTAGTTAGTCTAGAGACCAGTGTTAGATAATTCCTTTAAAAAACATCTATAAAGGATGTACATACATATGTTGAAGTACACTTAGGATTCGTAGATCCATTTTGAGATACATTTTCTGTAAAATGTTGGCATTTATAAGCTCTGAACTTCCATACCCAATTTGTTAGCCAAAATAAATTAGTTAACTACAAATGTCAGCTTTAGAAGTGCTGTTAAATGTCACGTCACATTGAGAAACACACCTTAATTGTGATTTTCAGTTCAGATATTTCTGAAGGCAATACTGTTTCAGTATCAGTCCTGCATACCAGACTATGTTTTCACTGGGTAACTGGAGGTAAAAAAAAATTAGTATAATGAGGATTGAAAAACACTGGCCGGGTATTTACATAAGTAAATGGTAGAAGACCAGCCTTATATAACAAGCGTGTGAAAACTGTTGAGTGAACTTCTATATTCTTTGTCCCATCTAAAACCCTACTCAGTCGGCCATGCACTTAATCTCATAATAGCTCTGATCCCCTGCTATTTTCTTTGACAAATGTGTGTTGATGAACTTGTGGTTCAGTTCATTTTTTTCTGAAGTGACATTTGCATTGATTATTTAAAGGTTTGCAGGCCACAGTTTCAAAGCACTTTAGTATAATAGCAGTTAAAACCTTAGTCTAAATCTTGCAGATTAGCAGGACTAAGAAAAAGAACTCAGCAAGGCTAAAGCCCTGTGCTGTATGGTGGGTGCTTCAGGTCTGAAACATCACTGGCACCCAAAGTACTGTGTTTTGTAATTTGATTATTCGGGTACAGGAAGTATTCCCGTGGCTCCTGTGTTTGCTTGCTGAGCATAGAGCTGTCATTCTTACCATTCATACCTGTTCAGAAATAGTGTCCTATTAACAGTGAACTTCTCACAGGTAATTTATAAATGTCTCCCTTAAACTTACAATAAATACTTGCAGTCATTAATATGATGCTTGTGTTTAAAGATTTTTTAAACACCATCCATTGCTGTAAAGTTTTCACAGAATCTCGGGATATTCTGAGTTGGAAGGGACCCACAAGGACCATTGAGATCAGCTTCTGACCCTGCACAAAACATCTCCAAGAGTCACACCATGTGCCTGAGAGCATTGTCCATCTGGGTGAAGAAACTTTTTCTAACACCCAACCTAAACCTCCCCTGACACAACTTCAGGCCATTCCCTCAGGTCCTGTCGCTGGTCACCACAGAGCAGAGATCAGTGCTGCCCCTCCTCTTCCCCTCACAAGGAAGTTGTAACTGCACTGAGGTCTCCCCTCAGTCTCCTCTTCTCCAGGCTGAAAGACCAAGTGACCTCAGCTGCTCCTCATACAGCTCCCCCTCAAGGCCCTTCACCATCTCTGTTGGTCTCCTTTGGACACTCTCTAAGGGCTTTATCACCTTCTTACATTGTGCTGCCCAAAACTGCACACAGGACTTGAGGTGGGGCCACCCCAGTGCCGAGCAGAGCCGGACAATCCCTCCCTTGCCTGGCTGGCAATGCCCCCCAGGACACGCTTGGCCCTTCTGGCTGCCAGGAGGCTGCCAATAGGATAATGAATATTCAAGAACTAACACCATAAATTTGTAGCTCTGAATTTGTTGTTTCATTCAACTAAAAAAAATCATGAACAACAAACTATTGTGAATGCTGCCAGTTATTGAAGAGGAATAGGAAATTTTTTTCTTCATTTAAAAATAATCATAGTACAGTATCCAGAAGCTTTGTCCTGGGACAGCAGTAGAAAGGTGGGAAAAACTAGTAGAAACATGGGCTTGTATTGATCAGCTATGGCATACTCCAAGACGACAAGCCAGAAAAAGCAGATGCAGCTTGCTATTTAGGAGTGTGGTGTTCTTATCTTTCTGTAACATCATCAGCCTTAGCCACCGAGATGCCTTTTTTTTTAACTTTTAAAAAAAAAAAAAGTCATGAAAAACTGAAGGCCCTCAGTTTTACTGCATTTGATAAATGTCATTCTTGGAAGTACATTTTTCTCTCAGAAAGTTTTATTCACTTTTTAGATTGCAAGTACTTAACCTCTACCAAACACCTAGTTATTGTCACAAATTATGCCTATTTCTGATAGATTAAATGCCAAACAGAAACCAAGAAACAGTGAAATGTTAATGGAGTACACCTGAAGCAATTGCTGCCTGTTAATGCCTTGACCTTGGAAAGCAATACACAAAAAGATGGCATCATAAATCCGTGCAATTCTTATGAATATGTATGTGCTACTTGATAATAATGAATGTGGTACAGCCATGCATGCACTACAAGATAATGTTGTGCCCTTTGTTGTCTACAGGTTGATAAAAATTAAAGAGTGGGTGGACAAGCACGACCCGGGTGCTTTGGTCATTCCTTTTAGTGGGGCCTTGGAACTCAAGTTGCAAGATATGAGTGCTGAGGAGAAACAGAAGTATCTGGAAGAGAACATGACACAAAGGTTAATTAGCATTCATTTTCCCTACACTTTATTATCAACTATTTCCTTGCAGTAATTTAATTGCTTGCGCTGATAGAATAATAAATGACAGAGTAATTACCATTATAAAGAGAGAATCTTCTCCTTTCTTTACCATGAGACAGAGTGAAAAGATTTATTTTAAATTAAGTTTTTAACTGTCATCTGTCATCTCTGTACAGTGTTTTAATTATAACATAGGTATTAGTTATGTATATTTTTGAGAAGGAACGATCACCAAAACTGTTTCGTCATCCACGGGGAATAAGGACACTGGAGAAAATTTTGTCATAGTTTTCTGAAGAACTATAATAAATTGTTTCAATATTGAATTTCAGTCAAACAGATATGCTTTCATGACCTGGAGTCCTGAAAATTGCATAAGACCAAGAGTGCTGCCTCATAGGGTGATTTATATTTATCCCATATTTCTATAGCCTGCCAAATAAACAAATCAAAATACTATCTTTATGATTCTGCAGTAAAAAAGTAGTTCTTCTGAAGAGAGTTCAAAGTAAAAGGCTACTGCAATTATTGCTCTGTTTAAAAGTAGACCTAGTATATTCAAAATATGTGATATCTTTCCACGTAAATTGATTACTTGGTGCATTTAGCTGTTTTATGTGTATGTGCTGAATGAATTGGATTCCTTCCACTTTTTTTTTTTTCAGTGCTTTAGCAAAGATCATTAAGGCTGGATATGCAGCACTCCAACTAGAATACTTTTTCACTGCAGGCCCAGATGAAGTGCGTGCATGGACCATCAGGGTAAGATTCATACTTATTCATCAGCTATATCCAGTTCCACACTATTGAATTCAGATTGATATCACTGACTTTGAAGTTTGTCATGGTGGCGGTTAGCTAGTCATTACAGATGAGGTTTTTGTCCAGGATAACTTTAATTATTTGTGAGCTGCTGAACAGTGAAAGTGGAGCTGCATTGATTGAGGCAGGTAACAATTGATTCTGCCTATTACATAGTCTGAATTTCTTCATCCTGTAGAATCTGTCTACCCTCCTCCTGTGGTCAGAGATAAGACGTACCAGTATTGTGCTTGCTTAATCTGTGTGACTGGGTTTGTCTGCAGTGAAATTGATGTTGCTTTTCATTTTGTATTCACTAAGTTTGTTTGGGTTGCGGATGGTTCATTCCTCCTGTGCTTTGCTGGGATTACATTTTCAGCAATAAAAGCAATATAACGTCATTATATTCCTCGTGGATACACAGTTGGGCTCAAAATCCTAAAATCAGTGTGCAGTAATTCAGGTCTTTTACTGCCTTCAGTATTTAGACCTAGTTTATTTTGGTAGTTTTGTATGTTTATCTGGGGACTTACGTAGTGCCAAAAACGCTATTATGTATTTTAAATATTTATGTAGAATGGTTATAGCCATAGAGATCAACTAATTTATTCCCAGAGGACAGTAAGAGCTGAGCTGTAGTGGTTTGCCTTTGAATGTAAATATGTTGTATTACAAAGATCTATATTGAAAAAATATTTTGGAATGTGTATAGTTGCAAACACTTATCTTAAAAATTACAACGTCAACTTTTGGAGGTGCAGTTCAGTCTCTGAGCTTCTGTTTTTTGCTTCAGTGTATTTAGGGCTGTGCAATGAGTATCAGTGCTGTATTTAATTTCATTCACTGGAATTAATTTGTTTTCATTAATCAACATAATTTCCTGTAAATTTATATTTTTAATAGTACTGCTACAGATGTTTGTGTATGTTTTAGCACATTAAACTTATTTTCTTATAAGCATGTGTGGGTTTTTTTAGTTTTTTCCTCTCATCTCTGTTTGCATGATAACTGCTTGTTAAAGTCCCTGAAATAGTAACCAGAATAATATAAAAGCAGGAGTTTTGTTGTTCTCATTCTTGCCAGAGTTTTTGAAAGCACATTGTGAAATTCCACTGTTTTCAGTAGGGGAAGTCCTTGCTCTTTATTAGAGAATTTGAAAGCTGGTTTATCTTAAGACTGATTGTGAGTATCTTTGATTTAATGTGCAAAGATATTTAGTCAGGTAAGCATCAGTGAGTAGCCATATTAACCCAATACATCTTTTATTGTAAAAACTGTGCTTTACAGTGTCAGACTCCTTAGCACTTTAACATGCTTTATTAAGCAGCCTTTAGGTCACCATTATTGCTCAAATTTCTCTCCATGGTTGTATGTGCACAGAATGTATGTCCTTGTAATTTAAAGCATGAAGCTATAATGCATTCTCCTCTATTGCATAAACTTAAATTATTGTATAGTTGTCTGTCATTTTTTATTTTAGTGATTCAGTTGTTGATGTTTTGGTAAGAATACTCAGTTTGTTCTATATCGAACTTACTAAAATTATTCTGAAATAAGCTAATGTGTACAGCTTGACATCCATATGTCATTTCTCATTGCAAACGTTGTTTGCCATGAATGTTACCATTTAATTGCAATTATTTGGATGTAAGCAAAAGTCTTGAGCAATTCAGATATTAAAGTTATTTAAAAACCTTTATCTTCCTCGCTTTCTGTGTAGAAAGCTAGGGGTCGAAGCGAATCTCACAACAAAACACAGTCATAGCTTCTAAAATCAATACTGCTGTTGATACCTATTAGGAAAAACAAAGCTGCTGTTCTTTAATGTCGGTTGGTTTATCTGTGACGAAGGCACTGTCTGTGTCCCAGTATTGAGGATTGCCCAGCTGCATGTGTGACATTTTAGCTGATACGAAACAAAGTTTCAGCTGATCCTGAAAGCATATTAAAAAGGAGAAACCTCTTCCCTGCAATCAATCTTCTTAAATGCAATTAATTTTCTTCTGGTCTTTCCTTTGACAGAAAGGGACGAAGGCTCCTCAGGCAGCAGGGAAGATTCACACAGATTTTGAAAAGGGATTCATTATGGCTGAAGTAATGAAATATGAAGATTTTAAAGAAGGAGGTTCAGAGGCTGCTGTCAAGGTGAGCTCCCCATCTTATTCTTCTCCCTCCATATGTACCATTTTTCCATTTCAAATCTGATTTTTCACTGGAAAGAAGTTCTTAATGCTAAGTGAATCTTCAGTCACCTCTAGCAATAGACCAAAATTCATTTTCATCTTTTACTTAAGAAAGAGTTCAAATGCACCAACTTACTGGACAGGAATGCAACTGTTTCAGTTTCCAAAATATAACAGTGCATGGACTGCATGTCAGCACTAAGACCAAATGTTATGCTAGTGTGTTGGGGTGTTTTTCTCTCTGTTTACATATCAGTGTTCAGAATTTAATAAGCTTTAAAACTAGCTTGTTTTTGAAAAATCAGGTTTTTAAGATGAGAGAGATTTTTTGAATCACTTCTAAAAGGAAACAAACATAGAAAATGTGTTTCTTCTAAAAATGTGTCATCTTGTTTTGAGTTTGGAGTAAAGTTATTAAAAATGTCAGATGCAAATAGTTAAGAAAATACTATATTATAAAATTGTACCCTTTTTTTCAGGATTAGTGGGTTCCACTTCTAGGTTCTGATAAGCATAATAAGGATGTTAAAGTTTACCATTTCAGTATTTCATTCAATTGCCCTTTGATGTCTTACTCAAAAATGCCATGCCTTACTTTCACCATTCAGGGTGGCTACTATGTGCTGAATAGACACTGAGGATATTTAATGGAAAACTTTTTCCTTGAGCCTACGCTTCTTTGTGGTGACTCTTGTACTGAGAAGAGTTTCATCTGCTTTCTCAACACTAGAGGGCAGAGACTGCTCGGGTGCCCAAAATTGTGCCCTTTTAGAACTGACAAATTAAATCTGATTTTACGTTATTAAGTATGAAATGAACTTGTACATGGCTAAAAATGTCATAAGGAAAACTGTTCTTCTCTGCGTTGCTAATGCATTATTTCCTCCTTTAAGCAGAGAAACTTACCTTTATTTCATACACATTTGATTTCTCATTTGGCATTTCTCAATTTGGCATTTTTGACGTTTTCTTGGGATTTGTATTTTATTAAATTGCAATTACAAAGCACATTAGTTTGATTTACTCAATCTCAGTATTTGAAGGTTCCTACACACAATAATGTGTTAAAGAATTTAAAAGGTTCAGCTTTATTGTTTGCTATTTGATAGCTTGAAAGGTATGCAAAACTATGATTTCAAATTCAGTCTATTCTCAGTGGTATCACTAAGGAAGATCATACTGAGCAGCGGGACTTTAATAGGTTTGTTTGAACCCCAGGAAGTGAGGGAAAAAAATCCCGTATAATTGGTTCGTTGCGGCATGTGAACTGCTTTATGAAAAGGGAAGTAGGGTCGTAGTTGTAACGGGAAACCACAGCTATAAATAAATCTAATATTCTGCAGTCAGAAACCACTTTACGTAACTGAGATTTGAATTTTGCCACCATCAATTTTTGATGCTCAAATATGAGTGTTTTCCCTGAAAGGCTGCATCAGTTAACACCTATTAAATTAATCAGTATTTTGCTTGTATATTTTTATTTGCTTTTCACAATGTGAAATTCTAAAAATCAAGCTTCCATGCTCAAATCGTATTTAATGATTAAATTTTTACTGTTTACGAAGCATCTGTAAAACAAGCAGATTTGCATTGGTTGCTCAGTTTTAAAATCAAGGTTAGGAAAAAACCTTGTTCTTAGAATAAAGTGTCATATTCCTGTGGTCTTTCCTAATTTGCATTTAATACAATGTTTCATGCTGTAGACAATACTAATTACTTTTATATTGCTGGTAAATTTTAAAAATAAATTTAGGCACTTTTAGGAGTCATGTTAAATAACAGTGGTAATGGGAGTTGCTTGCTTTGTATGTTATCAAGTTGATCGATTTTTAAGTTTGATTTTGTGTGTGTTTAACACCAGTACAGCATAACTAATTTAATGCCAGTGCTGTGAACTATACACTGAATAGCTCTGTGTGGGCTTTGTAGTCTACAGGGATATCACATTATTAGCAATCATATCTGCTTAGGCAAAGCTGGCTTCTACAGATGGCTGCTTTCAAGTGCAAATGAACTGGTTAGACGTGTCTTGTTTAATACATACTCAAGATTCACAAATGGGTATTGATTTTTTCAACCAGTGTTTCTGATAGCAATGGAAATGGATTAAATGGTCTCTAGAGAATTTAAAGGAACACTGTCACTTTTAATTAACTGTAAACTGGTAACAAAAATACATAAACTTACATTAGTGTATCAAAATGTATTTAATTAAAGAAGTCTATGCCACATTGATAGTGCGCACTACTGTGCTAAAAAAATCTGTTGTGTTACTTTGTGGAGAACAGTTTTTTCTACAAATATTTGTGAGTAATAAATGTATTCAACTGTAAAATGTTTCTGTATCTGTGCCTGCAGCTTACGTTTTCTGATGATTTTTACAGCACTGTTTTATTAGTATTTATGCCATCAATTAGTCTAATTACTCTTGACTTTAAGCATTATTAAGATCTTCAAAGGAAAGAACTTGAAAGGAAACCTTTTACAGTCTAAACAGATTTCCAGGGGAAAGAAATAGGAAAACATTTGCAAAGTACTATTTCTTATGTATCAATAATGTCACATGGGGTAAGGTCAATTAGTATTTCAGTATATATTTATTGTTGGGGCTATCTTAGCTGCAGTTTTCCATAGGCTAGCATCACTGGGAACAGCATTTAAATAAGGAATGACAGCACCAAGGTTTTTGAGCCTCTAAATTTCTAGGCAGCAATATGGGGAAATGGGTTGCTTTAAGGAGCGGGTTTTGTGAAAGAAAGGTGTCTAAGTTAACTGTGTACCATTAATCTGATCTGTTCTACAGCAACTAAGGTCATTAGTTAACAGCTTTCCTGTAATGGGATCTTAGCATGCCACCACTGTGATAGTGTCATTGAGAATAATGGCACAGTGAGGTCTTGCATGGAAGCACTTTCTCCTGCAAGAGAAAACTTCAAAACAGGAATGGTTATTGAACTAAAGCAGAAGCTCTCAACTTTTCCATATTGTAGATACTTTTCAAGATAAATGCTTCCGCAGACCACCTCCCGCCCAGCCTGTCAGGCCTGATGCCACAGCCTCTGTAATACTGGGTTTAATTACGATGAGAGAACAGTAGAAAAATATATTAATAAATTCTAATGCGGAAAGTACTGATATTTAACAGATTCCTTGCCTATTTTCTGCTCTCCTCAAGTACAGCATTTTAATAATGCATTTTCTTTTCATGTCTTTAGTCCATATGCCTTTTCCTGTATCCTGGTTTCACAGCCTATCTCCTTTTCTATCTGTCCTTCTGAAGCAAATTCCTTCTAAAGGAAATTTCTGACAGAAGAGCTGAGCCTGCATTTTTTGCTCCTCAGCCCTTCATTATGTGGGCACAAGAAGACAAGAGAGCCCCACTCGAGGCCCGACCCAGGCACATCTGTGGCTCTTGCAGGGTGTCCCCATGGTCAGTGGGGACAGGGCCCTCCTGTCTGGTGCTCGGGAAGCCGGGCAGCCATGGCACGGACTGCTGCTGACTGCCCTTTCCAGCAATGCTGCTTTACGTTCCTGCTGCCAGTGTTTGTCATCTGCAGGGTTTTCAGATGAAGGAAAAGAAAGCCAAATTGAAAAAAAGAAAAAAAAAATGTAACTGTTTTAGTGTCCTTTATCTTGCCAGGCTCTACCACTATATAATGCAGGTGCACTTCAAGCACTGCAGATCCAGTGGAGGCTAAATTACTTTCATATATATTTTATATGTATGTCAAACCAAGTGATGTCAAACTGAGGAGTATTGTGACTGTCAAACTCTAAAGCATTACCATTTCTTTACCAAAATGTATTTAAATAATTGCCATTTGAAAATACTATAAAATGTCTAATGAAATAACCCATTTTCCTTTTGTCTGTTCCATTTACAGGCTGCTGGAAAATACAGACAACAAGGCAGAAATTACGTAGTAGAGGATGGAGATATTATCTTCTTTAAATTTAATACACCTCAACAACCCAAGAAGAAATGAATATCAGATGTTGTTCGCTCAGAAATGAACTGTGCTGCTTCAAAAAGCATATGAATTTTTATTTGGAATTGGAATATCTGGAAACAAAAAGCATACAGTTTCTACCTAGGGAACCTCCCTTCCCCCCAGTGAAATTATTCTTGTTTGTTTTGAATTAAAATATGGCACCTCCAGCAAACATGCAAGTTCACTAAATGTGAACAGCTTTGCATTTCAAACGATTAAGACCCTACTCCAAATTGTAGAAGCTTTTCGGGAACCATATTACTCTCATGATACTTCATTAATCTCCATCATGTATGCCAAGCCTGACACGTTTGACAGTGAGGACAATGTGGCTTGCTCCTTTTTGAATCTACAGATAATGCATGTTTTACAGTACTCCAGATGTCTACACTCAATAAAACATTTGACAAAACCAGCCTTGGTGTGTTTGGGGATGTCTGTATTGACTGACTGTGGTGTGCTGAATGCGATACGGCACCTGGTGGATGCTGATTACAGAATTTTAAGACGTGTATGGTACAGTAACTGGCAGTGTGGGGCAGCTGCAATTGTATCTTGAAAGTGAGTCTTTCATGGGAATCAGAAGATTAGGATGCCAATGATTTGTCTCAAAAAAGTTAATGAATTTGTAGATGGACGCTCACTGAAAGATGATAGTAAGGATAATAATGATGGCAGCATAAATAATTTTTACTGGAGAGAGGAAATACATGTAGAAAAATCATGTTATCTATGAGACTGAAGCTTTTTTGTTCAAATAATTTTGAAAGAGTATTTCACTCTTACCTTGAGATTAATGAATCACTGAGGCTGGAGCAGTAGTACCTGATGTTGTGTGTTGTCCTCTCAGGTCTGGCTTTGAGGCCAGTGAAAGGTGACACAGATAGTGCTCTGAAGGAAGAGGTCACGCTGTGCTGGATAGGTGAGTTGTTCTGCTGAAATGAGGTTGCAGCTG
Organism: Machaerirhynchus nigripectus; assembly: GCA_013397975.1. Taxonomy (NCBI): domain Eukaryota; kingdom Metazoa; phylum Chordata; class Aves; order Passeriformes; family Dicruridae; genus Machaerirhynchus; species Machaerirhynchus nigripectus. The sequence goes on along the minus strand of VZRQ01010298.1, from coordinate 152,970 downwards.
GGAGTACCTTTTTACCTCTTTACTTTTTAACCGTGAAGGAGAGCTGGTCACTTTGGGTAACAGAAAAATAAGGTGTTGGCAAAAATAAAACCAAGTTTGTTCTTTTAATGTAAGGCATAGAACTGCCCTTTCTCACAGTATATTTAGTGTGTTTGAAACAGCCTGGCTTTTTCCCAATGCCTGTGGGCTGGGGGTTTCAGCTATAGGTTCAGTGGGGTCAGGGCTGGGAGAGATGCTGTTGTTACCTGTGGCTTGTTGGTGTGCCAGGCCTCCTGTGTCACGGTGATAAACTCTCTAGCTACGAACTTTGAAAAGGCAGCTTGCCACCGGCTGAACACGCTGCGTGTAAGGCACTGGGAGTGCAGGTCACATCCTGCTCCGAGGCATTCCCTCGAGATCCCACCTCTGAGCATCACTGCTCATTTCTGAGAGAGTAAGGCATGGTTCAGCCAGAGCCATGAGCCTCATTGTTGAAAAAATTGGCATCATGCCTTTAATTGCACTGAGGAGAAAGAGGGAGGGCAGATGATTTCAATACGTAGTTGTTGGTTTTGTTTTAAAGAGCATCTCCTTTTTTCATGGTGGCAAGAGCGGGGACAGTATTGTAGAGCAGGGAAATTAGGGCTTCAGATGTTTTGGAACACTTGAAATTCTCCTTTGTATCATCTCCCTGGTGTGGCTAGTATTTGTTCCTGGTGTTATTTTGATGTTACATAATTGAGAAAAGATTAGGACCATCAAATCTTGTGTTAAAAGTCAAATCCAAAAGAAAACAGAGCCTACCTGTTTCTCTTGGAAGTCAGCAAGGTGCTAGTAACAGAGAAGGGCTCATGCTGGGTTTTAGACACAATGAAAGGTGAGTGAGAAGTGGAGTATGTGTGCTGCTGAAAGAGAAGTAACCTCTTTACTGCACTAATACCTACTGAAACGTGTTCTCTTGTCCTGGCTGAAATTTATTCTGGTTTCCAAAATACTCCCATGGCCCTGAATTGTTTCTATTTGATTGTGTGTACTTCATGATACCTCCCTGTTCTAAAAATAACAATAATTAAAAATCAAACTAAGTTTTTCTTGGTAGACAGGGTTTTTTGAAGTTACTACAATATCCTGAAAATAGAAAATGAATTTAAAATGTTAACCACATCTTAAAAAATACATACTTTATAGTGTTTTATGTTTCAATTTATTAATATGCCCGAATAAGTTATCTCTTCAGCTGTTCTTACTAGGTTCTTTTAACTACTGAAGCTAATAAATTATTCCAGAAAAATCCCAAATTTTATAGAAAGAAAGAATAATCTTACAAGCTCTGTTCTTTCTGTCACTGGTGACTTGTGACAACTGCCATGTTAAATATGTGGAGCCCATGTTTCTCCTTAGTGGGTTTATGCATTCAAGATGTATAACTCCTTAAAACTTGTAGATGTATGTAGCAAATGTAAAGCACTCTGTTTTAAATAGTATTGTGCTTTAACTTAAGCTAAGCACACTTTATTTATGCATTTCAACCTGCACAGGGTACTCCAGGTGCAACATATCCATCCTACTCACATTTGCTATTTTAAAAAACCCCCATTAAATCTGCCTGCACACTTTTCACTGCTACTGGCATGGGTGCAGTGGGTAGGAGACATGTTGTTTCTGCAGCTGGAGAAGGATGAAAAAACATTGTAGGCACTGCTCTTCCAAAATACAGAAAGTAGGGAATTTTGCAAGGGAGGAGGAGTACTAACCCTTCCTCTTCACTTGGCACTCTTCAGTGCCTAGTAGCCATGACATAGATGGCATGTTCCTGGGATTAAGCAAACAGTAGTGAACAGGGAAAAGGCTGCTGCCAGCCTCCAAGCTACCAGAAGAGAGTGCCCCAAAGTGATGTGGAGATGTCAGTGGAAGTGGCTGTGCCTGCACTGCCCCTCGGGCTTACTCTGTATGAGTAGATCTGGAGAGTGAAGCAGTTGGCTGGGGAACCTAATGCTCCCATGGCATGTATTGGAGGGGGCTGCTTGGCTAGTGGTGGGCTGGTCCCGTGAGGAGCTACGAGAGCAGTTTCCACTTCAGTCTCAAGAGAACCTGTTTGCTGTAAGATACCCAAGGAGTAGCCAGTTTGCCTGTTGTGGGAGTCCTGTGCAGTGCAAAGCAGGCAGGGAGTGTGTGTGTGGTGTGATAAGGAGGTTCACTTTTAAAGGTATGTTCCTGCTTAAACAAAAACAATGCTGTAGACAAGGGCTTACTGCTGTTGGCTTTTGGCAGAATCAATAGCAATATCAAGGTGATGTGCTTAGGGACCCCAAGATGTGACATTTCTGACCATTAAGAAGCATAAACCCCCCAGAAATTTAACTTTTGAAGACTATTTGTACCCATAGATACTTCATGTATAAGATACACTTTTCTGCTCTAATAGGCATTTCCCAGAACACACGGGAAGCGGGTTTGGCCTTTCCGCGTGAATTAATGTATCAGATAAAATATAGATGTATTGTCTTAATTTCATGTTTATTTGTTCTTTCATTGACTGTGTCCAGCCCTGTAGAGATTTGTAGAATTGCCACAGTTGTTTTAAAGGATTTACTTTTCCTCAAGGATCCTTTCAGCTGCTCCAGTTTTCCATCTACCTTTTCTCTTTTGTCACCCAAGTTCACCCTGATCTCTTCCCAGCCCACAGGGCCTGTCAAAGACTCTGTACGGCAGAGTGCCTGCTTTGGAAGCTCGGTGCTGTAAGCTGTATTTTCCTTCCCTCCTTTCCCACAGAACAGGCTTGCAGCTGGAGTGGCAGCACTGCAGCTGTGGTCACTCACTGAACACCTCCTGGCACTTTATTGATGCTGCTTCCCGGTGGTGCCGGCTGTGGGCAGGGACAGCCCTGCTCAGGCCATGTGTCCCCTTGACTTCCAGTCCAGTGGCTGTGCTCCCCTCCCTCCTCTGCTCCAACAAATCACCCTTGTAGCTTCACAAACATCAGGGAGGTGTGTTCCTGGTGCAGTGTTTCATGGTCTTGTGGCCGCCAGGCTTGTTCAAACTGCCCTTGTAGAGCTCTGTTGGTCTTTTCCGAGGCAGGGATGCTGCATGCCCCATTCCAGTGGGTGGTTTAACACCGTTTGTTCTACCAGCTGCAGGATAGGACCATAAAATGGCTTTTTGAAAGATCAGTGTGTCTGGCAAAGTTTTCAGTTTGAACAATATTAGCTAAATTTTACCATTTCTCTCCACTCACGAACTCAACTCACAGAGGATGAAGCAGGGAAAGTCATTAGAAATTTGTAATCGTTTAAAACTAATAATAACTTCTTTTAGCTTTTACTGCCCCCTACTAATTCCAAATGTTTGATTACACTATTCCACAATTTCACTTAAATTAAAACAGGAAAACCACTGGAGGCTTTTTTTAAAAAAAAAAATCGAAGTAATTCATCACCGTATCCCTGTGGATTGAAAGAGTGGTGTGCTGGTTGGGCTTAGAAAGTTTTAAAGTAAATCCTGTGTTTCAAGGCTGTTTTTGGAGCAGTTATTTCTTGGCTTCTCTGCAGGGGTAGTGCCCATTCCCGATCCATGGGACTAGGCACGTATGGCAGCGTGTTGCAGACTGAGGAATGTTACATGTGTGTGCTTGCTGTCAGGAGCCGGGGTTAGGCCGGTGCTGCCATCGGAGCTCCTCGTGGCTGCGCACTGAATGCCTGCAGCGTTTTATTTCCTACATGCAGAATGTGTGTGCTCAGCACAGAAACTGATAAACCACTCAGCAAATCAAATCTGCAGCTGTTGCAAGAGTGTGAAGGATGTGTAAGTTAACAAAATACATGCACCTGAGTCTCGAAAAGTCAGTGCCTGGCGGCCTCGGGCTGGCCGAGCAGGAACATGGGGTTTCCCGCGTTTGGCGGCTCTGCTGCTGCTGCTGTGGGAGGGGAAGGGCTTCGGCCTCGGCACTGCTGGGCCCTGAGGGGCAGGAACTCCGCACAACAGAGGAAGTGAAGGGGCTAAGATTGGATACGGGGATTTCTCCAAACAGATAAATAACATACCGAGGGCTATTTTGTTAATAGTGGGGATGGAAGAAGTACTGCTCTGTGTTGATCATGTTTTCATCCCCAGTGACCCCGGCCCATCCCGGCAGAGCTGGGAGTGGGGAGCACTGGCTGCAGAGCCCCGCCACAGCCACAGGCAGAGATCCTCCACCCCTCCCAGGCAGCATCACCAGGCCTCAAGGTACTTGAACCTGGAATCAAAAGAGCTGAAGTAAATGGTTTCTTAGAGGGGCATGTGGTGACAGGACAAGGGACAATGGCTTCAAACTGGAAGAGGTTGGGATTAGATATTAGGAAAAAATTCTTCACTATGAGAGCAGGTGGGGCACTGGAAGCTGTGGAAGCCTCATCCCTGGAAGTGTTCAAGGCTAGGTTGGGTGGGGCTTTGAGCAGACTGGTGTAATGGAAGGTGTCCTTGCCTAAGGCTGGGGTTTGGAATTTGATCTTTTGAGGTTTCTGCCAACCATTTGTTGTCAACCCAACCCATTCTGTGATTCTGTGAAATCCCTGCACTGCTTGTACCTCAGATACCAGGTTCACTTGCTGTATTTTGGCGTAATGATCTCAGCAGCATGCTAGGGGGAGGGAGGAGAGTTTGTGAGGGTGATATGGGAAACCCGTTTGTGAGGACCTTCTCCCCCATGGCCGTGGCCACGGCCACAGAGGAGCTGCCTGCCCCTGCAGCACAGCATGGGCTGAACATGTGCGGCCCCAGCTTCGGTACCTGCACCTGACAACAGAGAGTCACTTTGCGCAAAGGCGTTCGTAGAGCTTGATTTAAAGTAAGCATGTAATAGTTTAAAGGTTAATAAAGTCCTTGCTCAGTAATGAGGAAGGCTGTTGCCCACATAAAAAGGTTGCCAGGAGCAAGCCAGGGCAGTACAGGCTCCGAGGGAAAACCCTGCAGACTGGCACGTGAACACTGCGGGGTTTGACCTCACCAGGCCACTGCATGGCCCCAAGCATGGGCAGGGGGCATGGAGCTGGTGCTGCTGCTCTGGCCCAGGCCCAGGACTCATTCCCCTCTCTTCTCCTGAGCTAGGAGCACTCACCCATGCTGTTTAAGGACAGAACTAGCTCTAACCAGGGGCTCTCATGCTGCTGAAGGGCCACCTTGCCAAATCTGGCAGCAAAAGATTCTTTTAAATTTGCATGCAAAACCCTCTAGTTGCTGAAGAGTTAAACTTCCCTGTAATATGAGTCATGTGTGAAGTATCCAAATTTGGTTATAAATCCTGTTTAATTTTCAAAGCACAAGCGTTATTGGAGGTAGCAATACTAACATCAAACAGCCTTGATAAGATCAACAAATTACTAAGTATAATTGTTTGTGCTGGGGTGTGTGCAAGGAGATAAATAACTCATCAATTAAACACCAGTGCCTGAGGGTGAGTCATTCATGGATTCAGAGCTGTCCTGACACTCACAAGCAAAAAATAATTTTCTCTTAGTTCAGTAATTATGCATTTGAAGATATAAAATCAGCAATCAGTGCTAGGTGTGCTTGCAAAGGTGGAAGGATACTTCAGCTATTGGAGTTTCCCATACACTGATCAACAAGCAAAATCTCTTGCTTTTCTCTGTAGTGGGGAGTAGTCAGACTGAGGTACACTTCTTCAAAAAGATAATGACTAATAAAGGGATTAAAAATAGATTAAGGGTCAGTTTTTGCTGTTCTAAGTTGGCAGCATTCTCCTGGCTTCAATAGAGCAGCACTAGTTTATATTAGCAGAAAATCTGTCCCAAATTATTAAAGAAAATCAACAACCCCCCTGTGATAAGTGCTGTTAGTCATCCAGGCTAGTGCCTGCTCTGAGAGGCACCTGGCACCTCGCTGGCTGTGCTGCAGCTCCTGCGCTCTCACGCGGGGTCATTAGAGCCCCTTCCTGACTTATTCATAAGACCCCATGAGGATCTTGATCTAATCAGGGTTTTCCTAAGGACAGGGAATAGTAATGTAATCTGTTATTGTAACAACATCATCTTGATCTGCTTTTATTTACTAATGTTTTGCCAGCCATTAAATATTTTTCTGCTGAATTCAGACAGAGATCACACTGAGAAATCATATTTTTGGAAATGTGGTGTAAATCTCACAGCTGCTCAACAATAGTTGCTGCTGGGATAAACTCCCAGCCTGCAGGTGACAACTGATGTGTAAGCTACACCCTCCTGACCAGTCGGATCCCAAATAGCCTTGACCCTGTCAGTCTGAGGAGTGTCATGATGGGGGAAGAGTGGTGGGAATCCTCCTGGAGAAGGACGAGAAGCCTGTGACAGTCTTTGGTGGGTTCTCTCAGTCCTCAGGAGTACAAATAGTGCATCAGTTTCCATCCACAGGAATATAGGAGAGAGGGAACACAGCTGGTTTACAGTTACGTGTGTGACCCACGTCACCTCCATTGAACGATGCCACCTTCTTGTGACACTTCCATCCCTTGCACACGGCCTGGCCTCTGAAGGCTGCCTGAGTTTTCTGCAATTCCTACCAACCCAGCAGTGCAGACCTGGTGCTCAGGAACTTGTCACCAGGTAATAAGGACACTTCTGCTATTACAAGCCACCTTTTATGTGCTGTGTTGCAGGAAACCCTTCACTTGGAGGAGGCTTGTGTCTAATACCAGGGTACTGGTTTGAGATGTGCTTGTGGAAAGTGTTAAAGGTCATCTCTGGCTTCACTGGGAGATGGCATTCTGGGAAAGAAAGAGATGTGTTTAATTTATATTTACTATTTGGGAAAAAAGCTGTAAGCATACCCTTTTATCCTAAAATAAAAATGAGTTAATGACTGGAGTGTTTAGCCCATTGGGGATGTCACTGTTTTCAATTACGTGCCATTCTGATGGGAGAGCACAGATTCTTAGGCTGAATGGAGATTTGTGCTCCAGCTATTTGTGCCTTTTAAAACATTTTCTTTACTACTTTAAGAGAAAACTGTAAAATGACAATAATGACATATTATTACAAGTAAATTACACTGTAAAATAGCATTAATATTGCAGTTGAAACCTAGAATTTGAAATAAGATGGAAATATTCATTTGCACACAGCTTTTGTTCTTATCAAAAGCAATTTGGATTAGGAATGAGATTTACTTAGCGCCTGCACTCGCAGGCGAGCTAATGCTCAGTCACCTGGACTGAGCAGGCTTTCAAGCTCATCTGTCACCAGCGCCACAGGAGCCTCGGGCAAAGCCCGGCGCTCCCCGGAGTGGCACAAAGCACCACGAGATCCTGAGGGAGCGGAGGTGCTGCGGTGCAGCTCAGAAAGGCCTCGGGTGCAGCGATGCTCCAGGCTGGGCACCTGGGGCTGGAGCTGGGCAGCCAGGGCTCCCGTGGGACGGGGTCGGCCTCTGGTTTGTCTCCACAGCAGAGGAGGATCTTCAGCGCAGAACATGAAACGCGCTCTTCTCCCACCTAATGGAGAAAGACTAATAGGAATTAGAAATTAATAAACCCAGAGTGGGTGCAGGGTGGTAATCGAGGACCTTGCGCTTTGGGAGAATGCTGAGCAATTTAACACTCCATTTCATGAAAATTGTCCCTTGAATTTGACAGCCCTGTTCTTTAAAGGTCAAGGAGTTTTGGCTTTATTTTTCCTCTCCTCCATTCATAAATAGGAAACCATCAGACCCTGGAAGGGCCACTTCTGTACAGAGCAATTTTGCACTGGTGAGGGCTGCAGGAGAACCCCTTTATAGGGGTCTGTAGAAGGGATGGGGTATCAAACTGCATTTAGTTGCTCTTTTTTAAGCTGTGTTGGCATTAAAGTTGGTTGACCTTTCAAGTGCAACGTGCTATTGTGCATTTAATTAGGACCACCAGCAAGGCCTCATAAACGCCTCGTGGCAGTGGGTCTTAAATCTTCCCCTCTCTCCATGCTTCATCCCCAAACAGAAGGGACCTCCCCTTCCTCACACCTCGGGCGAGGGCAGTCAGCTCACCAGGAGATCAGCCCACAGGTGGTCACAGGATGAACAGGGAAACCCCAGGGAATCCAATCACTTTTTTTTTTGTCCATAGATTTCATTAATTTGTTTTTGCATCAGCACAAAAAAGGGAGTAATGAATCTAGAACTGATCTTTCGGACAACTTCTGCTCAATGTTATCCTTTCAGCACTTGTTCACTCTGCCCATCTGAATAACACAGGGCAGGCACAAAATTTCCCTATGGGGAAATACGTGGAGATCTTCCTATGTTTCTGTAATCCTTTGCAGCAGTGATAAATCCCTATTATCTGTCTTTGCAGTAATTTTGCTGTGGAACAGAGGAAATGAACTGGCAGGTGCTGCATCCTGTCGCGTGCTCCTCATGACCACACACAGGTGATGTTTCTGGGAAACAGAGGATGGCAACGCAGGCCAGAAAGCACTGCTGGGATGCTGCTGCCATCCTGGCTGTGTGAGGCAAGCCCCAGGCAACCTCCCCTCTCCACTGGATAAATGGGGCTGCAGGGAGGTCCGGGCTGCTCCTGGTCCTGCAAACAGCTAATTTACTCCTGCCCTGCTGACACACACAGGGCAAGCTGGGAATAAACCAGCGTATCCTTGTTGGAAACATTCTTCTTCAGTAATTCCCAGACTGTATAAAAGTACATTTGAAAGGATGGAGCAGCAACTTCACCAGCAACCTCTTGTGGCTCTGTGCCAGTCCCCAACCCAGTGCCTGGGAGAGGGGCAGTGAGCACGGCACGGTTGCGCTCCATCCCACCACCCTCTTCCATTTCTCCAGTGAGAAGGAGTGCTCCTGTGACATATCAGGCATTGTTAACATGTAACATTAATTTTAGGATACCAGAGCACTTCGAAATTATGTCTGAGCCACTAAAAAAAAATTAAAAATACAAGAAGATAGGACAGTGATGGGAGTCAGAGGATGCAATCCCATGGCTGCCTACAGCTCCCAAAGCAGTCCTTGCCAGAGCTCAGGCAGCTTGCAGAGTGCTTCTGCTGTGGTGGCTCTGCCTCCCTCCACTGATTCTGGCATCAGCTTTTACAAGTGTCCTGTGTGCTTGTGATGGCGTGGTCCCAGTGACAGCAGACTAGCAAAGCTCAGCGGTGCTGAGCATGGCAGGGACTGCTGCTGTGCCACTGTTCCTGTGGGATTGGGAGTGTTTCTGGTGGGCAAATGACTTACTTTGGCAAACTGCAGTTTTGAAACATTTTCCAGTTCTTCTATGAGGAATAACATGAGGTGTCATTTAAGACAATCTTGAAAAATGTGGTTTTATCTCCGAAGTAAGCTACTGGAACAGTTTGGAAGGGCACTGGCATTGCAGCAGCTCTGAGACGAGTATGTTCGCTCTGAAATCAGTACTATTTTCAAAGGCAGTGGGGGTCTATTTGCATGACTTATATTTTAATACTGTGTCAGGTTGTATCTTAGAAATACTCATGGATTATTTCTAGCAATCAGTAAGAATACATATGTTATTTGTATTCCACTATATGTCTTTACTTGGGACAAAATATCTTTAAATGCATTAGAAATCAAGACATGTGCTATCCCTGGCAGTCACAGTGTGCACCTGCAAAATAAGAGAGCTGTTTTCTTTTTGGGGCTCAAAGACCAGCCCAGGAGACCAAAGGCATTTTGATGCCTGAGCCTTGCTGGGAGCCTGGCCGAGGACCCCAGTGCCTGGCAAGCCTGTTGGTTCCCTTAGGAGTCCCCACCCGAGTGGGGTGTAGGAACAAGTGTCCTTCATCTGATGCTATTAAAAAACCCAAACCCAAACCTCAACTAGTTAATCCATTTTTTTGAAAGTATCTCTAATAAGGCAGATATTCAAAAGCACTTTGACAAAGCTACTGCATTATAACAATGAGCAAATAAGAAAAAATAAGCAGGAGAGGTTCTGAGATAGGAGAGAGAAAATGCTGTGTAGGTGTCCCATGCTAACAGAAGAGTTTTTATGCTTTTTATCTGAAATAACCAAAAAGGAAGGCCATATGTAGGGCCAGTTCTGTTATGGTTTTCAGACAAATGCAATTTTCATCATAATGACCTCACTGTATGCAGTGAAACTACTCTGTGCTTGGAGTTACTGATGTGCCTATCTTTGCCTAAAGACAAATACATTTTTGTAAGCAAATTAAGGTAATCATCCTTTAAATCTTTGTTATCCCAGTTAGTTGAATCAGGGTCCAAGGAAAACTTCCTGGGCCAGAATCAGAATAGACTTCTCTATCTTAATTATCTAAGTATTTTTTAAAAATTTGGTATTTACCAGTGCTCCAGTGACGAGTGGGTATGTGGGAAATGCAATGAAATATTAAAATGTTTGTGACATATTCTTGTATATTTAAAGATTTGAGGATTTTGTTCGGCAGCTGGGTTTATGAGTCTGCAATACCAACATTTATGCTTTTGCTTCTTCATAAACCCATGGAAACTTTTCAGGAAAGTTTTAACTACAGCATGTCGATGAACTATAAAGGAAAGGTTTATTTTGTGTATATCCTCTTTACCTGAGGTCCATAGTTAGACTCTGCATTAGAGCTTCTGGATCTCATGTGCTCAGTTTGTGCTTTTGATCATGCCACTCTTTGCACAAAGCTGAGAGAATTTCTGCTTCATAAAGAGGAAAATACAGACACGTTTTGATGTCTATAGAAATGCATGTTTGCTCTTATTTTTGAGGCAGGGGAACTTAGGGTTTAACATCTCTACAGTTCTTCTTAGGTTTCTGTGCCATCAAAGTTTCCAAGAAGGACTTAATGGGGAACAGAAATCATTTGGTTGTGGTGGTGATGGTGTCCTTGATACGTTTTTCTTTAAAGGTTGTACACTGATAAAAATAGTAAGTAACCCAGTCTACTCATAACCACTTCATCTTTAAGTTCATGCAAGTTTAGGGAGGTGTAAGTGACTAAAAGGATGAGTGGCTTAAGATTCACTGAGTGATACTGCAAATACAAGGACTGAAATACCAAAGGAGTAAAGGATATATAGACCTTTGCCCATTACATCAAGAAAATGAAAAAGTTAGGAAGGGGGAGGGGGGGGATTCCTGTGCTACATTTTTCAAGTCCTACTCCAAAAGGGGTAACCAGCCCATTAGTATAGGTGCCAGGAAGCTGCTTTTGTGACATCTCACCAAACACACCTACTTTCACTGGACCATAGAAAGATCAATCCTGTCTGAAAACCACCCATTACCTAAGACACCTAATTTATATTAGAAGCTCACTAAAAGGCACTGTCTGGCCCCCAACCTTCACTGCCAGTGATAAAGAGGATGTTTTACGCCATATGTGACACTTAATCAAAACCCATATTCTTTAACAAACCCTTAACCTCTAGCACACAGGAGTCATATGAGGCCAAGGGACAAGACACAGATCCAGCTCAGGGTGGCATATCCTTTGATTAAGATGATACAGATTTCCCATTTTTATCAGGGTTACAGATTCTGGATATAACCCTTTTTGATTTGTCAGCATTAAATTTCAGTAGAGGTTCAAGCCAAAGAGAGACCAAGACTAGTTCTGTCTTCAACTGTGTATTAGGAGATAATTTCTCTGAATCCTCTGCAGTAATGATCCTCAGATCTTCTCATCTTTCTGTAAGCAAGTTTTCCTGGGAACCTGGATTTAAACTATGGCACAAACCTTGCTTGCATCTGGGTCCTTTCTTAAGGAGGAGTATCTAAATACTCTTATTCTGTGAGCCCTGATATGGACCTTTTTTTCTTTCCTTAGGTCTTTTTCAAAGAGGCAAACCTTCAAGTGAGTTCTTTCACCCTCCCTTGGATTTCTGGGGCAGGAGGTTTTACTTATGGAGTATACAGTACTTTAGATGAGGATTGCAAACTTCAGGGGGTTAAACAGTTTTCACTACCTGCAGTACATTGGAATCTCAGTTATAGCTGACTTCAGTCCTGGGTGACTTCTCTTTCCCCCCAGTTTTTTAGGTAAACCCTTATTCTACCATTTGCGTGTGGCTGGTTTGGGCACAGAGAAGTCTCTCAAACTCCTCATCACGGGGTAAGTTTGGCTGTTTTCTCCCTTTGTCGTCATTTTTCAGCTGGAAGTTCAGATTTTGTTAGGAACATAGTTCTGCAGAAATTATTTCTAGTCACTATTCCTTGAAAATAACATGCTGCTTTATTATTAATGTGTAAAGGAGATCTTGGAAAGGGCTTTCCAAGGGTTTTCTGCTAAGTGCACAATATCCTTGCTCAGCACACAGAAGTGTTTCTTATTTAGAGTGTTTTCATTGTTACGGTCATTACTGGTACATTTATAAGCAAAGATCACTCTGTGAGGAACTGTCTTTCTACTTTTCCACAGGAGCAAGGAAGCCCCTCTACCTTCACAGAGAAGTCAATATAATCTACAGGTTTCTCTAGAACAAAATTTTGCATGAGTTTGAGATTCCAGGAAAGAGGCAAGTGGGAAGTGATGGCTCTCAGGCCCTTCAGACCTTCTTTTCCCTTTAAACTCCATGAGGGAAGAAGGGGCAGTTCCTTTAAGAGAGAACTCCAGTCATAGAAAGACCTGTAATCATGTTAAAATATATTCAAAGGCAGCTTCTGTTTCATAAATGCAAAGCTGACAAACAGAAATCTGGAGGACTGGTTCTAGTTTATGGCATATCACATAGATCAAAGGTCAGCCTTTTCTTCTCCCATACCTTGGTTTTTAAAGCTTCTTTAATATACAGAAGCACAATCAAGGAGAAAGACTTGCATCTCAGCTGCCACTCCCAATTCCTTACCCATCTTGATTTCTTAATCAGAAAATTAATTGAGCCTTGGAATCTCAATGTTTCTTAAATCTCTTCAGATTTAATCAGTGTGTTCTGCTGGAAGCAATCTTTCACTTAAGATTTCATAGCAATGTAGCTAGAAAAACCATGTCATTTCCTGCATCAAATACATCAAAGTTATGTGTGTTGGGGTTTTTTAACTTTGTCCCATGCTTCAGTTTTGGTCTCTTTGCTCTAAGGAAAGAGTGTTTCATTTCTTGTTTCTACTGGGGGGTGAGTCTGCTCTACTGCAATGCAGTCTAAAATTAATAAATTCCCAGGGAAGGAGGGGCAGATGCCTCCTCCTGTGCAGTGTGCTGGTACAGGAGCTGACAGCAGTGGCAGGGATGCTTTTCACAACCAGTGCCTTCTCTGTTGCACATGGTAGGAAGCACAACCTCTTGGTATCATTATTTAATTAAAAGGCAGAAGGCAGAGTATGCTGTGACCGAGGGCTGCCGCTATTATTTAATGACACTTCCCAAACATGAGTGCTCTCACAGCAGTGAGAGACGTAGCCTCCCTTGTCCCTAACTTGGGCATTCAATTTACTGTTTGCTGTGTCCCAGCGAATACTTTGGTTCTCTAATGAGATGGGAGGGTAGTTTGTGTTTCCAGATTTAAAGCTTGCCATTGCAGAGGTTTGGCTCTGGCATTCACAGGAGGAAGTTGCCTTGGGGGCCAGAGGGCTGCATTAAAGCATTTAACAGACTGCTCAGGTTGTCATTATACATGGGGTCAGCTAATAGCAGTGCAATCCCATGGCAAGGTGCCTGTTTTGTGGTTTGTCTTCAGTTGAAGCTTTCTAAAGAGGTTATGGATGTTTGGAGAGAGTTTTCCTTTTTGGCTTTGTTTTAAACCCAAGATTTGAGCCAGTGCTGAAGTTGTTGCCACACGCAGAGAGGAGCCTTGCTTGGCTTTGCTGCACAGGTGCAAACCCCACTTCTCACTCCTGCGCACGCGGCAGCTTTGAGCTCCCTCTGCTTCCTCAGCTTAGGGGGCTCCTGAAGGGTGGGGGTTCCTCTGAGGTTTCGTTAAACATGATTTCAGCCAGCTGAGGACACAAGGGTGTGCCAAAGGTGCCGGGGTGTGGCTCACTCCCACCCAGGTGAGAGTCTCCTGTAATGGTCCACTCATCCGTCTACCCCCAGCTGACTTTCCCAGGAGCTGGTGAATCTGAGATGTGGGACACTGATGTGTTGGAGGCACCTGTTTCATCCCAACCATGCCTGAAAGCACATGCTGGGTATTGAGTGGCTGAAGTCACCTCATGCTCTGTGAATGCAGAGCAGCTGTAAGGTGGTCTGTTGGACTCGGGCCCCTTTTTCTGCTCTAGTCCCAACAGGAGCCAGCAGCAACTCCCTGTCTCTTCCCTGCTTTCCTCTCCTTGTCAGCTCTGTGAGCTGCTCAGTGATGGGTGTACACAAATGCCTCTACCTCCCTCTGCTTTGCAGGATTAGGAAAATAAGTAAAACACCAGCCGTCTGTGTGTCCCAGCAATCACAACAGCATCCACAGAGCATGGACTTTGGTTCACAAATGTTAATAAAAATCTCCTCTTTCATATTTGCCTGGAAAGCAAGCTGGAGCTCATTATAGCTGAATGCTTTATGGAAACTTTGTAAGTGGTGATTACAAGATACCTGGCAAAACTTTAACAACCTATAATGACATCCGAGCTGTCTATTTTCTGGAAAATATATTGAAATTGCCAGTTTTGGCTCTGGGATTAGGCTGTAATACAGAATGCTTACAGTTTTGAGAAAATTCAGGAGTAAAAATACAAACCAGCTTGACACAGACTAATAGAAGAAGGGGGAAAAAAAGGCTATCTTAAATGCTGGTGGCAGGCCAACATGAGTATTTAGAAATTAAATCCTAAATCTGATTTGTGGACTAGCAGCAGCTTGTGATGAGTACTGCAGGGGAAAAGGGGCAGCTTCGAGGTCCGTGTGTATCCCGGCTCTCCAGAGCTTGGCAGGTGCTGTCCTCGGGCCAGCTCTGCTGGCACCAGCAGCAGCAGTACCAGCTGGGCAGGGAGCTCATGGGGGACTGCTCTGCCCTCTTCGCCCCAAACCTCCCAAAGGGCGGATTGAATGAGTGGCAGGAAAAATAAAAAAGCTGATGGTTGTGGAAGGATTAAGATGTCTGTTGATGCCGTTTGGCCAGGCAGCTACAGCCCTGCTTTTGAAGAAGATGAGGCCCTGTACATTGGTCCTACCTCTCCCTGGGATTTGCAGCCACCCAGGTCCCACAGACTCCCCTGCATTTGAGGAGGATGAGGATTTTAGGTCTTGAAAAACCAGCCAGGAAAATAATTTGGAGCACACCTAAAAGTATAATTAGCCCATCTACTACTGGTTGTTGGATGCAAGTATGGAGAAGGAACGTAACTCATTCCATGGGAGACACAGGGATGTAAAGGCATGTTGCTCCTGTCCCAGAGCAGGGACGGTACCTCTGAGGGCCTGGCACACCTGTGTGCCCTCAGGTCTTGGCTGCGAGGTTCCCTGGATCCCCATTACGTGCTTTCTTTCACTTTCACTGCTAATTGGCACTTTTTAGCCATTTTTGCATGTGGAGTGTGTTAACACAGGATAGGGTTATTATCAAATTAATTAGGAGCTCCCTCCAATTATTCCTGCTGTGCCTGCCGGGCTCTCCCCGCTCCCCCCGACGGGCTGATTGGCTACCATAGACCCTCTGGCTGTGAACGCCTGAGCGGTGCCCCGGGCTCATTACGGCACTGCTCCCGCCCCATCCCCGGCGCTGCCGCCGCCGCCGCTGCCAGGCTGGCTCCCCGGTGCTCGCCGAGCGCCGGGACCCAGCGAGCTGTGGAGCCTGACTGGAGCCGAGGTGCTGCTCCAAGAGGTGAGGGTAGCTGCCCCACTCGGCCCCAGCGAGCTCAGGGATGGCTCCAGCCTGTGGGCGACACTTCTCCTTGCACAGGTAAGCACGGGGATTTCAGGGTGGTCCCGCACCCCGGCAGGGCTGGGCAGCATGGCTTTGGCTGGGATGCGAGAGAGCTGGGCAGGGGACGGCTGGAGTGGAGAGGTGTATCCCAGCACCTGCCTCGCCTCCAGCGAGGGTGAAGCTGCAGTACCTGGTGTCGGAAACAGCTGAGGCTCTCAGACGGGGGACAGGGATTTATATACTGAAACTTGCAACATACAAAACCACAAAAGCAGCTGAAGCCAACCAGCATGTGGACGTTTGCTTAATTGAGAAATAAGCACATAGTTGTGGGTCAGTGACTATACAGCTGATTGGCTGAGGCTATTTTATTTTGGAATAATTTACAGTTGTTAAATGGATTTGGAAAAGCCTTAATAGTGGTTATTAAACTATTGACTTAGCCTGACGTGTTCAGTGTAGTAATCCGTGTTTGTGTTTGTGGCTGTGACGAGGCTGCTGGAGCTGGGAAAGGTGCTGGAGCGCTGTCAGCCCAGGCAGGGAGCTGCGGAGCCGTGGCCGCAGGGGCGGGCGGGCAGGGCTCCTCCTGCGCGGACATCAGCAAAGCTCTTCGGATTTTATCTGGGTCAGAAGCAATGCTTTGCTTCCCCATCGTTACAAATTCATTATGTGCATCTCCATCATCATCTATTGAAACTAATTTAATGTCAAAAAGCCCTCCTGTACAAAGAGTGGCTTTTTTGCACCTGTGCAGGATCAGACTCGTTTTAAACTCGTCTGTGCAATGAATAACTTCAAGTGCAGCACTTGTCGAGTTTGCCCTTCTGGCCAGCAGTTCAAACTGTTCACATTCATTTATACCACGGTGCAGGATACATTTGCTAAGGACTACAGAGCACATGTTTTACGATGCGTGGAAGAAATCCCTCCAAATGAACTAAATATCTCTCCTACTCATCATGTCTCCTGTCCACAGGTGATTTACAGAGCAATTCTTATTTTCTTTTTATTGTTTTCTTTTGTATGATGTCTAAAAAGGCAGTGGACAGGTACTTAAAAGACAAATCCCCTTTTTTTTTGCTTTGTTTAACCCCTAAAATGCGCACAGTACTAAATGTTGGTTTTGCCTGAAACACTGTTCTGTGGGCTGGCAGCTGTGTGTTAGTGTGGAGGATTTGCTAGGAGGAATGGAGCTCTTGAATATTTTACAAAAAGCCTTTTTTTCCCCAAAATGTCAGTTGATGACCAAACTCCAGTAGACATCAGCCAGGAAGAAGGAAGCAGGCAGATTAAAAACAACAAAAAAGGTTTCCCCTCCAGACTTTGAGTCTCCCATCTCAGACAATATTATTGTTTCATTAGTTGCCCAGTTAGCCAGAATCCCTTCTGGGAGAGACAGGACCTACATTTCAAAAGGAAAACAAACAAATAAGCCATCCTGTAAAACCTCTCATCTATCCCTGTAAGTTTTCAAAGAAAAATATAATTCAAGACTGCTTTAAAATATGATACAAGGGCGGGGGAGGTCAGAGGCTCTGAGGACACATTTGCAAATCCCCTCAGAGGGCTGCTGTCTGCAGCTGATGGCTGCAATGTTTTTATTTACTCTTCATCCTCTTTAAATCTCCACTTTGGAAACACATATTTAGTGTGAATAACTCACTAGACTGAAAGGGAATTTTGAGGTTGCAGGGAAGAAGAAAAACCCCACCTATTCAGCAGCAATTACAGAAATGGCATGAGGCCTGTTGCAAGGAGTCCTGGTGTGAGGTGCAGCCATCTCTCCAGTTTGGGCAAACCCTGACTACAATGGGAAATTCCCTGTTGAGGCCCTTTGCCAGCCAGGACTCTTACACCAGGCCAGCTGCCTGGCCCTCTTGTTGATGTCCCAGTGATCGTGTCATTGCTTTTCCAACCATTTCACAGGCCTAAGGTCAGATGAAAAGGCTCCTTTTCTGCCAGTATTCCCAAGTTCTCTTGTGTGTTCAGCAGTGCAAACCCAGGTAACAGCAGTGACAAAGCTGGGCACGTCCTTGTCTGGCCATTGCATTCAAGCAGCTGTGTCTCGATATGCCCTGATGATGCAGGAGCTCACCTGCAACGTGCAGCCAGGTGAGAGCTGTTTTGTTTTACTAATTATTATAAATTTTTATTTACTAATTATTTTTTAAATATATCTGGACATATTTTCTTCCTTTTGCCTTTTTAACAGTGGTCATTAGTATTTCCACTTTAGAAAGACCATGTTTTCATTTGAATTATTCTACAATTGTTTACTAGTCTTAGAGTTGAGAGATATTCCTGTGTTTTATATATAGTGCATGACTACACTCAATGGATATTTATACACTATTTCAAAAGAGTGATGCTACTTTTCCACATACTTATCTATCCAATAGGAAAGAACAGCATGAGAGTTTTCTATTATGAAATGAAAAGCACACAAAAATCTGGGGGCTCCACATATTTCAGAACTGTGTAATGTCACTGTGTTTACCTCCAAGTACTCTGTGAAGTACCCTGTGTGAGGGCACTAACCTAGATAGTTTACGTAAGACCATAGAAATTCAATTCCAGAAATGAACCTTCGTCTCTCTAGGAACAGCTGGAGAGGCTCAGGTCTACTCATCCTGCTCAGAATGGACACGAGGAATTTGGATTAGATGCAGATGGAGTGGGGATTTCATTAATGATAGAAAGAGAGGCAAACATGTTGAGGCATAACTGCCTGAATACAAACACAAAATATCTGTGCACGTATTTCTGACTTGAAACTATGAACACCATAAATATGCTATCACACAAGAGGCAAAGCATATGTAAACGTAACAATATCCCATTACCTCTCCAGCAAAGAAGAATTTTCATCACTGATTCGTATCCCATTGAATCAGCGCAAAGATTCACTGCTGGCTGTTAATTATCCTTTACAAAGACCTGGCTATTGTGCTCAATTTTAGTAAAGGCTCAGTTGTTTTGTAGTGTACATAGAGAGAATGGTGCCTGAGGGAGCAGGGAGGAAAGAAATATGCCTGTATACATTTTAACTAAGAGAGTTCCGTTGCACAGAAGGGATTCATATGGTGGGATTTTGATAGGTGCTTCAGGAAATTAAGCTTTTTCAAGACAAAAAAACCTTGCTATGGCTCTCTGAATATGTGATACCACTCAGTATTTGAAAGACATCAGCCACTTAAAAATAGCTTGCTATTACTTAGAAGAATTTCTAAGACTACTTTGACTGAAGGGTAGACAGGAGGAACTGGTCTGTTTTTCTCTGAAGTCTCTGACCCTCCAATCACATCAAGGAAGGTGTATGCAAGAGTTCACAAGGCCCATTCATCTCCCTGGGGTTTTTGAGGGGCACTTGGAGGCCACCAGCCAAAGGCAGCAATCCACTTCCTCCACACCAGCATGGTGGAGGAACTGGGACCTTACATAGGAGCTTTCCTGGCAGGACCCAGTGCAGTGTCACAGTAGGAGAGTGCTGGCTGGAACTGCACTTTGGGCTGGGTGGGATGCTGGGGTCACCAGCGTTCGTGGGAATTCAGGAAAAGAAGAGCTGGGAACAATGGCAAGTTATCCCAGGGAGCCGTGTATTTTCTGCACCGAATGGTTGCAAACACTGCAGTTGCTTGGCATTTTAGAGGGTTCAGGAAAGATCCACTGAAGGTGTTATTTTAGAGGGTGAGTTCTTTCCCATGTGCCTTCCACTATCTGAATGTCAGGCAGGAGGAGGCAAAGCCTTGAGGCACTTGGGTTGCTGAAGTCACTGCTGTTGGTATGAAGCAGGCAGGTGGCTCCAGGCTCACACGGGAGGACTAGCCTCGCTCAGAGGCAACACAGCAGCTGCAATGAAGTCAGCCTCATTCCCTATTTCTCATTTCTACTCGATGCCTCTCTTCTCCTTGGTTGTGCAGGGATAAATACAGAGCTCACAGAGTGGCTGTTTGTTCCAAGTGTGCAAGTTGAAAGGACAGGAGGAAGCATGTAACTTTGGGTGGAAATACTGAGAAAAATAAGAAAACAAAATAAAGCTGAAGGAAGAGAATTAAAATATCTATAAATACCAAGAATAGCTAGGGATGCAGGGAACATAAAGATGATATTGGGTCAGGAAAGTGAAGCAAGAACTTTGGGGGGGATGTAAGAAACCACAAGACGTGATAAGGATGATCACTGTTGGTCACTGAGACACTGGCCATGGCACGGCCGCGTTGAGGTGCCTGTCCCTGCCACGCCGCTTGGATATGACCTTGGTAGTCCTGCTGCTGCCTGCTTGACCAGACTCCAGCAGAATGGGACAATTTCCTTTGCAGTCCCTAGTGGTTAATCCAGTATAGCAGCTAAGAAACCAGCACCAAAAGGCACAGTTCACTTAGGAGATACTTGGATCCTTGCCTTGCACTGCAAAGGAAAGACCTGCACAGTCTACCCCCAGAATCCCACACTGTCTGATTCTAGCAATGAAATAGATTTATTGTATCTTCTGCACATCTGTCAGCACTGTGTTCAGCATTAAATCCTGTCCAGCTTGGAGCAGCTACTTTTCTTTGCACTGCTGTAATGGGAAGATTAGTATTGGTTCATGCTCAGAAACCTCCTACTCAGAGCTGCTAGAAACAGCTCATTAATGAAGTGTGGTATGTTGCTTCCTTTGCTTCTTTTGAGTTCTTTGAGACCAAGGTGGGAGATGCCCACTGCCATATGGCCAACAAGAGCTGTAGAGTGTCTCTCCTATGATGAGACTAGATATTTAAACTTGATGTTTGTTGCTCAAATGATGGCTGTGAACAAGCAGGATTCCAACGCATTTCTACTATTCACAGCTTGGGAAGTGTTGCAAGACCATTTTGTCTGTAGGTCTTCTTGTTACCAGGATTATGTTTTGCATTTTGGCATACCCCTGGGTTAGAAGGGAAGACCATAAATATTTTGGGTGTTTTAATAGTGTTACTACAAACTGTGTAGTATTCTAATAGCTGCTTGTAAAGTTCCTGTTTATTTAGGAGAGACTTGTATCACATCGGTATAATTTTTGATGTTTAATATTAAAACATCTTGAGAGGATTTTAAAGATTTTTTTCCTCTATTGCTTTTTTGTGGTGAGTGAGAAAATAGTTTTGATGCCCCTTCTGCCTCTGATTTTCTTGACCCCCAGCTGTTGTCCTGCAGCTGGAACAGATGCACACTGTACCTCCCAATTGGCAGCATGAGGGGAAAACAGCCCTCAGCAAAATTCTGTGGGAGACCTGCTGTGCTCCATGTGTAAAGCTGGTGGATCAAAGATATAAACTAGGAGTACGAGGGGTTTTCTTCCAGTTCGTGAAGGGGGGTAAGCCTTGCCTTAACTAGATTTACCTTCTAGGAATGCATAGTCAGTGTGGAAGAATGCTGGGTCTTCTGGGATATCAAAATTAATGTGCAAAGTGTTGCAAGAGAAATGATCAGCTGGCCAGCATCTAAGGGATGTATTTGTAGTCATGTCCCAGAAGTTCAAGTGTGATCAAGTTCAGGTGCTCGGGTGGAGCAACAGAGCAGGCAGACTGCCATGCTCTGACCTGAGGAGTGGGGACAGTTTGCTTTCCCCCTCCACTCCACATTTTTCCCTTCATTCAGCCAAGCAGCCTGACCACCCAGTGCTGCAGCATTTCAATGCTCTTTTGCATCAGATGCACACAACCCAAAGCATGGGCTTTTCTAGTATACAAGTTGCATCTTCTTGCTCTGACTATCCTAATCTAATTCTAAATATGCTAATTCCAGTAAATGGCTGTCATTTTCTTATGGCTCAATTCATACCATGGTTAAGCACTACACAACAAAGGAAGGGTCCATTTGCTTGTGTAGCCTTCAGTTCTGGCCTGAATACTGTCTTAGACAGGGCTAGTCTTTTATGCACAAGGTAGAGAAATGCCAAGGCAAATGTTGACTGAAAGTCTGAAAGCTTTTGGAGATGAGCTCGGATCTCTGAATGTTCAAGAAAATGTGTGTCAAAATCCAGAATACCTTATTAGAGCGGTATTTGTGGTCTTGCTTTTCACACTTCATGTTGCA
Organism: Machaerirhynchus nigripectus; assembly: GCA_013397975.1. Taxonomy (NCBI): domain Eukaryota; kingdom Metazoa; phylum Chordata; class Aves; order Passeriformes; family Dicruridae; genus Machaerirhynchus; species Machaerirhynchus nigripectus. The sequence goes on along the minus strand of VZRQ01010298.1, from coordinate 131,229 downwards.
GCAGCAGAGGGAATTCGCTCAAGGTCATGGTTTCTTGGTGGATGCTGTGCCTTAATGGGATTCAGGGCAACACTGTCGGGAAGGAGCAAATGAGCTCAGCTTGGACCACCAGCTTTGTGGGGTTTGGGCCCCCATAGCAAGGCCTGGATTAGCCCAAAACACCCATCAAGGACACACCTGAAGAGAGAGAAGTCTAAGCAGTGCTGGCACACAAGGCAGGTGACTGCAACTTTGGGTCAGTTTGTGCTACATAACAGAGATCATTTGGGACTTCAGCATGGAAGCAAATGTGTATCAACTGCTCAGGTGATGGATGGAGTGAGAAATCTCACAAGATATGTGAGAAAAACACAGAGATGAGATCAGCCACAGGGGAAGTAGACCAGAGGTTGGGTAAAAGTGAAAAAGAAACAAAGGGAGGGAGAGTTATTCCTCCTGTTTTAGAATCATAGAATTACTAGGTTGAAAAAGTTCTTTAAGATCATCAAGTCCAGCCACTGACCCAGCACTGCCAAGTACACCACTAAACCATGTCCCTAAGCATCACATCTATATGGCTCTTAAATCCCTCCAGGGATGGTGCCCCCACCGCTTCTCTGGGCAGCCTATTTCAATGTTTGATAAAATCTCTTCATTGAAAGGATTTCCTAATGTCCCATCTAAACCTCCCCGGGTGCAACTTGAGGCTGTTTCCTCTTGTTCTATTGCTTGTTACTTGGGAGAAGAGGCTGAGTGGCCGCAGCTACACTCTCCTTTCTGATAGTGCAGAGTCACGAGGTCCCCTTTGAGCGTCCTTTTTTCCAGGCTAAACACACCCAGCTCCCTTGAGCTGCTCCTCATAGGACTTACTCTCTAGACCCTTCAACATCTTCATTGCCTTTTTTTTTTGACATGCTCCAGCACCTCAATGTCTTTCTTGTAGTGAGGGGCCCAAGACTGAATACAGATTTTGAGGCGTGGCCTCACGAGTGGCAAGTACAAGGGGATGATCACTGCTCTGGTCCTGCTGGGCACAGTGTTGGGGACTAAAACAACTACCCAGTGTAAGCACTGAATCAGAAACATTTTCTTCTTCTTTGTGTGAAGGAATCTAAAATGTTTGTTAGAGCAAGAACTGCCCCTAAAACATGAGTCTGCTTCCTGGGATGGAAAAAGGAAACATACTCAGCAAGAAAGTGGTTAAAATGTAGGAGGAGAGACTTTATCCTTCTCCTACTCATCTTTTACCTTTTCCTAGGAACTACATTTCCTGATTAAAGGATATGTTATGTAAACGATACAAATTGGTTTTTTTGAATATCATGATTACACTTCAAATGTAGAAACACATGGCTCTTTCTGGGCTTCTCTGTGAGTGCGTGTGCCTAAGGCATGTGCTGCTGCCTTGCCTGTGGCTTGCAGGGCTGGCATTGCAGGAGCAGCCAGAGAGCAACAGGGCAGAACATCCAGGGGCCAAGGGAGCACTGGGTGCCTGGGACTGGAGCCCTGGTGGGAGAGGAGCTGGAAATTTTCTGTGTGACAGACCAAGTGTTGAGGCAGACCATTTTCGTAATGGCCAGGTAAGATGGCAGCAGGAGCAGCAACTGTGAAACAGCTGGTGCCTCTGGACAAGAGAACGTTACATCTTTGTTTTGTGCTTTTAATATCTTCCTGTCCTTAACGAGGATCCTGCTGAATGCCCCTTGCTAGATGCACAGGCTGCTGGAGTGAGGTGTGCCTGCATGACCCATCACACAGCTGGCAGAGTGGGAATGCCTCGGCACCCCTGGGAGCCCGGGTGCATCGCATATGCCAACCAGGGCAAGTGAAGGGAAGGTCCGTATGGCCACCAGGTCGGCCTGTGGGGGCATTTTGATTTAATCATGTCTCATATATGGCCAGGGGTAGCATTGTATTTTTCAGCTTTGCTTTTTCCAACAGTTTTAGATACCTCATGTGGGGAAAGTAGTATCTTTTAAAGAATACATTCTATATTTGGTAGTGAGTGATTTGAGGCATGAATGTGTCTGAAGGAGAAAGGCTTTTCAAGCAGCATGCTGCTGGCTCAAAGGTTCCTCCACAAATTCTGCTGGGCTCTGCCTCTGAGTCATGCTGCACTCTCACCAGCCTGAGCCTTGAGGAATCAATTCGGAAACTGCTTGAGACTCTGCATGATATTCTTCAATGATCTCTTTCTACTCCAAAAGAAAAATACAGGGAAATGTCAGAGAGAATTAACAACTTAGATGGGCAGGTGGCAAGGCTTGAAAACCATACAGAGATGATTGAGAGAGGAGCACTGTCGCACAAGGAAACAGCTACTAATATTGCACAGGTGGTGGGCTTGGAAAAATTAGTTTTGGGGTTTCATTAAGTACAGCACAACCTTAAATAAAAAGGTGGAAAACCAGATCTAATTTGTCTTCAGCCAGTATCTTGGCAGTAGAACTAACAGCCAAAATGTTGGGAATGGCCTCTATTAACAGCCAGGCTGAAAATCTCAAGCTGGCTCTAACGCCATGGGGCTGTACAGAGATGCTTCTTACACACAAGCATGCGCAAAGTGGTCCAAAGCAGAGAGCATGGGCCAGGCAGCAGCAGGATCTGTGGGGGCTTCGCAGGATTTCAGGATCAGCCTTTGTGGCACTCAAGAGGACACTGAGATGCTGCTGAATTCAGAGCCTCTCTCACCACTAGTGCCTCAAGTTGTTCTCCTTCTGCATAACTACATGTGCATGGTACAGGCAGAACCTGGGCTGGTTGCGCTTGGGAGCTGCATCTGCAGCTGCTCTGCTGCTTCCAGGAATGCCAAGCAATGCTGTGTTGGCAGCACTTGGCAAATTGTGAAGGTATGTGGAAAATCTACAAGAGGAAGGAAAAATGTTTTCCAAAGAACAGAATGGAGCACTAATCAAATTCCCTTCTTAATCAGAAGAGAGGACAAGGAAGAATGTTGATCCATTCTTCTTCTTTGAGATAGAAAGGTGGTGAAATGGAGGATGGACTGGGATTTAAAAAAAGGGAATTTATTTCTTGGTTCTGCCATGAGACTTAATGTGTAACCTCTGGCAAGGCTCTTGATGCTCTTGCACATCTCACTCGTGTCTGTGAAATGGGGATAATCTCTTCCATGATCAAAAAAGATTTTATGAGGGGAACATCCTCAATGGTTTGAGTGCTCAAGCGGGGAGGTAGAGCAATATCAGAAGGAGTTCTCTGATTTCCTTCTATTATGGCCACCACTGAGTTAGATAAGAAACAAGCCAGAATTTCAAACAGTTTTGGAGTTGAACAGTGTTGGTATCCAACAAAGAGCAAATGTTTTTTATTGAGAGAACGATATTTTGTTTCTCACAGTGTAAACACTAAAATATTTGTCTTTGTAGATTAGCTGCAGCAATGAAAATACTTTGCATAGTCACTAGTTGGGAGTACTCAGACTTGGTTAATACCTCCTAAATGGTCTGGCACAGGCTGGAATAGGGAGTTGAATTAAACACAAGATACTGGGCAGGGTGAGGCTTTTTCACTTAGGATTCAGCCAGTTCTGTTCTCTGTGAAGTCTCTGCTTATAACCTTCATGCTGATGACCACACAGCAAATGTGGACAAATGGTGGACAAACCAATGAGGAAATGGGAGAAAGGAGCATCAGCTCACTGACATGTTAGTTGCCACTCATTTTTTATGAGAGTGGCTGCCTCTCTGCCCCCATGGGAAAACTTTAACATACTTTAATTCCTATTGATTTCTATTTGATAAAAGTGGTAGCTAACTCACAGTTTACAGAAGCAAAAATTTGAGGTCCTTTATTCTGACTTTGACCAGTGAGTTTCTTCTCCCCATGGAAAGTCTGGGGGCAGGTTACAAAGTTTCACAGATAATTTGTAAACCCCTAAAACTGTTGTGGGTTTTTGGTTTTGTTCTAGTTTGGGTTTTTTGTTTTTGGTTTGGGTTTTTTTGTGTGTGTTTTTTGGTTGGTTTTTTTTTTTGTTTTGTTTTGGTTTTTTTTTTTTGTTTTTTGGTTGGTTGGTTGGTTGGTTTTTTTCTGTTTTTTTGGGGGAGGGTTTTGTTGTTTCTTTGGTTTTTTGTTTTTGCTTTTTTTTTTTTTTCCTGTGGCCTTTAGAAACCTGCTTCCCAGCCTGCCTCTTCCGTTGCCTGAAAATCATGGGAATAGGAAATGTTTGCTGACTTCCAAATGTGAATTACAACAGAACTGTGAGGGTCTGGGTCCCAGAATCTCAGAAATCAAGTGTGTTTAGCTTTGAGTTTCTGCAGAGTCCTACTGCTCTGGGGCCTTGACTCTTTACGGAACAGTGAATAAGAAAAAGGCAGCTCTCTCCCTCTGGACTAGAAATAACTTGCAGATTTAATTGACTTGTTTTATTATAAATGTTTATGTTGAATTGTCGTACTATAGAAATGGTATAATTCATCCAGGAAATAAAATGGCTCCCATGACAAACTTGAGTGTCACATTAAAAAATCAGTGAGTAGTGCCAACTTTCTAAGGTTTTATAATACTGTTCCCTTAGACTGTTAAAATCACAGTCGACTTGTTAAATTTTTACTTATTTAACAAACATGCTTAACTTCCTCCCTATATCCTTAAGTAATGAATGACAAAGTACTAAAAAAGGCTACTCACCTAGTTTATTTTAGATTAGAAAAAACAGGGACTGGCAGGTATAATGTACTGAATAGAATGAGTATTTATATTCTCATAAAATTGCAAAACGTAGCTAGTTTAGATGACTGTAAGGATTTAGAGTAGCTAAGGTTTAGAAGACTTTTGCTCCAAGCCTTGGAGATTCTTATTGCCTTGCTAGGTCATTATTATTCTCTTAGCAACAAAAGATTTTTAAAAAAAAGTTCATAAAAAACATCTCAGGATAAGATCACAAACATGTAGCAACAAGAATAACTATGCTACACACTTACCTTTGTCACCCTGTAACAAGAATGAGCACCTCTGTTTTTCTGGAGTTAATCTTTTTGGGAAGAAGAGGGGAATAGCAGGATTTGGCTGCTGAATCCTTTCATCATCTTTCCTTCGTGTGGGGTATGAAGGCCAGTGAATCAGAGCACTGCTAGATATGGCCACAGGCATCCAAGGCAGCCTAGGTGCATTGATTGCTTCAGCACCTACAAGCGAGGTTGCTGAGCTTGAGAGACAGGTTTCCTTGTTACACAATATGAAGTATAAAAAGTTCCTGGATTGTATTTTCAGAGATGTAAGTGTGCTTAGCAAAGGAGGGTCTGAGGTATACAGTGCAGAAGAGAGGGATAAATGAAAGCTGAGTTACTGTGACTAGAATGGAAAACATCAGGCAGTCATCTAGAGGGGATTGTGAATGTTGGAGTGCCAGAGCTTGTCCTGCCTGGATGTGTTACTGACAGGTGATGAACACACAACCCTGGGGTGAAGTAAACAAACATTGTCAAACACTCTCAAGTGATGAAGAGGGAGAAATGTGACTGAGATAAGCACTGTAGTGGGTAAGGAGTTTCTTGAAGATTGTGTGTCCATTGATACACAGTGCAGCACTGGGCTTGGACCTCTCTCTCTTCCAGTTTCTTTAGGATTTAGGTGACAGAGAGGTGTGACACTGGCAGGAGTGTCTCTGGCAGACCAGCAGAGCCGGGGGCCCTGCACTGCACTAACAAGAGTGAGCAGTGCCAAGAACCCTGACTTAACTTCCTTCAGCTGTGTCTTCTGCATGGATACCACACCTGTATTACAGAGCAACCAGGAACATTTAGAGGCTCAAGACATGTGCCCCTCACCAAACTTTTAAGAATGGTTACACCCATGGACATCAGTGATGTGACAGATCAGAAAGCGGGATGAGAGGCTTTTTAACAGCACTGGTTCCTGCTGCCTTAAGATCAAACTCCAGGCTGCCAGGGCGTGAAGTTTATCTCTAGTCTGCTGTGAACCAGGAGATGCTGTTTTCTCTTCGTGCAGTGTGCATATCAGATAGATTCTTGTGAGGTATCCTATGGGGTCTTCAAGAACAAAATCTGGTCCTTCCTTTCATGCTGGGTTTCAGCTCATCAGGTTTGAGAAATCTGCATGAAAAAAAATCTTTTTTCCCTCCCAAAGTCAAAGGGCAGAAAATGAAATACATCATCCTCAAAGCTGGATAGTGATGGATTAGAAATCCAGCACAGACCAGTAGTCCTGTGAGCTGCAGATCTGATGGGGCTTGGTTTCCCTTGGGCAAATGTTGTTTGGATTCTCCTAGGTCTATATAGCTGGAAGCTCTGACTGCAGCTTTTCCTGTGGGTGGGTATTCATAACATCTTTCATCTTTGCAGCTTTCTTGGTCTTTAATAAGGGTTTAATTCAAACTTTAGTGGGTCTCCTTTTACTTAGCAGCTTGTTCTTATGAAATGTACAGGAATGTAGCGTTTTCAGCCTTTTATTGCTCTGTCAGATGTGGTTAAAATTGGCTACTGTTTGTTCTTGTTCCTTCTCTCTTGCACAACATGCAAGTATGTACCTGCACGTGCGTGCACACATGTGCGCGCACACAAATTTATTATACGTATGCAGGGATAACGATCTCAACCCCCTTTTAATTTCTGCAGGAATCCAGGATAGAGAAAAAAGTATTGTAATGCTACTTCTTTGGGAGAGGAAAAGGGGAATGAACTTTTTTTTTTTTTAAGGCAGCAGACAGAATATTCAATTACCACTTTGCTTAAACATAACATGTGTTGCTAAGAATCTGGCACTACTATTAAAAAGATATAGTGGGCTCTGTGTCCTGGAACTGCGGAGTCGTGCTTGTGCACGGCATGCGTGCATTGCCTCCAGCGCCACAGTGGTCCTGCTGAGACTGGAGGAATGCACAGGGAATGGAGGCTTGCCGCGACATCCCGTCTCCATTATGTCTTTTGGAGCTCTGCCACAGAAAAGAAGGAATTTTATCCTTCATTTGTAAGTAATTAAGATGATAGTGGAGTTTGAATTTTCCAACTTTGTGAAAACAAACTAATAGCAATGATCCACTTCAATAACTCAGATATTAATTGACACAAGAGAGAGAAACAATACATTAAAAAATAATTAACTTTCGTTAATTAATTTTTAGAAATAGGAAGGACACCTGCAGCACGTGCAGATGTTTGCAAGTGTCATTAAACTGGGAAGGTTGTGCAGTAATTCGGAAATTGAAACAGGTCAAAAGGACCAGGAATGATCTCCAGCATCGTTTGAGAAGTAGTGTACAGTATATGATTGCTAGTGAGCTGCAATAAAGGTGATGAAGGTGTGCATTTTTTTAAGGATGTTTATAGAAGCCAGAGGTTAATTAGCAGTTAAAAAGCATCCACTGGAGTTCTATGTCAGCACCATGAGTGTGTTAATTATAATTTTCAGCCTCAAATGTGCCTCTTTCAGACTTAAGCTGAAACAGATTGATGATTCTTTAACTGAAGCATTTCTTAGATAAACTTTAATTAGTAACTTCCCCCCCCAGTCTTCTTCTATGACCGGAACTGGAATTTCCTATCTCACTTGGCTTTCTCTTCCTTTGTATTTGTGATGCAGTTCGAGTATTACCTGTGGTAATGCAGGAAGGTAAGAGGTAAGGGGAATGCATCTGTTACAAGGTCTTGTCCAAATTTTAAATTTTGACTTTACAGAAATGTAGACACAGAAAAATGTGAAATAAACCCTAGAAGTCTCCACCCCCTCTTTCAATGTTAATGAGTACAAAGGCACAAACCTAATTTGTTCTGTGCCTCTTAATGCTTTTGTCTACTTTAATAAAATGATGCTGGAAAAGACCACAGAAGTTTTATGTGCCACTGTGAACATGCCCGAACTCTGTTCAAAAACTGGGGTTCCTCACAGGGAGAATGGACCAGGCATCTTGCCCCCAAGTTGAGATGACATGGGCTGTGTGTGAGCCCCTAGCAAAATGTTGAGAACCCCCAGGAGGTCAGGTTGTTCTTTGCATCAGATACCTCTCAGGGAAGGTTCTCCTATCATTCCATCTCCTGTCCACCCCTCTTCTGTAGGCTGCTACCCACAACTTCTTTTACAAAGATTCTGACAGGGACTTTTGTTTTCCCCCAAGAAACAAAAAACCTCCCTCACCTGAAGATATGTAAGAATTCAGAACTGTCATACAGGTTTCCAAATGACCTCACATGGACATTCATTTGGTCTCTCACGTTTCAGACCACACTGTGGCCTTCTGGCTGCTGGAACTGAGACTTGCAAGAGAAAGCACAGGATGGGGTTTGGACTATAGCCCCAGACTTCCTTCTCCTAGAGGGAGCCATGGAGTCCTGCTTGCTTTTGTTTCGGGAATGGGAATTCAGACTGAGATTCATAAAAGTAAGTCACTTCATCCCTCCAGAAATACTTCCTTTTAGAATTTGTGATTCCTGCTATTATGTTTTCAATTTTTCAGCAAACATATGTGCATGTATATAATTTGCTAGTCTCTTTCATTTCACTGGCCTACTTTTCTAACAGTACTATTAAAAATAAAATGGCAAATTGTGAGAGAGAATTACACTAGATAAGAAATACACAAGACATTTTTTTCTATTCAAGTGATTTTATCTATGTATCTTTTTATTTACTTCCATTCCAATTTTGTGATGGGTTATGGAGGAAGATCCTTAGATGCTGTATTACTGATTCTGCAAGTCATGGTTATGTGGATTCTTCCTCTGAACAATTTTTCTAACTTTACCTAGAGAATCTACACTTTTTTTTCCTCAATTATTTCTATAATTAGATTTTATCTGTTGTGATGACCTTGAAGAGCAGGAATTAAGCATAAACAAACAGGATAATGACGGGGCCCAAAGGCAGTAACTTTTTGGAAGCTTGAAAAAATAGATGTGTATTTCTCATTCAAGAGAGGTGAAATGAAAGAATTATTAACCTGCTATATGGCAAGTTTTCAGCTATGTACTGATCTGCTTTTTCCTGCTGCCTCTTCCCAAATGGGAGGGAGATTAGATGACTTTCTTATGCAAATGACAACAAAGAAATACTGTTAATGAAAAAAAATCTTACTTAGACTAGGCCGCCAGTTGAATAAAAAACACACATATTTTACATGGAAGATTTAAGTAATGTACTCTTTATTTCTTTACACAACTAAAGCCAAGATATGAAATTAATGGGGAAAAGAACCCCTTGTGCAATTACACCAAACTTTGTTCCCTATTGTAGTAACATAGTTTAACACAAGAAAGAAAAAACAGCAGAACTAGTTTTCTTTAACATTATTAAGAACAGAGATGTCTCCAGAGAATGTGAAAATTTGCAAAATATACAAAAATGTATCACCTGGGGAGAGTTACAGCTGTGACAAAACAAAGAAGAATTTCTGACTAAAAAGGAACATGACTTATTTTGTCCCAATTACTCAAAAAAATTCATAAATACAATGACTAGGTTGAAAACAATGTTCCAGAGGTCTGTCCTCACATATTGAGGCATGTAGAGCTTTGACAGACTTTCTAATGGCCCCATTCCTTGAAGATCAGTCATCTGTGTTGGTGAAGAGTCACAGCCTTTAGGTTTGTGCAGACTGGGTTGTTAGGCTACTTATTCACAGGTTCTTCCTCTTACCAGGCAGCATGTTTCAGACCTCCAGTGCAGTGCACAAAGAGCCTGGAGCTGGCATGTTCCTACTGTGGCGGCTGTGCTGCCCTTGAGTTTGCTAAGGCTGCCTTTATCCCATCAACAGCTTCTACTGGATGCGAGCAGACCAGTGCAATCAAATGTCTCCCCTGCTAACAGCTGGATCCAGGTACCACAGATTTCTCTTTGACCATTCTTTAATGGAGTTGTTTCAAGCAGAGACCAGTATTTTTAGAATTGCTTCCCCCTTTAAAACAGAAAAAATGCTCTCTTTCACCAAGTATTATTTGTCTTCCATACATGGACACTTGGACACCATCACGTTTATGCAGCAGACTATACAAATGCCTTGCTATTTAACATGCTATCAGGTACCATTTGTGCTCCTCTAAAGCCTTGGAATCCTGGGCTACTGACAAGACACTTTACACAAAACATAGCCAAAAGCAAATTCCTGTGTTGTCCAGCAAGCTTGACACCCTGAATTAATCTACTTGCACCTGCTGAAGGAAGTCTTACATCTCCTCATCTACTCCCACCCATGGAGCTCTGTTGCTCACTGTGACTAGTTTGACTCAATATAGCTTGCAATATGGGAAGCAGTATTTTTGCAGGATTTATTTTCTTATGGCAATGTCCATGAGCTATTAGGTTGGCTCAGCTTCTGGGTAGACCACACCTACTGCTACAGCCTGCTCCCCCCCGGCAAAATTTGTGTTCTTGTAGCCACTCACATCAGAACAGGGAGGTGCTTTCTGGGGGATGATGACACAATGCTAGCCAACACTTTTCTCTGACCACTGCTGATTTTATACCAGGCCAAGGGCTCATTTCTCTTTTTGATGAACTGAAGTCATGCAACTATCTTAACTACTATGTGCTGACTCACGAAACTTCGTAGGTCAACTTCCTGTCAGTCTTGCCTGTGGCCCTATGTTAAGATGACCCAATATTCTTAAGCAAATGGATCCATATGGGATGTAGAAATTAAGAATGCAGAATCTAGGACTGGTAGCCACACTCTTGTTCTTGTCTGGTAAGACTTAAGCAAATTGCAAAGGAAGGCTGAAATTCCGAATGAAGTTGAATTCTACAAAGTTTAAGAGGTCTGATTCAAAACCTTGTAATTATCTTGGGTTTTGTAGTACCATGTAAATGTTTAGCACTTAGAAAACATATGGCTTTCCAGAGTCTACTGAAATTTTAAACAGATTACTAAAACAGAAGAAGAACCTCAAATTCAAAAAGATACCTCTCCTGAATGGTTAGGTTTTCTGGTGTTCTAGTTATTTTCTGAGGTATGAGATTTAGTTGTCCCTCCTGTAAAGGACACGTTTCAAGGTAGACTGTTGAATGGTATCCCTACTGATTCTTCAATGGTATTTCAGACCCAGCCTTTCAAACTAAAGTGACCTGAGCCTGAGTTTTCCCGGCATTACATTCTGTCACAGCAGAATGCATTCCTGTCCGTCTTGTCCAGCTGCATTCTAGGCCTCAGCATGGCAGAACCACCACTCTGCAGAGGAATGGAGTACCACAACTGTGACAACTGAACTGGACCACATACCAACAATCCTTCAGTAATGTATTCCTTTAAAGAAATGCAGGGTTACCAATAGAAGGGACCACTAAAGACAAAAATAACATCATAGCTCAGAAGCTTCAAAGGAGTACAGAGACAGAAAAGCTATTTCCCAGTATAGCAGACACTGTGCGGGACAGAAGTTGTGCTAAACGGTGCGCTTCCCTCTTAATTTGTACTGAGTGGCACGGAGACTGAGCTCCAAGGCTTAAACCAATGAGATATAAGTTACAGTGGACAAATACAGCATTGAGCTTACAACTGAAATACAGGGTAGGTATTAAGTTTTAGAGTTCTTTCCAAGTTGCATCTTATTTCATCTGTCAAAACCTTCTCTCAAGTTTCATCAGAAGCTGGTAGACATTGTTTCCTCTCCCACATTATACTGCTACTTACTCCAAAGGCTGCATCTCAGTTCTGAAACTGCTGCATTTGGTATCTGGATGATGTATTCTTATCATTTATAGAGTAGTATTACTTTCTCTGTATCTACAGCTCAACACACCATTTTCAGCAAATGGATTGAGAATTAATTCATCCCAGGACCTGCAGTTAACCAGGAACAGCCTAGAAGCAGGAGGCAAGGGCTTAAAGAGGCAAGGCTCTTTAAGAGCAAACTGGTCATGGTTAGTTTATTCAGATCACATACGGATACAGCACATCTGGTGGGCAATCTCAAGAATGAGAAAACAATGGCTCCTCCAGTTGGGCATGGAACTCAGTCTCTGGGGTTACCGTCACAGTGCTAACTCTGCAGGAAGACCTGCACCGAGGGGAACTCAGGTGTCCAGTTCTGATACAGTATCTCCCTCATGTATCCAGGATTTTTCTAATGAGTGTCTTAATGCTAATATATTGATAAGCAGAAAATGCTACAAATAATGCCTTTTCTCATTTTCTTTTAATTTTTTCTTCTCATGTGTTCTTAATCTCTACTGGGAAGTGGTAAATTGACACACGTGATTTCTATTACCAGCCAGTTCCTATTTAACAATTCTGAGTCTCTTTACATCTCTTTTTCATAACAGCGTATCTTTTTTTTACAACTTTCTTGTAATTTATCTTGATTTTCTTGTCTACTTTTAAAATAATCTGTTAATATTCTCGTTTAGTTCTTTATCTGAATTTAATACCATAGTGTCCATTTAACCATTTAATACAACAGTGTCCCCCTTAATTTGAGATACTTGACTAGAAAATGATGGTCCTCTGCTAGTGTTAAGCCTAATTACATCTGAGTTTTATTGCACTGAAAAACTTCTATATATAAACTCAATCCCATTACTGGTATTTCAAATCTTTCTGTCTTAAAGCACTGCAGTTATGTCCCAAGCCTGCAATCAGATCCATATAGGTAAACTACTCTATTGACAACATCCCCCCTAAGTCAGACAGCTCTCAACATGCACCCAGCTGTAGAAGAAAGAACAACTTTCATATTTAGATTAAGTCCTAGACAACACAATCTTCCTAAAGCAAAATGCCATTGACAGTATTTGGCAATACCCTGCTAAATAGCTGGTTTTTAACATCATTTTCCCCTTGACAGAGTATGAACAGGAATTATTTCTCTTACATGTAGTCTTTAAATGAACACCTCAGTTACTGAAAGTCTAGAGTAATCAGTAATACTTCTGGTTCCAGGATGACAGTCTCTCATCTGTTTCATTAGCAGCTTCTGATATTGCCAAATAAACTGCAAGTTCTAAACTAGCTGTAGAAGTCTTTTTTAAAAAATACTACAATAGTGAGGTAATTTTGCATTTTAATTTTTTTCCTGAAATGTCCTTATGTATGTACACTGATGCATTTTTAAATGTTGTGTGTATTAGCTTTCACAGGCTAAAAATTATTTCTGACACTGTTTAAAAAACCCCTGACTTCTGTTCCTAGTTACAACTTTTGCTTCTTTTTAAAATAAAAAATACAAATTGCAAAAAAAGCATCTTCTTTATGGCTATCTATCTTACCAACAACTGATTCTAAAGTAGAATTACAAGTGACTATGTAAACAAATACAGATATTTAACAAACAGAAGTATTCGGCTGCAGGTTTTTTAACTACCTTGGAAAAACAAATTGTGACAAAAAGCTTTGGGATTAATTTACAACTTACTAGTAAATCACCTGAAGGTACTCTCAACACCCTAGCAAAAGCAAGTTGGTTAGAAATAAGACTAAATATCACACAGTAAGCACAATCTTCCACTGACAGTGAAATACTGCAATCTTCCTCCATCACAACTTCCTGATATTAAATTCACATCTTCTGAGTGCGTTTTTTCCTGTTCTGTAATAGTGTCTAAGCTAAGCCTGGGCAGTTACTACAAGGTCATAGTGCTGGGACTGATTAAAAAGCACTGTTTATTCTCTGCTCAGGGTGGCTGTTGCAAATCCTGACCATACTGCTGGGTTTCCTAGTTACTAACTTTGCCATGAGTTTATCTCAGTAGCCTGGGACTCCACATACTCAGCCCAACTGTGGACATGCAAGTCTGCTCACTGCATCTCCTAGGTAATCCTCAGCTCTAATTACATTAAACATTTTAACAGGAAAGTAGGTTTGAGGGGGTTTTTGCCTCATTTGGACTCCTTGGAACACCACACTAAGGGTAACCATGAAAAATTCACTCTTCAGGAGAATTTCTAAGCTAAGGGTCAAAATTAGTGCCTCAACCTACACACCCTCCTATGACCCTGCACATGCACTCAGAGGGGACGGAAGGCCAAGCCCAAATTGTTCCCCTTTACAGGAACCCTTCACAAGCTACATGGTGTAACAGAGAAACAGGCCCCACTAATAAATCACTCCTGTATCATCATATACTTATGTAACGTTTTAAACATATTTCCTGCCTTAGTTTAACAATCCGAGAGCTCCCAGTTTCCTTTGTGTTGCATAACATGAGACACAGACCAGCAAACTGACGTTGATGGGAATCTTATTAATTCTCCTTAACATGATCAAAATAAAGCCTGCAGGCAGAAATGCTCGATCCGTGCCAAGGCTCGGCTGCCCAGCTCAGGGCAGGTACTCCCGCTGGGAAGACGGGTCTCGCTGAAATCTAACTCGCGGCCTTATTCTGGACGGTTTTTGTTCTGCATTAGAGACAGCGGAGGTTTTAGGTCCCCCCGCCCGGGTCAGGCAGGTGCGAGCCCGCCACAGCGCTTATGCAACGGCGGCACGGCGGGG
>VZRQ01010298.1:49049-115503 GCA_013397975.1 Machaerirhynchus nigripectus | reverse complement strand
CACCGCTCGCTCTGCTGGCGGCCACCTGCAGCAAGATCGGCCCGCCGTCGCCGGAGGAGGATGAGGCCGCCGCCGCCGCCGCTGCCTCTCACTCTGCCGGAGCGGTGAGTGCCCGCCCCGCCGCTCTCGCACGGCCTGCCGGGGGGAGAGACAGCACAGCCAGCCCGCCCGCCCGGGGGGAGGGACGGGACACACGGCACTGCCCGCCCGGGGGGAGGGACGATAGCAGGGCCGACCTGCCAGGAGAGGGGTCCCCGGGCTCCCCTGCCTCTCCAGGAGGAGCCGGGCTCCCGGGAGGAGGAGGGAGCCAGGCTCCCCCCTCCCCCGCCATTGGGAGCGGCGCCTTCATTTACTTTCACAAACGGGGGGAGGCGGGAAGCCTCCCCCCCCCGACCCTGGCACCGGAACGGCTCGCTCGGCACCCGGCGAGGCTGGGAGGCATCTCACCTCCACCTGAGCGCGCCCCCGGTATCCTCGCCAGGCTGTCAGCCTGGAACCGCGCAGCCAGCCAGGAACACAAAATGAAGGCTGGCTGTGGGGAAGGATGTAGTGAAGTAAAATGGCTGTTTAGAAGCGAACGCGGTGGTGGAAAGCTGCTTCCTGTATCGACGCTGTTTTTCTAGGGAGAGTTATCATGCGGTTCCTCGTAGCGTTTTCTGTCCTTATCTCTCATGCGCCGTCGCCTCTGAAAGGAGCCTTGATGACCTTGGGACCTTGTGTGATGAGATGGATCTTGCAGGCTAGAAACGTATTCTTGCTGCAGCTAGTTTAACAATTCCCATAACAAAAGCCTAATGAAGACTCATGTTCCTTAATTGGTCTAGCTAAATCTCGTGTTGACGTATGCTCATAAGATTCAAAGAGATTATGCATTTCTAAATAACTGATACGTAAAAATATCGGTATATTAAAAGTGAGTTCCAAAATATCTTCTAAAATGACATGATGCAATTTTTTGGCCTTAGCCCTTGGAAAATTACACATATTACCTCTTAATTTTTTTTACAAAAACATCTTTAAAATTAGAAAAAAAAAGTGCTTTTTTCTTCTTTTAAAGCAAGTCTTGTTTTTTAACTTGCTGTACAACAGCCTTGTGTGGTTTCAGGATTCTGTTACTAGCAGGAAAAACTGCAAAGCATTGTATTGGTGGATGAAGTAGCTTTGGCAAGCTTTTAACAAGTGTCAAAGTGTTAGTGATAGAAGTTTCTAAGTGTGTGCTAAACTTCAAAATACTTTTCATCTGTACATTACAGCTTACTTTACATGAAGGGAAGCTGAAGCAAAATAGCTGTCTGAAGTCATAGAGCAGGTTGTAGACTAATGACAGAGCTTGAAAATATATTAAGATTCCAATCCCTTTCAAGCATCCTTTCTGCCAAGCCTATTTATTTGCTCAAGCAGTACGTTTTTACAAATCTTTCTAGATGTTGTAAAGTGCCGGATACCGCTAAGATTTGTTTCATAATACCAGATGCATACGGTGCTGAAAAGCATAAACATGCTGAAAAGTAAATGATGTTTAAATGATTGCTCGCTTTCCTATATCCACCTCTAAGGTTGTTCTCATTGTACAGCTGGAATTTTGCATCTTGGGGGTGAATTGATTGATTAGGATGAGCAGTAGGTCTGACAGGATACTAGAATGCTGGTGCAGGACAAATAGTTCCCGGCAGTTCAAAATGGGCAAAGCAGTTTTGCTGTGGTACTTCTTTACTCCTGTTAAATTAATACATTGTTGTGTATATGTATAAGAGGATTTTCAGGGGAAAGCAAATGCAATTCAAGAGAAGCCAAAATCTTAGTTAAAACTAAATGAGTATAAGCTCACTCACTACTTTCCATACATGCAGATAGGCCCTTCCTACATAGCTTCTGTGAGTTAGGTTATAGCATTCTGGTAATTTTTACACTCCTACAACATAACTCTTGAATGATTCAGAATATTTTGGGTGGAAACTAAATATAAATTGAAGGAGATACATAACAGTAGCTGAACTAGACACTGGAGTTAATTAAGATGACCTTAATAAAGAGAAGGGAAGGACTAAAGGCCCTGAAATACATTCCTTGTGAAAAACAGAAGAACAAAAGTGGTTTAGTGCAATAAAGACTCTTGTTTTTTCTAGTCCCTTGTGTTTATCTTATTGGAGGGTGGAAGAAGGAGGAAGAAGCTAAAAAGGCTTAAATTGTAGGTACCTCATAAGTCATATGGAAAATGAAGTCTGTATTCACAGACAGACGTAATTGTCTTCCTGCAGTTTGTGATGCTCATCCCTTTCCTAGGAGTATAGATAATCAGTTTGATACTTGTGCATGGGTGATGGTGCCTAATGTACCAGTGGGAAGGCAGCTCTTTCCTGCTGTATTCTATACCTGGACTGCAGTTCTGACTGCTGAACATCTGGTAGAACTCTCAATCCATACAAATGGATAGTAGAAGTCAAACTAGGTATTTCCTCCTAAAAGTGCTTGAAGAGCCTGCACATACAGGGGTAGCGATGCTGTTGTTTCGGAGTTGTTTTGTTACTGTTTTACTGACATTTGCTTGGTAGAAACTGGCAGGGCTGGAGCCAGCATGCTGGGCCAGCATACTGCTTTCCTGGCTGAAATGGTATACTGCAGCTGCTCCCCAAGAGACCAGCAGTATGATTTAAAAGCAACAGCAAAACTCCCATAGGAACGCAGGGAATATTGCATGTCTGAGATTTGGGGAAGAGCTGGAGCAAATGTGATTGTGTTTGTAACGATCTAGTTGGCCCTGCTTTGAGCCCAGGGGTTGGACCAGGTGACCTTCAGAGGTCCTTTCCAGCTGAAGTTATCCTGTGATTCTGTTTCGGTATCTGAGTCCAGGCCTACTGTTTGAATGGACATTGCTGTTGTGCCACTGAAAGAATTAGCGACGAAGTAAAAAGACTGATGAAAATGGCAGCTACTTGTAGTAAAAAGCAAATGAAGAAGACAATTGACAGAACTAAACTCAACCCTCTTCTCCTTTCCATCCTGTCAATGACCTGGCAAGGCTGTCTCTAGACCACAAGGTTTTCGGTTTGGCCCAGGATTCTGGTTAGAACTGTATTTACTTTTGGATGAGAGACACTAGCAGGCATTACTGCTGATCTTGTGTTTGTGCACTGATGAAGATTGCAGTCTTTCAACTTTGACACCATGATTTACTCTGCATAATGATCAGCCAACACCAGTGTGTTGCCTGATGGTGTTTGATATTAATGTAGATGGCCTTGAGCTTGTGGCTTGCTTACCTGAGAATCTTTTCTTGGTTGCCATACTGCTACATCCATGGTTGGTTCAAACACTTGCCATGGGAACTTTGCCTCGAATAGTGCTGCCTGCTGGTTTGTGTGAGAGCCTTGCTGGAATGGTATGTGCTACTGCCTGACCTAGAATGGCAGCTCATGTTTTTGCTCAGTTTTGGCCTCTCAGGATTCTCCTGTAGAAAAGTTAAAAACTGATCTGACATCAATTTTCACTTTTGTGGGTGATGAGATAGCTTCCTGATGCTGTTTCTGGATGTGAACAGATGCACCAGAATGTGTTCAGCCACTGTAGAAAAGTCTGCCTGGAATTGTCTTGCTTCTCTCTGTTCTATACAGAATCTCTCTCAGGATATTAAACTCCCTCCTTCTCTCTCGGGAATTTAAAATCTGAGAAGTTTTAGTTTGGGTCTTGCTTTTTCACTATTTGTCTTTGACTAATAATTCTACTTCAAGCTTTCATATTTAGGATTCTTTTTCATTTAGTTATAAATACTCTAGTTTCACTCCAGTTTAACCATCTGCAAAGATTTTAACATGAGGTGAAAATGAGAAGCAAAGCAGAAGGTGGTAAAGCTGTGCATAAGGGAGGAAACAAAAGAGCAAACAGAATTAGGTCAAACAGAGCCTTGATGGTCGGCTGTATGGTTGTAGCATGATCAGATGATTGTTTAAGAAGCTACAAAGCTGAGATGATAACCAGTTGTTGATGTTCTCTTACTTCATTGTAATGCAAAGCTTGGAACTCTCATGCTCCCAAGGGCCATGCTTATGGTTGTGCTGGGTGGGACTGGACAGGTGAGGATACAGTGCAAGACTGACGGGAGGTTATGTGGGAGATCTGGAAGGTGGGTGAACTGGGAAGAGTGGCAGGCTGGCTGAGAAAAACTGTTGGCTCTGACAGCCGCCAAAGAACAGGAGCTGTCAGAGATGACTGCCCCAGTTGAGGTGTGTAGTTGCATCTTGTGTGATGTGGACTGCACTGATTCGCTAGTCTTAAAAAAAAAAAAAGGAGAAAAAGGCTGGGAGGAATGATTTATTTGTGTTGTTGGTTACCAACAAGATGTGGAAAACATTTGGACAGGTTAATAATTAGCATATGTGGAGAAGATGAGTATCATTTCTCTGCTGTAAGCAAAGCATTTCTTTGTTTCTTTTACAAGTAAAGGTTGGAGTGTTTTAAGACTGCTTTGGCATATCTTGAGCTTTAGAATTGAGTATCAGTGCTTTGCAGAACTTGATTAAACTCTGGAATTCTAGTTGGTTTATGCCTCAAAAGATTAACCATCTGAGATGTACCTAGTTTAAACTCAGTTTAGGAGGAAATAGGAATAGTGCTCACAGGATGGAGAAAGGGGAAGGCATTTTAAATTTCATGTTTTCCACTAGGCAAAAGTATGCATGAATGCCATGTATCAGAGTTAACCTACCACTACTTGGTATTCCGGCCTGTATGATCATTTTGGGGAAGTTAAAAACTGATCTGACATCAATTTTCACTTTTGTGGGTGATGAGATAGCTTCCTGATGCTGTTTCTGGATGTGAACAGATGCACCAGAATGTGTTCAGCCACTGTAGAAAAGTCTGCCTGGAATTGTCTTGCTTCTCTCTGTTCTATACTTTTGCAAAACAAAGAAGTTTCAGTATGTGATGTCTAACAGTATATTTGCCCTGCTGCTGTCCAGAAGCTCAAAATGTTCTTTGGTTTTTGTATTCAAATTATGTCTTTCTAGTGCTGGATCAGAACCAAGTGTAGAAGTTCTTTTAGAAGGTGCTGTAGGGATGTTCTAAAAAAATTTGTTTTATTTCTCTTTTTAGTTTTGGAAAAGGTAAGAAAATGTATGGTTTAAAACATATCCATGTTTAAAAATAGGATAGACAAAAAAGTTCTCTAATATTAAACATTAGTAAAAAGTCTTAGATTTCATAGAAAGTTGAGGCTGGTAAGGGTGTCTGGAGAATGTCTGGTCTACCCCTCCTTGCTCAAAGTAGTCAGTAAGAGCAAGTTGTTCAGGGCCGTGTCCAGTGGGTTTGAATACGCCTAAGGACAGAGACTCCACTATCCCTCTGGGGAACAGCATGTTCCAGTGTTTGATAACCCTTATGGGGGACAGAGTCAAAAGCCTAACTAATGTAGTGATAAAATATGTGTCTTGCCTAACCCCATCTACCAAGCTAGTCTTCTCATCATAGAGCATTGTGAGGTTAGTTATTTCAGCATTATTTCCCCTTCCTGAATCTAGGCTGACTGCTTCTGAACACTACCTTTTTTTTCTTTTAGAGTTATTTGAAGGTTAAATGTTTCCAAACATTTGATTTGGGCAAAAGTATTTCTCTTAAGTTGAGCAGCTTCATTGGCAGAGGGCTCAAACATGCAACAGAATTAATCTGCCTTAAGAAACAGCTTTGTGTCAGCTGAACCACAGTGGCTGATGTTGAACGTGTTTTTAACCTATGGCAAATACAAGATAGAATGTATTAGCTCATACTTTAATGAAAGAGTTGAAGTAAATGCATTTTATCTTGTATTTGTAATGACCTAAGAATGCACAGATAGTTTACTGTAGCTTGGTAAACACATGGTATTATTAAACCCATGCATTAGAACCCTAACTCTTTCATAAAACAACAATTTGGATGAGGCAGTGTCCAATCTTCTTCATTAGGTGTGTGATTTTTAAATGTCTAGGAGCTTGTGACTCATTATCTGTGCACCTCTGCTTGTTTGGCTGATGCTTTTGCTCCAGGACTAAATGGGGCAAAAGTGACTTTCTGAAAAGTGCGGTAAAAAGCAGTCCACCAGCACAGATAAATGTTCGGCAGACCTCAGTAATAACATACTGATGGCTAATGGCACGTGTCCACTTGTCATATTGAGATGCAGGTGTCTACAACAGATACCAGTTCTCACAGGGGTGTTTTTCCTCTTCCCTGTTTATATCACTTCTGGAAGGTATTTTATCTTCTGTCTTTCTCTTATCTCCTTCAACATTTAACTTAATGTCGCTTTAATTTTCTCCAAATATATTGAACAAGACGATTACTAGATTTTTATTTATCGTGGCTCATGATTCTTCAGGGATGAGACTTTTATCTCAGAGACATCTCTTTATTTTACCCACTGGAAATTATACAAGGCCTGTTAAAGAATCGAAAGACAGGCTGAACAGTGGTTGTTGCTTCCACTCTTTGTTGGTTGACCTTTCTTCAGGTGGACATATAATTTGATTTTAATTCATTCTATGCCTTGTGTCAGCTACTCTCTTTGCTCTGTTCCCATCTCTTTTTCTTGTTTCCTGGTGCTGCGTCCAGTGAATTCCCCGTTGCTTCCTGTTCTCTCCTCCTTGGCTGAGTAGTGCTGAACTTTCCTTAGATCTTTGTTTCTTCCTCTTGAAACAGTGCCTTTGGATTGAAACAGTCCAGCCTTCTCTTAAAGGAACAGCTTCCAAATAACTGCTGCCTGAGTATCAGTTGATAAGGAAACTGTTGCTTTATCTCTACCCTGTAAGTAATTTTCATGGATGGCTGAGACAGCAAACAAATTGGTGTAGTTTGAATGTAAAGCTCAGTAAGCGAGTGGGCTGCAGATGTTGCTGCTTATGTATCAGTGGCAGAACTTTTGAGTTACTACAGAAGTGCTTAATTGCTTGAGGACGTAGAGAGAGGTTATTATTCTTTAGTTAGTAGGAAAAGAAGTCCAAGAAATGTCTTGTCTCAACAGACTTTGAGAAAGAGCGTAACAGTCAATCTTGTTATGACGGGCTGATGACCATTTGAGGTTAGAGATCATCCTCAAATACTCTTTACCATACTGGGTTTCTCCATGCTTTAATGGTAGTAATTTTGATAGCTGCCAGATAGCTTCTTGAAAGCCTCACCCTCTTTTTGCCCTTCCCTCCATGATTCAGCTGGTGGTATCTGATATAGCCAGCTGTAAGAGCAATATGAATAACAGGCATTTTATGTTGTATGTGTAGCAGAGCTTCATATCCTCGTGCATGGCTGCCCCGAACTTCTTCATGGACTGACAAGTGCATTTATTAAAGAGTGGCTCTATTGTGCTAAAATCATTACAGAGCAGGATTTGAGGGAAGATTTCACTAGATCATGAAAATGTGAGATGTGTGCTTAGCATGAAAATGCCAATATGGAAATCAACATATGTTTTGGGAGAAGAATAAAGTAGGTCATTTCCATATCACGAAGGAGGCAGATTCCCTTTGAAGTGTTTCTGTGGAGGATATTACACAGGAGTAGACATAGATATGTTACTGCATATTAGATCAGTCCAGTTTTAGCCTAAGCTTTCAACATTTGCTTGTACATAGTTTTCAGTCAGTGAGAAATTATATCAGACTTGTAATGGTTTACATTACTTTTCTTTTCTCTTTTGTTCTAACAGCTACTGTCAGCACATTATATTATACATTTATTTTATAATGATACACTTAAAGCATGTAACATCATATTTTGCTTTTGGTATTTTCTCACCAATGTTTACCAATGACTTCTGTGGGTCTTTTGATATTTTATGAAACCTTCAGTTAGTTGGTATTTATATGCTTGTGAATTGAGTAGTTATGAACTTTCTTAGCAGTGTTTCAGTAACTGGTATCTATGTGTAAACAATATTAAACACAAGTATATAAAGCTAATGTGGTAGTAGAGGAAAATGGAATTTTTTGCCTTCTAGGTAAGATATGTGATATGGAATATTACGTGTTTTTTCTTCTAATATCATAAGTTACAATTTTGAAAGACTAAAAAATTTAAATATGTTTTTAAAATGAAAGGTTGATCAGTATAAGAGGAAAAGATAATAATAAAAGGGAATTATTATTCTCCTTTTTCTGTTTCTTTTCCTTGAAGCATTAAGGCCATAAAATTAGTTTTGTTCTGGTGATGCTGAATCTATTTATTAATATATTACCTGAAAAATTATGAATCACACTTAAGAACCACAGAATATTTTGAGCTGGAAAGGATCCCCAAGGATCACTGAATCCAACTCTTAATAAGAGTCAATGGCCCGTATCTTTGAGGGCTGAAGCAGGCTAGCATTCTTTTGGTTTTTGCACAATAATTATTTTTACAAAAATTATTTTTACAGTTCTTGAGAAGAATTTAGAACCACGATATGCATTTCCTTATTGAAAATGAAGCTTGATAAGCACAGTAAAACTGTTTTTTAATAAGTACACAGACTTAAATATCTGTCTTACACATGTAAACATTGTAGTGTTATGGGCTGGAATAGGATAAGAATGTGAAACTAGCAAAGTCCCACCTAACGCTGTGGACTAAATTCACTCAGGTGCATACTGCGGGGTTCTTTCAGACTGGCTAGGTCTCAATGCTGCATTAGGAAAGAATTAGATGTGTGCTGTATTTTGCGTGTCCTGGTTTTGTTCTAAAGGAAGTCAGAATGCAGCATCAGAAAGAAGTTGCAATATGTTCTGGTAACTTCCCTACCAGGAGTGATCACAGGATCTGTGCAGAAGGACAAACCAGAGCTTTTCTTTCTGTGTCCTCTGAACTCTGCCAGATTGTCCTCCAGTCTCTCTGCCAGCGACTAGATTTGTTTCACAGAGCTGAACTGATTGTAAGACAAGTTAGTTACTTGTTGCTAATATTAAGTTGCTCCACTGGTTTACTGTAGTATGGTAAAACAGATAAGGAGAAACTTCATATTTTTTAGATTGATGGTTATTTACAATACCAAATTGGTTGACTATGCAAATCTGTGCTAAGTATTGCAGGATGTTAAATCTAATTCTTTATTCTGAAAAAGCTTGCTTTGGTAAAGAAAGGTAAGTGCAATTTACCTTTTCTTTACTGAAAAACAAACAAATGCATAATAGGTTCTTTAAGCATCTGGGGGTCTGCTCTGAAACATTGGCCTTTTCTATTGTTCCAACTTAATGAAGATAGATTTTTTCCCCTCCTAACTGATGCATATGACTAATCCAAACATGATTTCAATGTAAAAGTTCTTAGTCTAGATGTCTTCTTCCCTAGTGAAACACTAACTCCTACAAGCTTATAAATACTAGAGCTTTGTGTTATGTGTAACAAACTGAGGCTGTCCTATCTTTACCAACTGTGTGACTACATCACCTCGTAACATTCTCTGTACTGCTAAGGGTCACAACATGCTCACCTGTATCAAATATAACAGGGTTGAGAGGCAGTGGAGCTCCAGGATGTACAGGCGATGCTGGCTTCACGGTGGTTCCTGTACTTCTGTGCAATAGGTGCCAGGCTGGGTAAAAAATGTTTCTGAGTCCCAGGGTAAGTTGGTGATGAGAGCTCCAGCAGCCCCTGCCAGCTCCCTCCTTCCCATGGCCAGGGGTTTGGATTACCCAGCAGCCCTGCCACCAGAATAACCCTGGGGCTGGTCACCTGACATAGCCATGACATAGGAGCTGCATTTGACATGTTCGCGAGCAACGTGCAGCTCATGACCCACAGGCTGGCTACCCGGACTTAGGCATTAGATCGCTTATAAAATCTGTATTTCATGGTTTTGATCCAATTGCTGATGGACATATGAGCTGTACTGCATGTTTTCCGGTAGTGTGTCAATATCTAGTGTTGAATTGCATGATTGGTCTAACACACAGTCTGTATGACATTTGTTTTAATTTTCTGTTTTCTTTTTTCTTTTTGTTCAGACAGGGGATTTGGCTTCTGTGCAATTAGCTGGAGCTCCAAACAGATGGGAGGTCTTGTCTGCAGCTCCTACCACTATAAAGGATGAAGCTGGTAATATAGTACAGATTCCAGGTGCTGCCACAGTAACTTCAAGTGCGCAGTATGTCCTTCCTATTCAGAGTTTGCAAAATCAACAAATCTTTTCTGTTGCACCAGGATCAGATTCGTCGAATGGTACAGTGTCTAACGTACAATACCAAGTAATACCCCAGATCCAGACGGCGGATGGTCAGCAGGTTCAACTTGGCTTTGCAGCCTCTTCTGATAATAGCAGTATAAATCAAGAAACTGGTCAAATTCAGATCATTCCTGGCTCTAATCAAACCATCATTGCCTCTGGAACATCTTCAGCTAATATTCAGAATATCTTATCTGGTCAGTCTGGTCAAGTCCAGGTTCAGGGAGTTGCAATTGGTGGTTCGTCTTACCCTGGCCAAGCACAAGTAGTTGCTAACGTCCCTCTTGGACTGCCGGGAAATATTACTTTTGTACCCATCAATAGTGTTGATCTAGATTCTCTGGGACTTGGCAGTGGTTCTCAAACCATGACAGCAGGCATTAATGCAGATGGGCACTTGATAAATACCGGACAAGCCATGGATAGTTCAGATACTTCTGAAAGGACTGGTGAGCAAGTTTCTCCTGAAATTACAGAAACTGCCACTGATAATGACTTATTTGTGCCAACGTCATCTTCATCACAATTGCCCGTTACCATAGACAGTTCAAGTATACTGGAACAAAATGCAAATGACTTGACCACAACTAGTGGTCAAGTTCATGGTTCTGATCTTCAGGGAAATTACATCCAGACATCAGTCTCTGATGACACACAGGCTCAGAATATTCAGGTCTCCACAGCACAGCCAATTGTACAACACATACAGCTACAAGAGTCGCAGCAGCCAACCAGTCAAGCCCAGATTGTACAAGGTATTGCGCAACAGACAATCCATGGTGTTCAAGCAAGTCAAAGTATATCTCAACAGGCTCTTCAAAATCTTCAACTGCAGCTGAATCCTGGAACTTTCTTAATTCAGGCACAAACAGTGACCCCTTCTGGGCAGATAACCTGGCAGACATTTCAAGTGCAAGGAGTTCAGAACTTGCAGAACTTGCAAATTCAGAATGCACCTGGTCAACAAATAACTCTGACCCCTGTGCAGACTCTCACTCTCGGTCAAGTTGCAGCAGGTGGTGCGTTGACATCAACTCCAGTTAGTCTAAGCACTGCTCAATTGCCAAATCTACAGACAGTTACAGTAAACTCTATAGATTCTGCTGGTATTCAGCTGCATCAAGGAGAAAATGCTGGCAGTCCTGCAGGTATTTATTTTACTCTTTTTGCAGAAAATTGTTTTTATTACTGCATGTTGTTGGTTTAAATGGTGATAATGAGAACATCATTGTCTTGCTATTGAAGCCTATAAAACACAGTGGGTTAAACATGGTGATGATTGATTTTATTTGAAACTGCTGTTCCATTAGAAACTGTAATGGTAGAACATAGTCCTACCTCACCCCTTTTAGTATAAACTCATGTAACTCCCAAGTGGTTGTATTAGTTAACAGCACTTCAGTGTTTATATGTGCTTATAAGTCTTACCATGGAGAAGATCTGTATACTAAATTGAGAAGGGGGAAATCTGGCTATCAGCTGCCACTCTTCTAAGGCATCGTTATCATTAACATACCCATTCTTCCTAGTCCTAAATAGGTGAAGTTTCTATGGAAAATCCAGGTATTTCTATTTATGCATTTTTTTTTCCCCTGAAAACTTTCAGACTCCCTGAAGTGCTCTATTCATCTGCTCTTTTATTAAATTGATTTCCTACTGATTTACTATCAGTGTTACTATGATGTAGGAAACTCATGTAAGCAGCAGTGAAACAAGCATATAAATATCAAAATGTTTTGGGTTTGTGTGCTGTGCTTAAGAATATGTGTGAATTTTCAGTACTGCTTACTTGCATTATGTTTTAAAAGTACAATCATTAATCTCAGTGTTCTATCTTGGCAGAGAAGAAATACTATCGTCTTAAAAAGGATGTTTCTAATGTGAGAAAAAATAAACATGCCTGGGTTTTTTTTTTTGTAAATTTGATACAGTGCATTCCAAATTCCAGGACATAACTACCTAAGCAAAAAGAGTAAGAGATGATTGTGGTTCAGGAGATTTTGCTATACCAGAAGCCATTTAAACACATTATTGGGTTGTGCCCAGGCTAATTATGAGGGGCAAAGTAAGGAGCATTTGGGAGGGAACTGATGCAAAACGTAGCTTGGGAGTCACTGTTTCACTATAACATGTGATCCAGCCTTTTGGTTCATCAAGATACTGGAGCATAATTGTATTGCATGTCTATTTAAGCTTGTGAGAAGAATGCAATGTTAAGTGAAACACACCTAGAAGACCTGCTGAGTTTTGTTTCAAATGGCTGCTGATTATAATACCTATATAGTTACTGATACTGCTGTATTCTATGTCAAGAAGCTTGCTTTTCCATTTGGAATCTAAAATTTGAATTGAAAATAATATGCTGGGGTGGTTTTTAGTCCATTTTGTTTTTGAATTGACTTCTGTATTGTAAACTTACCATCAAGTAAAGTTACTCGGCTCAGATAAGCCTGTTCTTCATTGGCTTGTAGGCAACAGCACCAAACAGATGTGCACTGCTCACAGAATTTGCTCTGCTGGCTGATCTTGATTCTTGAATTTTCTGCTTACAGTGACCACAGAAAATCTTGGTTTATCTCCTCCATCGCACCTTATTACCTATGAGGGTATAGACATCAGTAACCAAAAGCATGTATTCTGCATGTTAATGCAGCTAAACTCAGATGTCAGAATCTAAGTCTTGGAAAAAGGACTTGACTAATTATTATTAGCCCTTTGGCTGATACAAGGAGGATTATTTCTGAGATTTACATTTGTTGTAGAATCAGGTAGCTAATGTTATTGCTTGTGGAGTAATGTAGCAGAAACTTGGGAAGAAAGAAAGGAAAAGGAGAAAGGAAAAAAAAACAGCTAGACACATGAGAAAGAAGTTGAGTCAGGTCTGTGCTGTGTATCATTTTGTCTATTGATCATTCTCAAGAGTGTTTCAGTGGTGGTTTATAGTAAGATGCAAGGGAGTTCCATCAAGCATTCTTTAACTGTATTCTCCTATAAGGAATTTCACATGGGAAGGCAAGAGACTTAAATGGGATATGTGAAATATGATTAAATAGGCAGAAGTACTAGATGAATAGCAGAAACTATTGCCTGAAGTGCATAGCTATAAACACCTGGTTATATTAAGGATAAGATGGAGATTTATAGTGACATTTTTCCTACTTGTCTAGGAATAATAAATGGATTGGAAGGTATTAAAGCTGCCATTCCCTAAATTTGGGGAGAATGTAATTGATCCTTCCTTTATGTTAGAAGAAATTCACTTCTCCACAGTAATGATTAGTGTAACACTCTGTCTAACAGAATCAGACTGAATTATCTTGATTGACTTTCAGTGTATTTTCCATCTTTTTCAATGGTGTTTCTCCCCTTCTTACTTATAACCCCTCACAATATGGTACGGCACCACCCTTTCTTCATGTTGGAAAATAAATATGCGATTAGAAGCAGATTATGAAATCATACGCTTTTTTTCAGTCAAAAGTGTGTTGTTCTTTTGCAAATAAGGAAAAACAGTTTAATTTTAAATCAAAACAGGAAGGTAAGTGGAAGAGACAGTAGAATGAGAGAAGTTAAAGGGTGTGAAGCTACTTGATTCCTTTTTTTTGCCAACTACCAATGAGCTTTGAAGCAAGATAAGAATGATTTCCCTGTATTTTCTCCCCCAAGCTGGATAATGTATTCCTTTCATACCAAGTAGAGTCAGGCTGTATTTTCTGTTTTCATTTAAGAAAGTTTGTCTACCTGAGGCAAAAATAAAAGAACTTTTCCTAGTCTTGGGTCAGAGATAGCTTGTAATTATCTGAAGTCCAAATAATGTACTTTGTTCTGTTAGCAGTGTAGCTGTGAAAACAGGTAGGTTTTAGGTTTTTGTTGTTGTAGCCCATTGTGTGAGAGGTGTTCTTCCAAGGCTTACTCCCCAGGTAGGCAGCAGAGGACATCTTTACTGTGCTTGTGAGTGTGTGAGAGGAAGAAAATGTCTTTACCTAGATCCTACATTTTGTTTGCATAATGGAAAGCCATTGAAACCCTAATACAAAGCTAATAGCTTTGTCCAGTAAATACACAGTTTTCTTTGAAAAATGTCAGGTAAGTGTGTTTCTGCCAAAATGTCCATTTTACCAGGCATACATACGCATAGACCTGCACTGCAGTGAGTTTGTTCTGAAAAGTCTTGGCCAAGCTTGTTTTGTCTTAGGATGTTTATTAGAGCTCGTATTCTTCATTGTGCTTAGTGTTGTGGTGACCAAGGGAAGGGTATTGGTCAGTCACAGCTGAAACTTTTCAGCATTGCTTTTCAAGCAAAAAGCTGTATCAAATAGTATCTATATATTAAGAACTGGCAGAGAAATACCTTTCTCACTTGTGTTTTGGCTTCAGTCTTCTGGACTTGAGAGGAAATTAAACCTGAGAAAGCTCTCTGCTAGTGTACTTCTTTCGTTG
Source organism: Machaerirhynchus nigripectus (assembly GCA_013397975.1). NCBI lineage: Eukaryota > Metazoa > Chordata > Aves > Passeriformes > Dicruridae > Machaerirhynchus > Machaerirhynchus nigripectus. The sequence goes on along the minus strand of VZRQ01010298.1, from coordinate 100,898 downwards.
GCAGTTTGTAATAAAATACTGCATTGTGTGTAACAAAAAGAGCCATTACATGCTCAGTTCACATTACTCTTTAGGGACTTGTCTGATCAAGAAGGGTGGACGTTTTTATTTGCATGTTTATATTGATTTCTTCTTCAAACATTTCATATAAAGTAGTGTTTATTTTGGAAAATTGTCAGGAACTGAAGTGTACCAACTTGGCTTTCATGTTTCTGAAACTGTAAGTTTTGTCAGCTTGGAAGAATTTTTAAGTTACTGGCTTTTCCCTCTGCCCCCAAGCCATTGTCCAGCTGAAGGAAACTTAATGGTGTTAATCAAAATCTAATTGTAATAGTGTCTCAGCTAATTTATTAATGTACTTAATCAGTTTGGGATTGGTTATCTCCTGGAAAAAAAAAATGGCAATTTTACCAGGTCTTATATAGGTTGCATAACTTGCTATAGGATGCTGGAGAATTTTTTTTTATATGCTTTTGACCATTTCGTTAGCATCTGAAGACACTAGCAAATGACCTGAAAGAAAGTAGCATTGGCTTGAGAATGGACTTTGCTGCTTATCAACCCAGACACACTCAGCTGGAAGATTCATTTATTTAAATAGAAACAGTTTTCCAGGTTGGTCTACAGCTGGAATCAAGTCAAAGGGATTCCTTTCAAGAGTTGACTGAAGTGTCACTCCAAAACAGAGGTCTTCATTTCTACATCTTTCTTCCCAGCTCCTCTTCTGTGGGAATGTGCACAGCTACTTAAGGACTCATCTGCCTGCTGCCATTGACCTTAGAGTCAGGCCTGTTGCTAACTTAGACCAGTTGATAGTGAGTGGGAGTGGTTGGCTGTTTGTGGTGGCAACTTCATTCCATTCCTGCCGGAATCTGACATCTTTGTCATGCTGGAGTAATTTAGCTACTCTAAATTTGGCCAAAAAATTGGCTGACAATTTTCAAGGTAAATAGTTGCCCAAGTGACAGTTTATCTTTCATCTGCTGGTACCTTGTAAGGCTTTGGACTAGTATCTGTTTCCTAAAACAGTCTAAATGCTGAAACAAACAAAATGAAAAATGAGGTATTCGCAGTTTTACTTGCTGGGATGGTTGTTTCAATGTTTCAGTGCTTCTGATGAAGTAGTGCAAAGTGCTACTTAAAGCATAGCTTTCTTCCGGATCTAGAACTTTTAAAAAAGTTTTGGCTGGTTTTCAGTGTTGCACAACTTAGTTTTCTCTCTTTAAGTTTCAGTTTTTAACCTTACTAATTTTAATTTCAATTATGCAGTTTTTCCTTCTAAGGCATTCTTTATACCAAGACTTTGAGACAAGGCTCTGGTATCATTATGAATTAGAACCTGATTTAAAAAATAAAAAGTCTTATGAAATGCATGAAGTAAACTGAAGCAATGATGTTAAGTAAATATTTTCATCTGACAACATCTGCCTTCGGCTATCCAATTTTCATTTGAAGCATTTAGTTTGCATGTTATAAAATCAAAACAGTTAAAAACAATTCTCCCCACTGTTTTTTTAATATGAAAATTAAATTGGAAACTGATGAATTTAAGTTAGTGCAGGAATTAGAGCTATTTATGTACCAATCTCGTGTAAATAGTTTGCTGTCAGCATGCTTAAATTACATTCCTTATTTTAGCATCATTTTCAAAGGAAATTAATAAATTGTGGAAGAATTAGATGATCATGCTTGTATATGTTTCACAGTCATGCTTATAACTGCACATAGTAAATTATCTCACTTAAAGTTTGCAGAACTTCAGTTAGTCTGCTTAATTTTTTAGTGCAGTACCTATTGTTGTGGAATAGAATTACGTTTTTTTCTTCAAATTCTGGAGAATACTGAATTGTTGCATCCTTCCTGCATTAGCACTTCATGTGCTTTTCTGCTCTTTGTTCCAAAACAGCTCATTAATGATTTTTCTTACAGCTGGTGGTGGTGAGGTGAAAGTTTTTTGCATAGATGTTATCCTAAGTAAATATATGTTGTGTACGCTGAGTGTCTGGGGATGCAGCTTAGATTCTCAGAGTTAACGAGGTGAGCCTGAGCTACCTTAGTCTCAGGTATCCTCAGGATGTTCACAAAAGAATATATTACCCAGTTTCAGGTACACATTCCTTTTTCATTTTTCAAATAACCTTTTTACAAGATACTCCTAACACAAAATGGAAACTCTCATACACCTGTGGGGATGTATGGCAAGTATCCATGGTGTGAAAGAGGGAAGGGATTTTATTTCCAGTACTGCTACAACTTAAAAAGAAGTCTGGAAACTTGTCTTCTGTCTTTTTGCACTTTAGGGCCATTGTTTCAGGTTCTGTGCAGTTTTCTTGCCTTTTGAACCTCCTGGCAGGAGGATCACATACTTTGGATCTGATCTGTGAGATCAGAACCAAACTTGAGTGCATCTGGCTCATAGAAAGTATCTGAAGTTTCTACCAAGGACAACGACAGTCTTTTTATAATGCCAGGAATACTCACCAGGACCCTAGTTGTGACTGCCCTCTTGAAGATCAGGCTGGGTTGTAGGTGAATTGTCTTTTACTGCTTGTAGAAGACAGGTTTTTTTTTCAAAAGGTAGTAATTTTCAAGAGCAAAAGGAGATAAAAATACACATTGTCGATGACATTGTCATATTTTATCATACAGAAATGATAGTTCTCAATCTGCATCTAAAATTCATGCCAGTATTTAATTCATGTATTCCAAGTATGTTTTGTACTTCATTTAATCAAAGTGTTTTCCTGTATCCTAGTAAGACACTTGCTGTGCAGAACTCTCAAGTATATTATATCAACAACAGTGTCATCATTGATTTAAATTAAAAAAACTAGTTTTTAATCTAGTTGTTCACATAATCACATTTTGAGTGCACTAATTCTGTCCCTACTTCTTTGAGTCTTTGTTTACTCTTTTTCAGTATTACCACAGTGCTAGCTTTTTTCTGCCCCACTGGAGATTCACGTGGTCAAAGGCTCGCAGTACTAAAACTGCAGAGAGCTCTTCAGCCTTCTCTTAAAAAGTGTCAAATGAAAATGACCCTAATCTGTTGATTTATTAAGTGTTTACTTCGGTAGCTGTTTTTATATCTTCCTGACTTACTGTCAGTGGGAAGCTTTTCATTGTCATGTAGTAGTAGGATGATTATTTGGCTTTTACCTAAATACAGGACAGAAACACTTACTGAACAGTTCTGTCTTCCCTAATTACTGCTGACAATTCTTTTGACCCTAGTAGCAGTCTGATATTCTTCCATGTAGAAATACTTAGCCCTGCTGGTCAGAGAATGTGTCCTCTTGCTTTCGTTACATATTTCTCGAGTTTCTGGCTTGTTCGGTGTTAAGCCTGAGCAACTCTTCCTCCTCCTATTTAGTTAAACCCTCTTAGATTTTCAACTGTGAGCAGAACAGAAAAAGTAAGCGCATGCTGCAGCAGGCATTACTGTCAATAAGATTCCAAAATCTTGAATCTGCACATCTCAAGGGAGTACAGTTACTGTAGGGCAAGTAACTGTTCCTTGATGCATTATGTGTTCCTTGTGGAACTGGTTCCTTGTCCACTGGCTAAAGTACTTTCATGATTCAAATATTTAAATATTTGCCTTAGAATAATGAATAGGATCACTTGGAGATACAGTATGTGGCATTTTTTGCAAGGAAAAAAATCTGTTGATGCATTTTTAATCATTTTGCTGGTAGTGCTTGAGTACTGTAAGGTCCTGCTCTTAGACTTGTACACAACAGTTGTTTTTCCTCAGAAACTTAAAATCTGATTTAGACCTATTGAATCTAGATGACAGTCTTCCTTCTGAGTTGAGGTTCACCAGTATCTCAAGATGACATTTTGCAGTGTACCTTATGTTGCCTTGTAATTTATTGTGTAATGAAAATGCCTAAATTCACACCTAAGATTTGGGGGCATGTCAGAGTAAAAATCATTAATTCTGTTGAGTTTCCTGTCTGAAAGACTTGCACAGCTGGTCAACTAGTAGAGAGAGTTTAATTTAGATAGTTTAGTTTAGATGGAAAAGAACAAGAGCAGTGTTTTAAGAAATTTAAATGTCTTTATTAAAGCTTCCTCACGTCTAGAGGTTAAGGCAAGATGAGTCAAGATTCCAGGGGAACGTGGGTTGAACTGCAGTGTCTTGGGGTGACTTTATGCTGTGTATCCCCTATCACCGTTCTATGCTTAGAACACAGAAAACAAAATTAACAGTCAAAGATGCACAGGAAGTGGGAATTAACATCTGTTTTCTTGGGAAAGGTAGGAAGGGAAGCATCTATTTGGAGAAATAAACAATTAGAAACAGTTGAAATGGCTGACAGTCAGACTGTGATTCTGTGAGGAAATAGGTGTGAAGGTATGTGCAGTGCTGCTGCAAATCTGTTTTCAGTTCAGAGACTGTATTTCTGCATCTCAGATCAGGAACTTGTAAAGCTTGGCTGAGTCAAAAAGGCAGGGTGGCTTTCAGCGTCTAGGGAAAAGCAGCTGAACTAGAACCTCACAGTTTGCAGACTGTTACAGTGTAATACCGAGTGTGTCTTTGTGACACTCTGCAGGGCAGATATATTAATAAAACCCTGTATCCTCTTCCCTTCTCAGTTTACCTCTGTTTCTGTGGCTCTTAGGCAAACTAATAACTTTTTTGATAGATGAGGGAAATAATGTGATCCGAAGTCCTGGTTGAAACAGACCTAATGTGAAGCTTAATTGTTGCATTTGTCTGATACTGGGTGTTGGTAAATGACCTGGGTATCTCAGTGGGCAACAGTATTTCTCTCCACACTAGATCATAGTTCACATGTACTCAGGAATAGTTTAAACTGCATTTACATCTGCCTTGTTTCATCCTGTCAATTTAGTTACTCTTCTCTGAAGCACTTTAAACAAATCTCTTAGTTAGTGGTTTTATTTGCCAAATACACTCAATCTTGTTCCATATTGTAGCCAGCTCTGGGCTTTCTATGACTATAAAATACTACCTTTGGAACACAATTGTACACCAAGATCCCAATTTCCATCTTGGAAAAGCCAAACGTAAACCAAATCTAGCACACTAGACAGGAAGCACAACTTGAACACAATATATGTTCTTCAGAATCTGTTGGCAGTTTGAAACAATATCTTTGTCTAAAATTCACCTTCATACTTACCTAGAACTAAGTCTTGAACTTTAAAAGTAAGGGCATATAGAAATTTGAAAGCATGGAAATAAAAGAGTAGTAGAGAAAATGGTAACCTTTATTTAGCCTATGTTTAATTGGTAGAAGACAAAAGTTGGCTCAAATTGGCTAGTGTTTGCATCAGCTTGTCATGACTTTAGGGATTATATAAATTCTTTTAGGCTCCTTTTTTTGCAGGATATGTGTAAATTCTCTCAGCTGAGGCTGAATTAGAACAGAGTACATCTAGAAAAGCATCAGGGGAGAAACAGTCTCTGGTATCGACATGAATTTTCATAATCTCAAATTCTATTGCATTGGAGAAGACTTAATCTGTAGCTGTTCTCCATGAACACCTTTTCAACATCTTCATGAGCGGCACCCCTCCTCCCTCCAAAAAATACTGGTGGAATTTTAACCTTATCTCTTGCAATAATGTAAAACTTACTTGGAGGGCAACAGACTCATTGTTTCTAAGGACTTCATTTAAGGCAATCACTGTAGGTTTTGATGCAATCCACTCTCTGCTATACTGCATCCTGGAGAGGTTAGATAAACACTTAATCTATTGATATTGCTTTTAATTGTGTTTTGCTTGAAGTATAGTCTACATAGATAAGTATTAAGAAGTCCTGTCTGCAAATTTCCAGTTTATGTGGTACTTTCCTGTGTGCCTGGTTCTGCCTTACCAAGATAACCAGAAAACACAGCACAAAATTAAGAATACCATACTGCTTTGTCTTCATTTTGGTTTTGCATTTTTTAAAATAATGCTATAAACTATTGTATATCTTTGTAAATTGTTGTCTTCTCCAGTATCCTCAACCGTTAGGAATGTTTTTTCTGTCCCTCTTTTTTTTTGTCCAAATAGGTTTCTCAATTATGCCTCTGTCATTATAAAACTATTATAAATCTCTGTGCTGCTGCAGTAATGGTGGTGATTGGGAAAAACTGGAAATAGCAAGATACTAATGAAAGAGTGGAGGGAACTCATGACAAAAGTTTGTAAATTGAAACAAACATTGCATAGAAGGTAGAAAGTCACGGATACTGGCATGCAGTAATAGACTTTTTGGACATGCTTCTACTCTTAGGTGTATCTCTGTTATTAGACTGTGACTTTTGGAGGTCAGTATAATAGGAGAAATCATCTATTATATGGAATGCTTGACTTTAGTGGTGGAGTTGGCTCTTGGCAGCACAGATCCATACACTAATTTGTTCCATTCACCTTTGCTAGGACATATCTCTTTTGAAGTATATGGATGCAGTCTTAACTGGATTCAACTACTGACTTGCAGGCACACTGTACACCAGTGTCCAATGTTAGTGAGGTCATACTGAAATTATCTTCTTAAAACAGTGTGTTATTTTAGTAACAGTACTTTAATCCTTATATTAAATAAAACCAGAGTTTATACAGTGTACATTTTGTGCTACATTTGATTGGTAAAAGAATTTTGAGTATTGTGTGTAACATGCAGTCCTAAAGAACTGCTTGGAGACTTGCATTGGTCTGTGCTGGCAGCCTTGCTGCCTTGCTGTATTTAAATTCCTATTATGTACTTTTTTGTGCAAGAGTGAATTAGGCTTTTGCTTTTTTCTTAAGTTGCTCTAAGTGAATGTATTAGTATACTTATTTGAAAGATAATTCTATAAACTTTATGTTTTGTAGTGGTTTAATATTTGCTTACATAAAATTAATTTTATATATAACATACAGATAATAAATTATAATCATAATTCTTTTTTAGCTGAGTCTCAGAAAATTGCTTGATTTGGTAGGAAAGGTAGTTTGGTGGCTCATGCAAAAGAGCAGAAGTTGCCACAGGTTTTCTAGGACTTCACATGAAAGGTATTTATTATGGTGCTGTCTGAAATTGTGAACTTGTTAGGGTAACAGTGAAGCTCAGTGTGCTGGTGACTTTGGGCAAGCTTATCACAGTAGTACCACGTGTGTAAAAAATCAGCAGAAGTGAGTGTGCTTGCTCCTGACAGCTCAGAGCCTGTCATATTCACGCCAACTTAATTTCTAGCATTGACTTTTGCAGCCAAACCAGATAATCATTCCAGACTTCCCTGGTTTTTACCTGGAATTCTCTTCCCAGTGCAGTGATTTCCTAGAGAATTACTTTAACTGTAGTTACATCAGTGATATAGGGTACAGGACAGTCCTGCATATGGTTATATGTGTGCAAAAGAAAGGCAAGCTGTGGTGTTGGGGATGACTGGGCTGAGACTTTATTAGCGTCCGGCAAATTTTTGTGTAGCAATATCCTTTGTCTCTAAACAGATGAATGCTGGAGATGATTTTGAAGGTAGACCAGGTAACTGTTACTCTACATATTTTGTCATTGGTTTCTTTCCTGATCTCTACTGGGACAGGATGCTCTTTGTCATATGATGCAGCACAATTTTTCTTATGTTTTATCATGCAATCTGTGCAGCTTTGTCTTCATTATAAAGATGATGGCTGATGCACTAACTCCCAGAAAAAGCTTAGAGTGGGCACAATGCTCAGTTAAGGTTTCAGTGTGAAAGGATAAAAGTCTACGTGATAATTGAGTTTGTTTTGCTGAAAAAGCAGTCTCTTGAATATGTCCAGGAAGACACACAGATGTTAGTTTGAAGCTTCAACAAAATAAATAAAATAAATAAATAAATACACCCCCCGCCCGAAATTGTTGTTGTTTGCTTATTCGTTTGTGGTAGTGGCTAATCATTTTCACAGAAAAAATGCAAAGTAAACTATGCTGAACCAAAGAAGGGGGTGGGGTTCAGCTTTCTAAACTGATACGTACCGACTGTCTTTTTTTTTGCACTCCAGACTTTAGGCCCACTGGGGCTACAGAATAGTGTTGGAGGAGGAAATGTTCCTATTAAAATGCAAGTTTGTTAAAACAGTTGTTATGATCCAATTAATTCTTGGATCAGATTGAATAAATGCTCTGTAGGGAGAGGGTACGCATACTTGCAAATGTCCATCCTATAAGGAATAATTAGGAGGCCTTTTTGCATCCAGGAAACTGCTAAGACCTATTTTGACTACTGGTATATCAATTGTTGAAGTGGCTCAGGTGTTGCTTATCTCTGTCTAATGCTGAATAACATTCTTCCCTAAATGTTTTCTATGTATTGTGCAAAGGCGAAAAGGTGAAAATTTAACAAAACATTAATTTATTTGTTTTCCTTAGGTATCTCAGTCTTTCTCAGGTGAAACCCTTCTATTAGATTGATTTGTCACATTACTTTATGTATCTATGTGCATACTGAAAACTTCTGAAGACCATTGAGGAAGGCTGTTTTTACTACACGTGACACTAATTCAGAAATGCTGTGGAAACAGAAATGGCTACTCAGGATCATTTGAAACATGCCTTTACATTTTCTTCAACCTCTGTCCAACCTCTTGTTCCTCAGTTTTTCCCAGGTTTCAAGTAAACAATATTATCCTGGTGACAGCATTCCTCACTAAGAGCAGTTCAGACTTAGCTATAACAAAATATTATATTTTTATCTTCAACTTTGAAGTGTATAGAAAGATAAACTTTTGAAATAAATTACACGTTACAAGGGCACAGAAGCAATGCCAGTATGCAGTTAAGGATATTGACTTTGACTGACATAGTGCTCTCAAGAATAAAAAGATGTGATCATTATGATTTGCTTCAGTCTATTTAATGGGCTACTTATGGATCTGTGTTTGTTCTTTTTCTCAGATATTAGGATTAAAGAAGAGGATCCTGATCCAGAAGAGTGGCAGCTCAGTGGTGATTCTACACTGAATACTAATGATCTAACACATTTGAGAGTACAGGTTGTAGATGATGAAGGGGACCAGCCACATCAGGAGGGAAAAAGACTGCGACGAGTAGCATGTACATGTCCCAACTGCAAAGAAGGTGGTGGAAGGTATGTAAAGTTCAGTGTTGTGTCACACATATAATGATGAAAAACAAATAATGGGTGAGGAAAAAAAGGAGCTTTTTTTGCCTGGAGTGAGAGGAAACTAGAAGCTTATGCAAAACAGTTTATGCAATAAAGGACTACCACTTTAATTTTTGGGTTTGCAGATGAAAAAGTAGATTATTCCATCCTTTCTGAGTTAGTCCATTGCTGGAGTTAGATGTCACCTAGTACAAGTGAGGGGGATAGAACACTGCCCTAAGAATACGAAAATGAAATAATTTAGAATATGCACATCTGTGCCTGGCTTCCTATCATATGTCAAGCACTTGATTAAATCCTGTGTTCCTGCATTTCCTCAGTGATTGAGCATTTTTTCCACAGTTTAATTGTTTAGAGTGTTACAAAAACACAGTTTTCCTAGTTTTCTTATTCACTGGTTTCCTAGGAAAAACAAGGTTTGTATAATAACTGTAAATAACAGATTTTGAACTGTTTTCAGTCAAAGTTAGTGAGATTTGACTAACAAAGAGATACTAAGTTCCAATTCATTAAACTTCAGTCTTCCATTGGAACCTATGCTTTATTATTGTGTATCTCATTAAAGTATTACTCATCTTTTTATAACAAAGATTTTATTCTACTTCAAAGCACTTAATTTTAAACATCTTGATTATGGATATAAAAGGGGAAGGGGGGATAATAAGCTACCTTTTACAAGTGAAAATATTTAGTTGTGTTTGTGCTTGATAGAATTGTGCAGGGGCTTCTTTCCAATGCACTAAAATTTGTCCATTTTGATAATACTTTCTTCACTAAAAATGGAAATCTTTATTTATTTGGGAACTATAGTGTAAATTAGTAAAATATCTGTAAAGAACTTGTCAGTCTCCAGTGGTACTAAGAGTTCTAATAACACTGGCTGAGTTATGTCTCTGGTGAAGTCTCCTGTCAGTTCTTGCTGTGTATTCTGTATAGCTTCCTTGCAAGCACAGGGAGGTTGTATCTTAGGCAGCCATGCCAAGTTAGTATTAAGTGTTTAAGACAAAAAGACTCTGATACATTTACATCACCAACAAAGCCAGTGGTAATATTTGCAGGTTATACATCACCTTCATCCATTGGATTCCTCTTGTTAAATTTCTATGTGTAGTTCACTGCAACAGGGCACACACATTTCTAAGTTCTTGGTGAACTCTGGTTCTGCCATGAAAATCTACCCAAAGTACAGCCTGGGTTGAGATTTGTTTCATTTCAGGAGAAAACTCTGAAAATGTGATTTGCACTGCCTGTACTCCTAGGAAACAGAGGTTCCACATGTTTGGTCTTCCTCATGCTCTGTTCCAAATTACAGTGGCTTTAATTTAGAAATCTGTACTGTAAAATCCTCTTCCTTCCAAGTGGAGTTGCTATAAAATGAAATTTTAAAAGTTTCAGCCCAAAAGAGAATCTTTTTGAGACATGGTTGGGGAAGTCTGGAGAAGGGTGTAGTCTGACTGAAAACTCGGATGTGATTCTGGGAAAGACTTGAGGTAAGAGCTAGGACAGAATTCAGATAGAAATCTGAAATCCACTGTAAAGGAGGGCCTGGACACACCAAACATACAAAGTAACTAGTAAAAGTAGGACAAGAAGTCCGGGTGTGAGAAGAATTAGAACTGGAAGAGAAACAGGATAATAAAGGAGACAATGATGGGGAAACAGAAAAGAGTGAGTGTGCTTACAGTTGCTAGAGCAACTTTCCCACTAGAATGCAGAATTCCTGTAGAGTTTAGGAGAAAGGAATTAAGCCCACTTGGAGGAATATTTGAGCACTGATCATATTCCATAGCTGCTAGAGTTACCTTTTTATCCCTAGTGCTGGAATTCTAAGTTTTGATTTGTCTTTCAACTCTGCTGATGATTTGCAGAGTTTCAGATAGTAAGACATTTGCTTTTGTAAATTCTTTCAGATAGCATTCATAATTCTTAAAATGTTAAAGTTACAAAATTCAAAACTGAGCAAGTGCTTAAGTTAAGATATCCTGGGCAAATTTTAATTTAATCCCTTGTGCATATACATTATCAGTTGGTTTCTAATTACTTGACTGCATACTATTTTTTCATATGGTGTCAGTGCCATTCAGTGGATGGGATGGCTGATACACAGGAGTGAATCAGGGCTGTGTAATGATTGTCACCTGCTTCACTTACTGCAGAAATGGGGAGGTGTTTAGGGAATGAGATAAGGACTGCAGCAACAGGGCTCTGAAGTTTTGGAGGTGTATATCTATATACCCCACCTTGTCCACTGCAGAACTACTGAGTTCATTCCTGTGAAGTTGATTGAGCAGGCTGTGAACGTCTACAGTACTCTAAGAGAACAGGCTTCTACTGTATTGAACTTGACACCTCAAGCTGGTGGGTGTTTGACAGTTTTGGCCTTAATCTCTTTCTACCTCATAGCTGCTTCTACAAAGGGATTGTACTAGTTCAGGTTCACCATACTGAAACATTAAGATGCTAAAGCCATTAATGTTTGTGAATTCCTTAGATACTCTTAGTGTTGTCAGTACCCATGATGAGGAAAAAAAAACCTGGAGAAATGAATAATTCTGTTCATATTCAAATAACATAGTTTGTAAATAATATGTAACTAGTAAAACAAGAAAAGTACTTAAAATCAATGTGAAAAAACTGAACAGTGTTTCACTCAATTAATACTATTGCTCCTATGCTCTGAGTGGAGTAGGAAAAGGAAAATTATGACTTCATCATAATTTCATCTCTCGCATAGCCTTGATTTTGGTATTTCTTGCATTTTCTGGTTTTCTGGATTCAGAGGCTAGTTGAAAACTTCTTTCTGGGTTTTGCTGGTGGCTTTTGGAATTGAACTACATTTCAGTCTTCAGATTTGTACCAGTTTTATGAAGTGGGAAGCCGCTATTATCTTTGCCTTACTTGGTGGGATGGAAAGTTGGAAAGGAAGAAGATGACGTATTAGATTTGTAAATTAACACTTTTTAGTCCCAAGCTTATATAGTACATGGGGAATAAGCAAGTGGAGAGAGAGACACACGTGCCTCAAAGAATGACTCTGATTCTAAACAGAATGTATTAGGCTTCTAGTTAGGGTGTCTGAAGTTAAGTAGAAACTTTAGTCTCCCCTCAGTTACATCTAGAGATTCCACCCTCCTAACAATTACATCTGTAATGACATTGAGGTATAACTACTACTGTCTGATCTATAGAGGAACTGTGCTTCTGAGTACCACTTCAGGTATGTAACTCTAAAAACCACATTCTTAAAATAATTAGTAAGTGTGTGTTTTACTCTTGAAATACTTAATGCTGTTCCTGGAAATACTGCAGAATATGAAGTTCAGTTTCTCAGTGGATGAAGGTGTTTCCTGCTGAAACTGTGGCAGTCTGCCTGGCTATTGAGAAACGTCATTTCCACGGAAATACTTTAATATTAATTGTTTTTAAGACTCTGCTCAAGGAGTAGGCTGGAGTCATATTCATTTATTCAGTGATGATGGCTATTGGCCAGTGCAGCCAGAAAGGCCTCTTAGCATGATGTGTTAGGGCATAGTGCCAGACTGTCACAGCTGCAAAGTGTCCAGATAGAATTTGGCTTGTATCCTGTCAGTTTAGAGCACACATGAAGCAAACATGCAGATGCCCATATGAAGTTGTATAGAAAAAATACACTTAGTTGCTAATTCACAGTAGTCTTCTGGGTTTCATTCTGTGGATCCCTAATTTTCCCCTCACTTCAAACTTCAGAGTCTGCTAAGGAATTGTCACCACTTAGGAGAGGTGCTTAGAATTACATATTCTATACCACCTATGCACAGTAATGACCATGAGTTCAACCTTGGTTTCCTTCAGTCTAGACGAAAGGTGCAATGCAGCAATTTCAAGTTATTGACTTAGGACTCTTAAAATTATTCTAAGGGAATTTTGATGTGATTTCATCCATTTGTGTACTATATCATGCCAAGTTACAAAATATTTGTACAGATTACTGTGGAAGGGAAGACACTAGTGTATATTTGGAGAAGGTGTGAGGATGAAGTCCTCATATGATTATCCTGCTACAACAGCAGGATCAAAAACCTTCTGGACTCTGCTTCTGCTGCCATTGAATTTGTTCTGAAATCAAAAACTTACATTTGTCATGACAAATAGGTAGGTAAAAGTGATGTTTTTTTCTTCTGAGACAAAATGACTAATGAAGCACTATGAAGATTGCTCTATATTGAGAATTCTTAGAAACATTTTCTAGGATTTAAACAGATTTTATCTCCTTACTTTTCTGGACTGTCTGTAATGTTTTAGGTACATATTTGATTAGGCTGGAATTCCCTTTACATCCTGTGAGGTTTTAGAGTGAGTTCATTTCTGTGCATGTTCAGAAATGCTTGCTGCAGTTGCTATCTCCATGAAGCATGTATGCACTTTACCCTGAACCTTCATCAGATGTAAACCAGAAGCTAAACCACCCAGTTTAAAGAAAAAAATTGCCCTGAGGAGGCAACTGAAATTTGTATAATCAGTCATGGAGGATGGAGGTGCCCAAGACTCTGATTTCAGAATCCACTTAAGGTGTTCTAAGTTAACGTTGCTGATGGATAAGGTGGCCTGATGCCTGGCTGCATTTTCCAACCTCCTCCCTCGCACCAGCATTTACCATTCATATGGCTGTGTTGTCAGCCAGACCTATTCCCTCAAGTGCCCCTTTCAGCCACAGCAAACAAGTAAGTTGGCTAAAATCAACTGTGATGCCCTGCACTGGCCAGACTGATCTCTTTCGCTGGATCTTCTCTTAGCTATCTCTTGTGATTTGATTAAAAAAAAAATAAAAGAGGCTGTTGTATCAGGTGCTTCCCCTGAATCAATCACCTGGCGTTTCAGTGAGACAGCATCTTGAAATGAGCATCAAGCTTAGTCCGGATTATATGATATGTGAATGCTGTGTTAATTGTGATGGATTTTTTTTTTTAAACTAAAAAACTAAGGAATTAATTTAAATGTCAGCAAGATCAGCTTCCACCTCTTTTAGTGAAAGCATTCAGGTCAGTATGCTTGTCTTCAAACCCCAAACTGATTCTCAGGTTCCCCCAAGATGCCAAAAGTCCCATCTGTTCTCTACCCAGTTGCCAAAATCTCCAGTGTCCGTTTTGGCAGTTGCAGTAATTCGTGTTTTTCTTTGCCAAAACTATCTTTGATAAAGTAAAACCTGAAACTTGAAGAAATGTAAAGTATGGGCACTTCAGCATCAAAGTGGTACAAACTAATAACTGTATTTCCAACTTCATATACATGAATGCTTCTTAAAGATTATGCTTCTATCACATACATTTCACACACAGCTGAATTTGCAGTTTGTTGTGGAGTTGGGATAGCATTATAGAATTTATTTTCAGCTTCTTTTGGAGTGTACTAGAATCCAGTTGTATTTGAAATAAAAACATGAAGCTGCTCAGGTTGGTTTTCAGGTCCATTGTGGTACGTGTAGCCCCCCTGTATATGTATGACCAGTATTGAGGAGGAATATATTAGAATGAATAACTTCTCTCTCTCTTTTTTTTTTTTTTTATTTTTTTTTTTTTAAACAGAGGCTCCAACTTGGGAAAAAAGAAGCAACACATTTGTCACATACCAGGATGTGGCAAAGTATATGGGAAAACTTCACATTTGAGAGCTCATCTCCGCTGGCATTCTGGAGAGCGTCCATTTGTTTGTAATTGGATGTTCTGTGGCAAAAGGTTCACTCGCAGTGATGAGCTCCAGCGACACCGAAGAACGCACACAGGTTTCCAGTCTTTGATTCTGCTGTATTTAACTAAAGGAGTGCTATGGACAGGGCTTGGATAAATAACTTGTAAGAGGAGAACAGATCTTTGAGTTGGATTGTTTTTAACGCAGTGTAATTTTTCTAAAATCAGTTATTACTTACTGGACTCTTTGGTAGGTCTGAGGAGATAAAACAGCCACTTCTTGATTCAGAACTGACATTTAAGCTAACGTTTAATGTAGCATAATCAGAATACCTTGATTCAGGCTCAGCAATGCATTTCATTTGCTTGAACCGGATTGTAACTCTCTTTCTATCTTCAAACTTCAGTAAGAAAAAGAAAAATAGAGGACTAGGTGGCCTAGAGACTAGATTTCCTAAAATCAAAGAAGAGCATGTGATGTTGCATCTTTTACTTTCATGGTTAGACCACTGATTAGGAACTTCAGGTTCACATTTCTCCTTCTGTCTAATACAAAGAAAAGAAATTAATGTAGATATTCCACCTTTTCAAGGAGCAACTAGTTTAAAATCTATTGCCTGTTTCATCTGTTTTCCTCCAAACTAAATCCAATATTTACGTTCTACAGGATGTTTTTAATGGTGTGCTTTTGTGTAGACATTTTGGATGCTTGAAGCCAAGCTGGGATGTTACAGTTTGTCTGGATGGACAGACTGATGGTTTCCAAAAAAAAAGGCGAGTTGAATGATCCAGTTCAGAGGGTGTGGTTAATGGCTCCTAGAGTACCTGCCTACCAGTAACAAGTAGGGAAGTGCAGGGATCTATCCTTCAACCTCTTTTAAAGTCTTTATCACTGACCTGGAGAAGTCAGCAGAGTTTACTCTTCTTAGGTTTGTGGATGACCCCAAACTGGGGTGACCAGTCGATGCACTTGATAGCAAGGCTGCTATTTAGAGGGGTTGAGGCTGAAGGAGTAGGTTAACAGGAATCCTAGGAAATTCAGCAAGAATACTCAGAGTACTGCACCTGGGATGGAATTAACACTTAGAGCAACACAGGCTAAGCATGGAGAGGTTGGAAACAGCTCTACTGAAAACTACCTGGGAATCTTGATAGACAAGTGGAACATGATCAAGAGCCAGCAGCAATGATGCCCAGAGCTGTATCAACAGAAGCAAAGACCCTGGTCACAGGGAAATGATTATCCCACTCTTCTGGTTAGACTGCATCTAGAATATGGCATCTAGTTTTCAGCACCCATATAAGGAAGACATTGATGACAGGATTGAGTTCACTAATGAGTGACCAAGATTATCAGGAAGCTGGGACATTTGCCTTATGAGGAAACGCCATAGGATTCCGATGCACAAAGAGAACAGTAATGGCAGGGGGGAGCTTAGTAGTAATTTTCTAGTTACCTGCAAAGGCCACTATTAAGAAGGCAAAGTTACTTTCCCTGATGGTGCATTGATTGAAGGATGAGAGACAACAGATGTATGTTGAAATAAGAAAGGTTCAGAACAGCTATAAATAAAAACTTTATGATTGTGGGAATAGCCAGGTGCTGGAAGAGGATGCCCATAGAGTTGCTGCAGTCCCCATCCTTAAAGGTTTTCAGGAAGACTGGATAAATTCCTGAGCAACTAGATCTGATCTCATAGGGTGCTTCTTAGAAAGAGATCAGAACGCAGACTTTTAGAGGTCCTTTCAAACCTGAACTACTCTATGATCTTGTGTGTCAGTTTTAAGTGTGATTCTGCTCTAGGTCATACAGTCTTCCCTGTCCATCATTTGGTAGGTTTCGTTCTCCTCCTAGAAGTTATTTATTGGTAATAATTGCAGTGAAACTTAGCAGCCTGAGGATATGAGATGGCTATGTTCTCTAGCATGCCTGAAAGATCTCCCCAAGCTTGGTGACACGCAGAAAATGAAATCAGTTCTTATATAAAGGATTTGTATGGGTGTCAAGAAATGTAACACACAAGTTTATCATGTTGGATCACTTTCTTCCTCAGTATAATTTTTGTTAGAATTCTGATTCTAAAAAGCAGTAAGTTTAATTTAATTTTTAATGTTCTTGAATCTTTTTTTTCTTCTTTGACAGGTGAGAAGAAATTTGTCTGTCCAGAATGTTCAAAACGCTTTATGAGAAGTGACCATCTTGCCAAACACATTAAAACACATCAGAATAAAAAAGGTATTCACTCTAGCAGTACAGTGCTGGCATCAGTAGAAGCAACATCTGATGATACTTTGATTACTGCAGGAGGAACAACACTTATCCTTGCAAATATTCAACAAGGTTCTGTTTCAGGAATAGGAACTGTTAATACATCTGGCACCAGCAATCAGGATATTCTTACCAACACTGAAATACCTTTACAGCTTGTCACAGTTTCGGGAAACGAGACAATGGAGTAAATATTACACAAGATACCTATTAATTGTGGTTATTTTTATACAGTAGTGAGAAGAATATTGTTCCTAAGTTCTTAGATATCTTTTTATTGATGTGCAAAAATTTTTGGATTGACAGTAACTTGGTTATACATGACACTGAAATGCCTTACTTTGTATGATATTCCATAGTATATTAAAATGGTAAAATTGCATGGGTTTTGTAGGTACTTTTGGAATCTAGAAGAGATGAAATTTTACCAAGTTATATTAAAAAAAAAAAAAAAAGAATTTAACGATGGAAATGGTAGTCTAACCAAATGCATCAATCCTGTGTGGTTTAGTGTAAAAAAAATGAGAACATGTTGGTATTTATCTATTGTAAGATAAAAGAAGTTGATGGGTGAAAAGAAATCACATTATGATAAAAGAAATTTTGTAATTTTCTTGATGACTGGAATTTTTATTATGCATAACTGACAAATCAAGTTTCCAAGCAAATGTTACATAGTGTAGGCTTTACTTAGCTCATCAACTTGTCATTTTGAAGCTAATTATTTTAATTAGGTTAACTATGTACAATATTTTAAGCATTACTCTTGTAAGATTTTGCAAACTACATTTTAACATGGAACTCTAGGGATAGTCACCTTTTAAATCCTGTTGAAAAGCCATGTTTAAGATTTAATTTGCCAAAATGATGTCTTGTTAATATTCTTTCAATAACCAAGGTGGGCAATATAACCAATGTTTAAAAAGCTTAAAATGTTAAGAAAAATAAATATGTATAGGTTGAAGCATTTGGGTGGTAAGGCAAATGTTATAGTGAAGTATATCCCTTCTTTTGAACATTGGAGGACCAAAAATAAGGTGTATTGCGTCTCAGCGGGATTTTTATCAAATCTTTTTCCAAAAAACCATCTGTCTGCCAGGGCCTTAAAAGCCATCATGTAAATTACCAGTAAAATATTACATATGCAAATACAAAAGAAAAATCACTTCCATATTGACAGTACTCCCAAACATACGGATATAGTCATAGTGAACTAGGGGGGTTATGAGGTTTTTATTTGTTTGTTGTTTAGTTTTTGGTTAGTCAATCTGCATTTAAATATCAGCCATCTTTCCTTTTTTGCTTCTTCCCTTAAAAATTGTATGTATCCAGTACATTTAACTGATAAACATATATGTTTTTTATTATGCTGAATTTTCTTTTTATTTTTTAATTACTGTTTATATTTTCAATTATAGAAAATGTACAAAATGAAGTTATATAGCCAGTCTGTAAGTGCTATACCATTTTCAAAAAATGTACAACAATAATTACTGCAGTTCACCTATTTACAAACATTTGGAAATCTGTTCATTTGTTATTCTTAAAACCACCTCAAATTTAAAGGCTACCTTATTGTACGTTTAAAGTGTATTATAACAGTGTGGTAGTTAATAAAACACTATTTTTTTTTCTTTTGACTTGAGTTTACTGTGCTTCTTGTTAACTAACAAGGTGTAATTTCATAACATGTCTTGATAGCCTGAGATGTTTTATTATTTTGCACTAGGTGGTGGGAAGCAGAAACAGTGTTTCCTTTCCCTATGGGCACAGAGATGGTAATTTTCCATGTCCTCTCTCAAAAACCCCCATCTGTATGTGTTGGACACGAATGTGCTGTGTTGATGTAGTGGGGCCGTTTTGATCTGCTGAGCAGGGCATGAGGAATATGTAGGCCCCGTCCTGTAGGTTGCGTTTAAGTCCTCTGACACATGCACAATACATGGAGTATTAATAAGGAGCTGTGACTAACTGAGAACTATGAGATTAAAGAGAGTAATGGTTGTATATGATGCTCTAATGAAAATGAAAAGCTTTTATTTGTGAAGTCTAACGTCTTGGAGTATCAAATGACAGAGGACAGATAGGATAATGTAGGATAAACCAGGCAGAGTTCAGCCTAGAAAGATGAGAACTGGAACTCATGTAGGAAAGATTTTCTGAATCTGCAGTTTAGTGGAAAAAAATAATTAATGCAAATCTTTTAGAGATTCAGAGCAACAGGAATTGACAGGTACAGAGAAAAGGGAGTTAATTCACCATCAGTTTAATCATCTGTTTAATAAAATGAAAGGATGAAGTTGGTTGGGATGAGAATAGCAGCTTGAGGGAAGACAGTTCTGCTTAGATTTGCAGTGTTCCATGGATGTTGTCAATGTATTAACGTACTCTGAATCCACTTCCTTTAGGCAGGTGAATGAGCTTGGTTTTCAAAAGCTGGTTTAGTATACAGAGCATATTGTATATTTCTGATACTTAGGTTCTGTTTCTCATCTCTTAGCCATCAGTAGCTGTATTAGTGCGTTATTTTAAGTGGGAGGGAAGAGGGCTACTTCCTTATTCGAATTGCTTTTCACAAGTTTTGTGGAATGACATTTTCACTGATGTTCATCTGTGGGTGTGAAGGTGTTTTGGTGTCAAGGGTTTTGATGCCTCATTGCTGAAGATGAGATTGTTTTATTTCTCAGAGCTTTTATGCTCACTACATCAAGTGGTTACTTTATTAGTGTTCCGGTAGCACATTTGAAAAAAAAATACGTTGTTGTTAAGAAGCTTGAGAAGGTAGCTGTTTTGGAAGAAGGTAACTCTGCAAGTCTCATGGAAAGCCTGCAGCCTAAGGGCTGTCTGACTAATGGCTCACAGCCGTAGTGTTTGTGTTGTGGGACAGTAATTTCTCAAAGCTCCCTGCTCACCTCCAGGGCAAAGATTCACGAGCCCAAGTGTAAGATCTTTGGTGTATCTAGGATTGTAGCTACCTCATGATTAGCTTTCCTGGTGCACTAGGAAAGTGCATTCATGTAATACCAAGACAAAAGAGTGCATTTTATAGAATGCTTTCTAGTTCTTCGTGGGTTCCTGACAATGGTTGCTTGGTGTGCTTCTTCCTTCTTACTGGTACAGTCTGTATCATTTTACATATTTATTGCCATGTCAGACTCCTTGCTTGTATCATTCCTTGGTATGGTAGCCTTTAGATCCTTGGTTGGTTTTTATCTCTTCCAGTGTTGTATAATCACTAATTAAGAAGACCTTAAAACTGGGTCTGCAAGAGAGCGTGAGCTTGAGAGCACCATGTTACCAATTTCAGTGATTCAACTTTCAGTAAGTACAAGGCCTGTCCATACACTTGCTGTAATCTAAGTATTCTTGGGTTCATTCCTGAATGAACTAATGGTTTGATCCTTGCAAGTTACAAACTAACAGTGATTCTTGCAGAGAACAAGTGCTTTTGATCCATTGTTACTTACCAGGTCAAGGAGCAGTATGACTAAGAATAATATCATCATGACTGTTAAGACTTGTGAGGAGCAGGATTTCTGGTCTGATGATGCAGATTTTCCTCTGGCAAGGGGTTCTGCAGAGCACTTTTCTGGGCTTGTCTGAACAAGAAATACCAGGCTTTGGTTTTAGGCATTTTGAGCAGCTGGAATCAGTAAGATAAGCCTTCCCAATGGCTTCAGGAAAGCTCTGATACATTCTCTCATTCATTGGGGAATGAAGGAATGGAGCTAATAGTCACCTGTCAAGAGTGGTCCTTGGCTTCTTTAAGTAAAGAACTAATGAGCACCTGGCTGTCTTTCCTCCAGGTTTTTACCACTACCATTAACACCAGGAGTGTGGAGCGTGTACTGTAGAAAAGGGCAGAAGATGACATGGCTGACTTAACTAGACAGGAATAGCAGCCACTTTCCACAACGGTGGGGTAGCATCAGGTTGTTTTGTGCTCTAGTTTCTAAAAGGTGGTATCAAAAGGAAGCATTTTTTACAAGCCATTTTACATACAATTCCGTATTTTCTCTTGGAACTAAGGGGGAAAAAAGCCATTTCTGATTCAAAACAGAGTCTCTGTGTGATTCCAGAGCTTACTTTGGCATCTTGACACTGACCAAGCCTCTGGACAAGTTGGTACCCTTCTCTATTCCTGAGTTGGCAGAAGAACGCTATGAAAATTACCTGCAAGGAAATGCTATGCATTCTCTTTAGTTAGAAGACTCAGTTACACAGATTTTGAGCTCAACATGAGATGGGCACCACCAGGAAAAGGTTCCAAAGCAAGATTTGGAACTATTTTTGTTGCTTGAGCATAGCTTTTCATATGGCCTCCAAAAGTTCAGATCTTGACCATGTTCCTGGCATGCCTACAGATATAACAAAATTTACTTCTCTATATATCTTAAACATAGCTGCATTTTTCACAAAACTAGTTGAAGAACAATACCTTTGCAAGGATTATAGGCTGACAGATCACCATAGCAAATAATTTTCAAACAGCAAGAGTTAGTTGATAAGTGGTATCACATAATTCAATACGTCTTTCTCTGGAAAGGTCTTTCAGGAAGGCATCTTGTGGCCCCTGACAAGAGAAGAACCATCAGAGAGATAGTTGAGCTGGGTTCCAGGCATGGACAAAATATCACCGAAATCTTATATCATCTAAAGGAGTCCCTGACTTTCACGTGTGCTGAGCCACTCACCTACCCACATTCTTAAGTTGTCCCTTCTGTTTCTATGGAACCTACTCCTCTGTGTAAGGTATTCACACAATTTCATTTATAATTTATGCATGAACACCACAAATGGCTACTTCATCACAGTTGCTTCCTAACTGGATGTTTGTCTTCCATCAGGACGTGTTTTGATTTGTCAAACACAGGAGAATGTAACAGTCTACTCCATTATGTTGCTATCTGAAGAAATGGCATAAGTTTTGCAGGGAAAATCAATGCGATTCTGTGCATGTGATTACCCTGTGGTGGAGACATCATGATGATATTTGATGGGACTGTTCTACACTTACTGCTAAATTGATTCCTGACTTCTGTCCTCTGTCTAGGCCACTGCATGAATTATTATCAGTACATGGGAAAAGTATACAAGAATACAAAAAGATCCTATTGCTTCTGCCACTGTGGTTTTGGAAACTTTTTTTAAAATTCTGTCAGCCATTCTTCTCCCTAGAAGAAGGTACTAGACTGATTGTAGTACTACAAGTGGTACTGCTGGAAGGTTTAGTGGTTAAAACGAGGGAAGTAACCACATCTTGTTAGCTAGGCTGCAACCTGCACTGGGACCTCCTACTTTTCTGAGCTCCTGCTATTTCTGGTTGTACTCTGCCTGTTTCAGAGGGGTTGAGCACAAGCTAATTTGGCACAGCTGTATCACTTTGTAAACATTGTCTCCCTGTGGGGACCTCAGCTACAGCCTCGTGTAAAAAAAAGTAACATTCAAATGTGGTTGGAACAGACAGACACAGGGCTGTATGGCAGCCCTTTGCCATAGTTTTCAAGAGCAGCATGGGGGAGTGCATAAGAAGACCTGAGGTATGTGACCTGGTAAAAGCAGCTTGTACCAGACACCGAACAAGCAGGTAAGAAGAGAGTGCTCTTGTGGACTGGTAGGAAGACTTGTGAACACAAGGACAAAGGGAGGATGGTGGGAAAGAGGTAGGAACAGATGGGTTGGACAGGTGACTTGGGGTAGCGTTGCAGAAGGCTGTGGAGACACACAATAGTAAGAGTAAATATAATTTATGGATCCTAATCCCTGGTGCTCCACTGAAACCTTCTGGGGTCTCAGTCCCAGACAAGTGTGACTGCAGCCATTTGGGAGGGGGCTGTTGATGAGCCAGATGAGATGCAATAGAGCAAGGAAAGGGGGCTCTAAAACATAAATTGAGAGCTGCATAAAGCTTTCTGACATTCATGATGCTTTCATAGCAGTCCTTACTGCCTTTTGGTTCTTTAGTGACCTGTGCCTCTCTATATCTTGTAATTCTCCTGCTAGGTCATAGATACCATAATCCCAGCAGAAGCCCACACGCTAGACTGAGGTTTGCCATAGTATGCACTATTGCTTGAGGACTAATGAAATATGTATCTGGAAATACACACTGCTGTAGGTGATTTATGATGGAGAAAAACAGATATGCACTGAAGCTTGAACTGTGCTGCTTGAGCCACGTTTTGGCCGAATCCTTTCATTTGAAGTACAAGGATACTGTGTCTATTTCAGGAACTGTGTATGGGAGAGTGGGTTGGCCCCGTGGCAGCATCAGGCTTGCTTGCCTTTTCACTTCTGAGGCTCTTTTGCATGTTGGTTTTATTTACTGTCTGAGGGAAAGGTTATTTCTCAGTTGCCCAGCCCCACAGGCCGTGTTTCCCTGCTGTGGCGAGGGCTGGTCTCCAGGGCTCCTGCAGCCGCCCTGTGANGCCCCGCGGCGGCCACCGGCCTGTGCACACTGGCACGGACACGGAGCACAGTTTGAGTAACATTGTGGCTTTTGGGGACCATCCCCAAGGGCTGCCCGGGTCTTGCTGAGAGGGAGAAGGGCGAGCACGTGGTGAGGGGTGCTGGGGACAGGCATGGGTGCAACCGTATGGCATTGGTGGCCTTTGTTTTTAAGTGACATTTGGCCAGTGTGCTGCCATGCCAGTGAGAGGTGAGGTGGTGTCATAGGCAGTCATAGGTGACATAGCCTTGTGTTCCTGAATTAAATCCAGAGTTCTCTCTGGGGTTATTTGTGCCAAAGCTGCTGTCTGAGATAGTGGGATTAAATCAGAATTTTTCCATGTACATTTGTAGCTGTTTTTACTACATGCAATGTGTCCTAAATACATAATTATTTAACAGCTTGAAATGCTTCCAAAGGAGCTATTCAAGTCTTTTCTGTAAATAACACACCTTTTAAAACTATATTAATTCTTAATGTCATTTTGGGACTTTTCTTACATTTCCTTAAAAAAAAATGACCTCCCCAGTCAGTATTTACCCAAAGAGCTAAAATAGTGCCATTTTCAGCTGTGCTAATTAGCTTTTTATGTGACCAATTATGTATTTGCTCATCTGAGATATGGAGTGAGAGGGGTGTTTTCCAACTTCCCTGAAAGTCTTAACAATCCTCAGAGAAAGAAGTAGCTATAAAAAATGTTTCAAATGCAGGACGGTTGTAGGATGTGGCAAATTTTACAGTTTTCCTGTTCAGTACATGTACAATACTGAACACTAGTGAGTGGGAATAATCATGGAGAAGCTCAAACTTCAGGAGCAGAGTAAGGGAGGTGAACTGTCACTTCCCAGTGTTAATCCCCTCACTGCCTTCATTTTCAGCCTCACTTAATACTTGTCTCTTCTGCAGCCCTCCAAATTTCTTAGAATCCTCTTTGTTCCTCCTGCCTCTTCAAGCAAGAGCAACAGATGTTTCCTGTCTATTTCTGGAAGGCAGAGAGCTTTGGGGTAAAAATGGTCAAAACAGTGTTCTGTCCTGCTTATGAGTGAGACAATGTGTGAAAAAACAAACTGAGGACCCTGTTCTTAAATGCTGAACACATAAAAAGGGGGCAGAGTTGGGATATTTACATCTGGGAATGTTGAAGTTAAAAAAGCTATTTGTTAATCTTTCTTGTCCAGTCATGCATAGGTTTCAAAACTTATTCAAGATTGCATTATCCCATCTATATAACTTCATGCAATAAAGCCTGTACAATTAGAGAAAATTCTCACTTCTATAAAATATATATAATTAAGTTTATAAATTCATAAATAATTTACTGCTTACACACAAGTTATATTATTTTGTTTTGGTAAGTTTTATGACAAAAAGGGATATGTCATATTTATGACATAAAGGGATTGCCACATTAAAGCTTGGTTCAGCATTATGCCATGCAAAATAAGTCAAGTGAAACAATTACTATTTTGAGTAAGGGCTCTAAATTTTCTCCCAAAGTTCACGACTTTTGTCATACTAGTTTTGAAACTCAGCACCAAATACTGTAAGAAGATTGTAGATTTCTGCACCAAAGCATGTAAACAGCTGTAAAAGATTACAACGAATTTCTTAAAAAATTAATAATTATCTAAGTTATTAAAAAATTAACACCAACCCTCCCCCCCCCACACTTGGCATGTCAAATATAAACAGTTTGCAATCTGAATGTTTAAAGACTGGTGTGTGCATGCAAAATGTGATTTGTTTTTCAAGTGCACTATTCAGTACATATTAGTGATCCCTGCAATTTAAACTGACATTTCTCTTTGAGTATATTTTAACCTGTGCTTAATCCGAGGAACACTTGATGTAGCATAACTGGAAAATGCCATAGAGGCCAAAAGTTTTCTATTATTTTCTTGTTTAGTTTCTATGTTTGACAGCACACTTTTTGCTATGTCCATTTAGTGTGTGCAGATGACTTGAGCATAGCAGCCAAGTGAAATATGAATTTACAATCCCAAGACTTCAAAACCAGGCTGAGAAACAGGTACTGTATTTGAGCATTGTCAGGTAATCTGGGGCTTTGTTGTTTAGAAATGAGATCTTGTACCTGTTGACATATATCCTTTGTACCTGTAAACTTACTAAGGCAAATATATCATTGCTTGTTAACTTAGATCCCTGTTTCTTGAAGCATGGAAGTTTTGTATGTGCTAAGGGAGAAAAATGGAAAGGTCCAAGACTAGCTACAAACAAGCACCTGAGCTAGGAGTGCATACTTTCCTGATCCTCTTCAGCCAGGCAAGCATAAATACTAGCATGAAACTGTTAAACTCTTCACTTCTGTGCTCTTCTCTCTCGTACTTCTTGTTTCAAGAAGGACTACAGAAGGCATGCTAATGGCAGTCAAGGATTATGGTGGAATCTTCTCCCTCTGGATGTTTAGGAGATGCAGAATTTCATTCAAGGTGTTTATTAATTTGAGACATCTGCTTTAATGGGCGCATCCACCACATTTGGATCAGAAGCAGATTGTTTCCATCAGTCATCTCTCTGTCGTAACATTTTATTTCTCTATCTCCTCCCTATTACTTATATCCCCTAACTTTTATCTCTCTGGAGTCTTGCCTTTTCTCTCTCCTTGTTGTGGAAAGTTTAAAGAGTATATTGTTTTAGCCTTTCTGAGCATTTTTTAGTTCTTACACATAAAAAATATTGTGCAGTGCATTGCTGACTTTTGCTAGATTCCTTTTGATAAAATTTCTGCTGTTACTATCCAGAATTTCACTATGTTCTGGAGCAGTTGTCTCTTCCATTTTAAAAGACTTTTGAACATCAGAATATGACATGAACATGTGACCATATTTGAGGATGTCATGGTTCAAAATTTGAGGTTTGCACTACTGAAAAACCAAGTATCATCTGTGAAAAATCAGAATCCATCTCAGGCTAAGCTTGGCTCTCTGAATGTTCAACTGTATGAAATGGCCATTAATTTCAAAGTTGTGCCCACTTAAAAAAGAGAGATGGCTTTGTCTGCTACAAACTTTATGGTTGGAAATCTGTTAAATAAATAAAACTTCACAGAGGAACAGAGGACTACGGTCTACAAAGGCAGCCCAAAAACTGTGAGCTACCAGCTAAGAGATGTGCTAATTATTGTTGCAGAATGGGACTGTTTCTGAAACTATAAAAGCACAATTAGAGGTACAGCAAATAATAGATTCAATACTCTTTATGGAAATAGAATACTGCTGAAATGGAGGCTTCTATATCCACACAGAAGGGAATGAAAAATCAGGAAAATACAGAAGGATAGCAAAACTCTTACTTCAGTTTGAAGGAAATCATACAAGAATCCTAGTCTTCCCTGATAGAAAGAAGGAAAAAAAGTTTCAAGAATATTATGTGGTTATTAAGAAAGAGAAAGAGAGTACTTTACTGTATAATTTTGAATTTCTTATATAATAGGGTTTTTTGGTTTTTTATTTTTTTCATCCTGTCTCTATCTTAGATTCAATTATGTTCTGACTTCCTTATATTCAGTTTGGCCTTGCTGGAAAGAAGTTAAATGGTGTGGTCGGCCCACACATCTATTACAGAGATCCACTTAGACTGGAGTAGAGGCAAATAGAAAAAATCTTCCAACTAAACCTTTTTTTTTGGACATAACATAATGGACTTTGAAAGAAAAGGTGGAGCTACCTGAAAAATGGTGTTTCTTCCAAGAACACTGATGGAGGGGAGTGCTTACATTATGCCAGAAAAAATGTAGCAGCTTTGGCAGCAAAAATGGAGAAAAGAGGCTGATAGAAACAAATCGCTATATGAAATAAAAATATATTTGGCAAAGAAGCAGAGGAACACAGATTCTGAAAGAACCCTCAAGCAGCTTACTATCCTTAGAGGCCAATTAAACCTGAATCAGTCAGGAAAGACAGAAAGAGCCCTCTGCAGGCTTAATGAAAATTTATATTGGGCAAAATAAAGCCCTGAGATTATTGGCACATAAGGTGTAGAATGCTAAGAGAAACAAGATAGCTTGGCTATTAATGATACCAGGGTGGTATTTTCATTTAAAACAAAATATATTTGTAAGGTCTTTGAAGGTTTTCTGTATCCATCTGTATGTTAACAAAAAATGAGCTCCAGCTGACAAAATAATGTATGTAATGAAGCAAATATGCCCCCAGGTTCCAGCTGCCCAAATCACCATTTGAAGCTATCTGAGAAAGAAAAAAAATTAGAAAAGATCTTCAGTAAATTGTCAGCTAGCCTGGAGATTGTGTCTTTTAAATACTTCTAAACATCTTACTTAGCAACTTGTAAAGACTGGTCAGCTTTTGCTTTTGGTAGTTGATGCATTGCTTAGCAAGAGCTGGCTAAAGCTGGCTAACATTTAATCTCTGTTAAATGTCATTGTGTGCAGTATATTAGAAGGATATAATCATCAACGCAGACACAGGTTAGAGTAAGGTCACCAGTTACTCAAAAAAATAGACAAAGTTATGTCTCCTGCCCTGTGTCCCCATATCTTGGACCTCCGGCAGCCATTTAAAGGTGTGGCAATTGAAGGCTATTTTACTGGCATGCCACTTTACATAAAAAGAAGTTTAAGTAAGAAGTTGATGTTTTCATTTTCTCTGTAAGTCTCCCTATAAAGTCCAATACAAAAATTAATCGGAGAGATTTGTAACTCAGATTTAAAATCAATACTTCTCAAATTTCCACTCTTCAGACATATAATTTTAGCATCTTCAAATGAAGCATATACCAAGCCCCTTGTGACTGCCATCTTAGCTGTCTTGAAAGTCAGTTGTAGTCTAGGCTGATAGACACTACTGGTTCTCTTCTTTCGCAGGGTGCTCGTATTATACTGAAAAGCTTCAGATGGACTCTCGAGTTTAGAAAACTTAAGAGGCAGAATTGAAACCCCCCACATTACAAAAGGCAAAAGGAACTAAGGAATAATTTATATTTGATCTAGAAATAAACATCCAAATCATATTCCATATCTCCTTGTTTAACTTTTCTAAGGGCAGGGAAAAACCTCTTAGGTATAGGCTCAGTAGAGAAGATTAGTCTTCATCCACAGGATTTTTTTGTTATTTGCACAGGATTTCCCATATTTGCCCTCAGAATTCAACTGCAAAATTTTGAAACATTTCTGAACCAATTCCTGCATGCTTTAGGGCAATCCATTTTATTCCTCTTTCTCTATATCTATCTGTTGCAGTACTTCCTATGGATATACAATGCTCTAATTTCTTTTCATGCTGTACAGTTTCTGATACCCTTACAAGTAATATATAATTTAAAAACTATTTTTAAAGAATTGAGAATGTAGATATCTATCATTGCATACAAGTAAAAAAAGTTAAAATTCGAATCAATTTTGTTGCTTTATTTCTCTGTAGTAAAAACTGTTATTCTAATCCTTTTTGCTTTGTTGATTTATAAGGACTCTCAACTACCTGAAAGTTCAGATGTAGGCCCAGGTGCACTTCAGCCTCCTGTTGGGATGTTTGATGATCACCAAAACCTTGTTGTTCCTAATAACTGAGGCTGTTTCTCAAAACGTCTTAAGTCCTTATAGAGAGCACTGAATCAGCTTTCTCCTTTTAACAGCTGGCTTTCCTCATGCAAGCACTTCCACGAAGGTGCAAGTCAATGCTATCCCTCATAGATATTTTCACTGCAGCCCCAAGTGCTTCTTTCCATGTGTAAGCATTTGAGAGTACCTTGGTCCTGCAATGAGGTGTATCAGCTAATGACTTTGTAATGTGTCCTGTCACTAAACAGACACAACACACAGACTGTGAATTGACTCTTCGTATGTGAACAGCTGGAGTGCACGGTGGGCTTGAACGTGTGCCACTATGTTATCCTGGTGTCTGTACAGTCCTTGTAGACCTCCTACTGCTGAGAGGTTTCTTTCAGAAGTGTGAGTATTTTACCCCCATCATCTCCCAGAGTCACATTTTAGAACATAAATTATGTCCCTGCATTTGACTTATTGACAGATTCTACTTAAACTGAAACAGTTAAAATGACTGGCCACACACAGTACCTGAGGATGTGAAAATACTTTCTGAAAAGCAGCAAGGCAAAACAACCTTCTTGAAGAATTAATGGCAGCAAGGACTTATTTAACCTTCCCCTAATAGGAGGGAACCACAGATGGAGTTGAAGAACAAGTTGTCATTCTTGATACTGTATCTGGTCATGAGTATGACAAGAAGACACGTATTAAGTTCTCATAATACTTTTTTGTTTATTTTAGTGAAATCAAAACAGGGCTTTATTTTGACTTTCTAAAGAAACTGTAGGGATTTTTCCATGATTTTGTTCTCATGCTGACCAGTAACACATGTGAACAGTACTAAGGCTGTATCTGCTTTTTATACATTTACGAAAGCAGCAATTTTCCTATAGAACTAGAATAAGGAAATTTATTTCCATACATATAGATATGAAAAGTATGGATAGAGTGTATATATATAAAACTTGGGTGGCAAGGAATAATTTTGTTCCTGAGATATAAATTTGAAAGGGAAATGCTTAAGGCCTGTTTATAATTTATTTTTATGTTCTCATTAGAATTAAAATACCAAGTGATTGCAAAATATTCAGATCCAGAAGAGATCATTATTTTTATCTTATTCACCCCTTCAGAATTCCCATCCTTGAATTCAAAGGAAGAAGATCGCAGCTTGGGGCTTATTTATTTGTTTATTTCTCTGCAATCTAAACAGCTCACCTTTCCTCTTAGGCCTCATCACAGAGTTGCATAAAGACCACGACATGAAATTCCTTTGGAAAAACAAAGGTGCAGAGGAAGACAGAGAGTATTTAGAAAGGGGAAGCAAGGGTTAAAGCCTGGGACCGCAGAACAGCTGGAATATGTTAGTTTTACAGGAAGGCAGCCTGGAGAGGGAGTGTGAACTGCCAGCAGGTGGCTGGGAATGGCTGGATAACTCAGTGGTGGGACTGGAAGAGGGCTCTGCCTCTTACTCTGATGACTCAGCCAATTTCAGCCTGTTTTTCTTTGTGACAGGGGACTTCGGTCAAAGCCCATTACAGCAAATTTATCATTGCCTTTAAACATAATAGGTTCTGGATCTAACCCTGCTTGTTTTGACAGGTTTTGTTTGCTCTGTCTCTTAAAGCTTTACCTTATACTTTCTCAGATGAAGAAAAAAGAGCTGGTTGATTGCTAGACAGGCTTCAAAGGGTGAGACATTGATGTGTCCCTTGGAGAAACTGCCTCCAAGTCAAGCAGACACTGTTTTGTTAAGAGAAGCTGCAGTAGACAAGTGTGGGAAGAAAGGTCTGCTGAGGGTTCTCTCCCTTCTGCAGCAAGGAAAGTTATGCTGACAGAGACAGCTGCTCTTACACAGCGATGCTTTGCTGTGGTTTGCAGTACTGGTCCGTGTCCTCCAGAAGTCCTAGTCATATAATGGGCTTTGCTGTGGGTGGCAAAAGCAGAAGAAGCTGGCCCTGCACCAAAGACCTTGCAGTGTGGGTGTAACCAGGAAGCAGAAGACCCAATGGAAGTGCAGGTCTGGGAGCATAGCACAGCAGTTTTCTCAGCGTTTAACTGACACAGTGGTAAAAAACACAAAATACCAAAGGAAGTTTGAAGAAAGGATTTGAAGATAACGTGATCCTGCACAGTTATTTCTGAAAACCTCCTCCCACGCATGAAAAGCAGTGTAGCTAAGATATATATGTTACTATTTGACCATCCAACAGGATGGCATTTGGCAGTATTTGAAGAAACCCAGACTGTAAGAGCTTGGAGAAGACTTTTATCTATATGGAAAAAACTTTACCTCATGCACTAAGCAGCAAGGCTCTGTAATTATTGTATATAGCTACTAGGAGAGGACCTACAGAGAAGTCTAAATTGAAGATACCTGAATTATGTGTTTGAAGGATTGGCAGGATGGCAGTAAAATGACAGGAGACCTTGTGCAAGGTTAATTTGGAGAGAGAGAAGGGTGAGGATAGTAACAGCTCTGTTTCAGCCACAATGATCTTCAGGATCTTTAGTGATCCAGAAAGAGCTGTCAGAGAACGGATGAGAATGCATGTACTGAAAGATGCAGGGGTTAGGGAACTGAAGTACTTTGTGTTGGCAGGTGTACACTATATTTGAAGTAAAAATAGGTAATTTCTGTGGGTGGGGGAAACACCAACCAAAGACAGAGTCCCAAAGAAGTTGCAGTGTAAATATAAGATTAGAGAGTTCAGATGCAGACAGAGGAACGCAAGGAAAGAAAAAGCCTGACAGAAAGCTGGCAAAGTGGAGGGCATAATCACAGGATTTTATCCATGGAGTCCCTGCAAAGGCAGGCAGATATTAGAAATAAAAGCAAATGTTAAATTCCAGCCAAGAAAGACCAGTGCATCAAGAAGAGTGTTGCTGACTGTTGAGGTCAACTCAGTAGGTCAGGGGATGGTGTACCTCAGAAAAAATTCAGACAGAAGAGATGGAAACAACTTTAGAAAGTACATACCAGCATCATACAAATATGAACATACTGAGGGCTGGTGGTGCTTAGGAAAATGTTCTACAGAGAATATAAGAAGGCTTTTTACAGACAAAGTATTTTAATATCTGAAGGAACAAACTGCGGCCAGAAATCCAATTCCCTCATAAATGAAATACTCATCCCTAATGTAGTCTTTTGTATATCATTACATGGCTATACCCTTGTTGGTACATTTTGTTGTGCCTTTGTTACTTTCGCAGAGTAGTATGTCAAATGTTCAGATTTTTGCCAAGACTCAGCATTTATTAATCTTGGTGTTTTGCTAAAAATAAATCCATTTTCCAGCTTTGTATTCCTGTAAGTGGACAAAAGAGATTACTTTTGAGAATTTAAAGAGGTCTTAAATAGAAAATATAGTTGAGAACTGATAGTTGTTTTCATTACAGCTAGCCAAAATTTTTACTCCAAGGCACATTCAATTGAAACAATAGCACTGTACTCCAATGAACTGTACTAATTCAGCTGAGGCATCGGCTATCTAATATTTTAAGAAAATATTCAGTACATATTGCTTTCTAAGAGAAAAACCCAGTGACCTATTACAAAATAATTTTGGCAAATACAAGATGATAAGCTACTTGGCACTTCTGATCAGGCAAACTGTTGCTTTAAACTCATGTATGGATAATGAAGTGGCAGTCTGCATAGGAGCTTTCATGACAGTAAGATAATAAATACTGACATGGATAAATTGTCATGAGTTGAACAAAAAAATCCTTGTCAAATTATCATTTTGATGAGGATGGTGCATTTGATTATAATGAAAACAAATGTGCTGGTGCCTCCTTGCAGCAGTAATTTTGCTGTCCAAGATGACAGAGTTAGTTCTGAGAAACTTTTTAATTGTTTTATCCACATAATGGCATACTGATCACTTTTATGTCACTGGGCAAGGAAATAATCTTGACAACAAAAGCTAGATTTCATACCAGAGATACCACTTTTATATTTAAGTCTTTATTTGTGGCAGCACAAATGAAAATAGTTGTATAGCATGATGACTGGCACAGTGGGATCCATATGGTCCGTGTATTTGCGCTGGATAGTAGCAGACACAGAGAGTATGTACAGATACATGACTTGTGTTTAATACAGAAATGTTTGCAGGAGCCCTAATAGTGTGGCTATCTAAAATTCTTTCCTTGAACTGCTCAGAGGGTCTGCAAACAATAAGTCATTTCACTGTAGTTCACCAGCATTGCCCCCAGTGTCTCAGCTGGTGCTTGTTGCATCCTTCACTGCCACCTACCTCCCTGACCACTATGGATGCAGTTGAAGTAGTTAGAGTTTCATTCCCAAATTTATCAACCTTCCACAGTTATTCAAGTGGGGAATAAAAGTGGCTGGACAATGGAACCACATCGACATTTTGTGTGTTGTTTGCAACAGAAGCAGATCTGCTTGAATCTTTGTTTAATAGCTTAATTAGATCTGGTTGAATCTTTTCTTTAGGGGTTGCACTGGGCATCCCTAAGCTCAGTGCATGAAACATGAAAGCAGACAGTGTCTGTCTTGAGTTTTTGTGAGCAGCACTACATCAAATAAAGAGCAGTGACTTGAAGGGCGTAGCTTATTGATCGTGCACCTGAACTAAATCTGTCATGTTTTTATCAAAGTTATTAATTTGAAACTTGAAGGTGGACATACAGTTCATAAAAATTATAAGAATCAAATTACCTTAGTTTCAAAAACTAATGCTAAAAATTAAGGTAGCTAAGTGGCATGGGTTTTTTTATACACTACGTACTATTTGGAAAGCACATGAATATATATATATGTATAGAGAAAAATGTACTGTTTGATACCTAATTTCACTGAATATTTCAGATAATTTTCTCAAAATCACAGATGATTATATTCATTTGTCTATATATTTATATTTATATTTCATTAACAAAAATATGTTTTGCTTATGTTATACCTTTGTTCGGTTTTAGTAATATCAGAAGACGAAGAGACTGACCAATTTCTTTGTCTTTTAGCATGTTACATTGCTACTGAAACTTTTCAGCACCGAACATTTCACTGATTCCCTTTTCTCTGCCATCTGTCTGATCTGGCCTCTTTCCAAAAAATACTGCTTTCCCAGTGGATATGGTTGTCCTGGTACAAGAGTTTTCAGTCAGGGCAAGGAAAATTCACATTATGTTCAGTTGCTTCTTTGATAATGCATATAAATATTGAATGGCCATACGCACTTACAGTTTGTAGATGCTAAGATGCACACTAAAAATACCTGTTTGTCACGAACTCTGACTTGTGCTCTATTTTATTGAAAACCTGACACTGTATGTCAAAAATATTTGGTTTTCTGTCGTTATGATCTGTGTAAGTTTGCTTATTTTTACAATTACTTTATTACAGTACCTGAAGAATGGATGTTTTGAAGTCTGGTCTTCTGGTTAAAAAATGTAAAGTTCCAGATTATACACAGAACTGTAGAAATGTTAGTTCAGCATTTTGGAAATAGTTGTCTTATTTTAGAAATTCAACATGAAGTATCTTAGAAAATATAGTGTATTTTAGAAGTTGAGCACTTAGGCATGTGCCATTTAATGGACTGTCAAGTTGGGCTCAAAATCACAAATCGCTTTTTGACCAATATCCTAAGAAGTCTGGATTTATTTAAATTATATATTGTTGCCATATATTCCTTTAGGTATTATATCATATCCAAGGACATCAACAGAGAAATCACATCCCACAGATCTAAGAAAATGCAATGCATCATTAAAAATGCGTATGAGAAAGCATTGTATTTTTATGTGCAAAAGTGCATTAACTGTTGAAAACGTGGAGAGGTCTCATTTCACCTTCTTCCTTTATGCTAGAGTCACTTTCATGCCAGTAATTAAATAGTGCGTTTTATAGTGAGCAATTGTAATAAAAACCTACCAGATACTGACAAATTCTTTTAGGAAGAGCATATTACGTTATATTCTGAACCATGTAGATCGTCTCTGAACAGTGTTAGAATTTCTTGTCAAAAAATTAACTCTGGGTATCCCAGAATACATCTCACAAGCTTCACCTTTTCTTTAAGAGAGAGAACTCTCTTAAGGTTACCTGGAGTCCTGGTTTCAAGAAGTGATTTTCATCCATTCAACTGAAAGAGTGAACCTCTGGCTTTCAGGATCTATCGCTGTGTCAGAGTCACTTCCAGCTCTTGGCTAGGATCTTGAAACAACTGCCTACTCAGGCAGCGAGCTCCAGGGTTAACGCAGTCCTGTGCGTGCTGGGACAAGGCCTTGGGAGTTCAGTCAATGGTTTGAGAACACACATGGAGGGTAAGTGAAAGGTGTCAGCACTCTTTAGGTCTCCCCTAGGCCATAACTTGAAGACTTGCATTTCATTTATACAAAGGCCCTTTCCCAGCTCCCTGGCAGTACAAATGTTGCATTCCCTTAGCCAGTTCTGAACTGCAGGTGGGGGAGTAGTGAGTGTAAGCATGTCTTCATTTTTTGACCTGTGCTGATACACTGAAAGAATGATTGGTAACCTGCAAAAGCAGAGTCAGAGTGGCTGAAATCAAGGCAGCCAAGGACAGCAATTTCGCTCCAAAGGCAGCTAAAATTGATAAAACTGGCATATTAAAAAGCTTCCTACTGAGTCTCTACCTTGATAATTTAAAAAGTCTCCCAGGAGAAATAGAAAACATTTATTTTCTGGGTTTCATCCGGCATTTCAGAAAGTGTATTTTTTTACCCCAGTGTAGGTTCCTATAATGAGAAAGCTCTCTCATCTTTTGGAGGTAAATGAGTTCAGTACATAAAGCAATTGGTTTTTAGTTTACTTGTAAGTTTATAATTTTCCTAGTGTTGCTGTGAGTTTTTATTTGAAAGATTTAAATTTTTCCCCCGTTATCAGCATTCAATGTAACTGTCTGGAA
This sequence comes from Machaerirhynchus nigripectus, assembly GCA_013397975.1. Taxonomy (NCBI): domain Eukaryota; kingdom Metazoa; phylum Chordata; class Aves; order Passeriformes; family Dicruridae; genus Machaerirhynchus; species Machaerirhynchus nigripectus. Next base: position 64,979 of record VZRQ01010298.1, on the reverse strand, counting down.
TTCTATCTGGATTCCATTTTGTGCAATTATGATATTGGTTTACCATATTTTCTTTACTGAGCAGACACTCAGCACCTAACTCATAGTGCAGGGTGTAGCTTTACAGCCAGATGATAGTTATTACTCTGGTAAGCTATTTGAAAAAAAAAAAAACCACCAGACTCTAACTTGCATGAAAATCAACATATTCTCATGTAAACTCCTGAGGAGGAAACTGGCAGATTAAAAAGTATGAAAACAGGTATCTGCTCCCTTCACCAAAGTTTGCCCAAAGGCTGGGAGGCAGCTGAATTACTGGATAATATTAATATCTCGTTTTTACTGTGAAATAGATGTACGCTGCCAGATCTTTCTCCTGTCGAGCAAAAAGAACAGAAAACAACAACAAACACAATGACCCTCTCCCCACCCCAAATTTAGCACGTTATATATGTTAGATATAAATAGAGTGTGATTGTTTTCAAACTGCAACTAGCAACTTTGCCATCAGTTCTTGTGAGATGAGAATCAGGCCCTGTGTCTAACGAAAGAGCCACTGTTATTTAGTTACATGAATGTGGTCAGAAAACTGTCTTTCTGAGAAGAACGTGGAAATAGGGTTGAGATGTTTAAGTATATTGTTTTGTTGCAAGTTGTGTTTTTTGGATTAACACTGTTGATCCTGAGCCCTGTTTTTGTAGACTCAGTTGCTAAAAATGGGTTTATGTATGGAATTTATTTTAAAATGTGTTGGTCTTTTTTTTTTTTAAGAGATAGAGATGTTTGGAGAGGGCAAAATCTGGATCATAGCACTTGTAACAAATGAAAAATGTTTACTAATGCATGTTGCTTTTGTAGACTTTTAATTTCCAAATTAATCTGAGAACTGATTAGTCTGTAGCATTGGGCTTATCTTATTGTTCTATTGTTCCTGGCAGTGCTTAGACCATCATCACTCCAAACGCCAATTGGAAGGACAATTACTGCCAGTGATTGCCATCTTACTGCCTCTGCAAACCTGTGTGAGTATGCTTGCTCCAGGAAGTCTGTGTATGAGGAACTACCCTTTGCATTAGAGTGTTCTTCTAGCAGAGATGTGCTTCATGGCAGCTCTAATAGTAGCCTCAAAACTTTGTCTGCATGGTCTTGTCTCCCTGTTCTTTTCCTTCCCAAGCCAGCATCACCAGTGCTGGAGCTCTCTAGACCACAGCTGCAGCATGACCCACAGTGTCTCTGCCTCCTGTGTTCATTGTTGCCCTCCATGGCAGAGCTGTTAATCAGTTTGAGGTGCCTCGGCAAAGCTGGCATACGTCCTAAAATCTCGCCATACAACTGAGCCCATGCTAAATAATGTAACTTTCCATATGAATGGCCCCTTCAAAGCCAACGGGACCACTCAGAGAGGCTAAAGCTCGGCACGTGGGTCAGCGTTTTTAGTATGTGTCTTCCTCTTTTGGAAATGGCTGTGTGGATATATATTTTAAAATGCCGTGAAAGGGAAGCCCCTCCCACATCTAGAGACATCCACAAAAATATTCTGGATAGCAAAGACAGCGGAACATGTCAGTCATGCTATCCTTGCACTACTCAGACATCTGTGAAAATTTCATGCTTCTGTGAGCAGATTCTCCAAAGGGCTGAATTTGGCTGTATGTCTTTGAGTGCATACTTCCATTTTCCCTGCTGTGCCTGTCTGTTGTATGTTTTTAATTGTCCTTGGTATTTGGGGAAAAAAAAACAAACCAACAAACCATCGCAAATTAAATAAAATGTATATATAACAGGAGAGGGCAGGCTTAAACTGGTAAAAGCAAGAAAAACAGAGTAGCTGTAAACCTGGAAATTCTGTTCCCAGCTCCTAGTGTGTGCAGGAAATGCAGCACATATGGCACATGGAATCACCTGGAGCTAGGCCTCTCTGTTGCACCTTGGCATAGGAGAGCAGGAACAAAGCAGAGATGCAGATTGTAACCCTTAGTGGCCTGGTGTCTGGTAAGGATCAGCTTAAGCCTGTTCTTGTACTTGACTTCCAGTTCACAAATATGAGATGTTTAAAAATAGAGTCATTACTGAATGATCTTTTTTGTACTTAAACGTGGATATCAATGCATTTTTGTTGATTAGAAACTTTCAATATCATTCTTTCTAGTGTGTAGGAAATACATATGAATGTAATTGTACCCTTTCTTATAGAAAAGTTGAATTTTATTATAATGACACTTCATTTATGATGCTCTTTGCAAAAGCTGTTTCTGATATTATGCTTTTAAGTGAGCTTTTCAGCGTTCCTTACAATCATTAATGAATCAGACGTTAGATAAAGACAGTGTAGGTATGGCAGCATATCATTATACAGGGGAGTAGAGTGAAGCATGAGGATGTAAATATTTACTACATCTTGCACAATGTTGAGGAAAAGATAGCTCGAAGGGTAGGATGATGTTTTTTACTGCTGTTCGTAGTGTATTCATCATAAAAAGAACCCTTAGAAACCTCAAATCTTTCCTAACTTTTGCTCAACATTGGCAAAGGATTTTGTCTGGAAAGAAATAAAAGAAAATTAAAGGAAAAAACTCAGACCATCTGATACTGAGTATTTTTTCTGGTTGTTGTTCACAAATATGAGATGTATTTGTTTTTGTTTTTGTTTTTTTGTTTTTTTGTTTTTGTTTTGGTTTTTCCTTGGTTAGCTTGGGTTTGGGGTAATTGCTTTGGTATTTTTTGGCATTTTTCATTTATTTGGGAAGAGAAGAAGCATAAAAATCTTCAGAATGATAGAAAATACCTGCAGATGGATGCCAATCCATGGAATTTTATTCATACAAGAGATTCTCCTCAAACCCTGAAAAGCTGCTACTTCTGCCTCCCTTTCTGCTCTAGAAATTCGTTTCCTCTGTTCAGCTTACTCGACCACAGATCATCTTGATACCACTAAGTATGTGCCCTGCTACACTAAAGCACATGCATCTCTGCTCAGTTCGTCTGTCAAAACTCAAATGTTTTTTTGTATTTCATGCATTTCTAGAACAAAATGGGTATTAATTTTTATGCACCAAGCACTGAAATGCAAACCAATTTTTACTCTTTTTTTTTTGTTGTTGTTTTACAGGGGCATCATCATTATCACAGGCTGATATTGTACAGTTATGTGATTAACTGGAATCTTATGTTTAGAAGTAGAGAAGTGCCCAGATTTCAAACTTGTGAGTATAATTATATGTATTTTTAGAAACTGAAATGAGCTTATGCAGAGATTTTCAAAATAGAGCTAAAAGAAGGAACAGAAAATGTCCAGCAAAGTGTATGCATTCAGAAGTTTTAAGAACATCTTTTATATTTAAAAGACAACAAATACTTGGAACCCTAGAAAAGAGGGCAGCTGTTACCCAGTTGAACTTTTCTTCTGCACTAGTATTTTCTGTTTTATAAAATTTCTGAAATGCTGCTGTGTACTGGGGTAATCATTATAATATTTAAGATGTATACACAATTAAATACAATTTTATGTCTTGTATTTTTTAAAAAGTAGCTGACTTAGGAACATAGTGTAATTGTCAGAAAAACAATGTGTATGTTCACTTGAGACAAGGAAAGCCAGAATGTTCTGGCTATAATTAGCAGTTATTGGGGAGAAGGACTCTGCTTTTCAAAATGGTTTGTTTGCAGTAGTTGAAATCTGATTAATCAAAATTATCCCATTATCATATTGTGGCTGTTTCAAAAAAGTGGCTTTAGTACAGGGGATTTGGTTTCCAAGTTTCTTGGAAAGAACATTTAACTATAAGCTCATGAATCAAGCTGTCTCTCCCTGTGCAGACTGATTTTAACAGCCACAAGTTCTGAGCTCTGGACAAAATGCTTCAGACCAAAAGCTCTACAGCTGTGTTAGTCCTTTTTTACCTCAGCTTATATGTGCTGTGACAATATAAGGTTTTTTGATCAAAGTTGAACTGTATTTGACTGCCCCAAAGCAGAGAGCAGAAGAACTTGTATCTTGAAATTAAACACGGTTGGATTTTCAGTGAAGGCGTTTCAGTGAAGACTTAAATTCTTGAGTCTGACCCTAACTGTTGTAGTCTCACTTTCGTGTCTGCACTGAGTTTGTGACCTGGTGCCAAGTAATCCTCTCTTCAGGATGAAGTTACTACCCTGTCAGGTTTGCATTCTATAACATTAGCCTTTTTTGCTTTTTGTATTTATTACAATTAGATTTACATTTTGTAAATGTGTTGGGAGTTACCTGAATTAGGAAAATGAGTTTTGATAGCGTAATGGTAGAAAAGGAAGTGGAGAACAACTGATTTCTTGGAATTTCCCACCTGAAATCCCAGGGATAGGGAGGGGGCGAAATCCTCAGAGATGGCACTGTGAGGGGGGCAAACAGGGGACAAATGTGTGACTTCAAATACCCTCAAATTCCTGATTGAGTGCTTTAGTTTTTATATGATAGAAGATACAAGGAGTAGGTTGTCAACACTAATGCTCTTTTAGAAACAGCATTTATGGAAGTGAAAATGTTTTAGCTAGCCAAAACTGTTTTCTAAGTGGGCAGTTACTTTTTGGTTTTCTCAATCTGCATTTTTTAGCACGCTTGTTTCTTGGGTAAAAAACCTGGAAATATTTTTCAGTGTTGGTGACACATGAATGAAGCCACTGAAACTCACTGAAGGCACTTTTGCTGAAATAGCCAAAATTAAACATTTTAGTGATGAAAGAGGATAGAAGCAGCTTTGATGTCTCAAACGATTTTGCTGTTCCCTGAAGTTTTTCATACCAGCTACTCATCTCAGCTGGAGAAAATAGCACTTGGGAGTCAGAGAGCAAAAGTGTTCAATGAGGAAGTTTATTCATGAAGAAAGATTTTCATTGCTGTTGGAAGGCAAACACAGAAAAGTGAACACAGCCCACTGGATTACAGCAGGTTAGTAAATACAAATGCTGTAACATTCCCACAGAGCTCTTTCTGTAACTGTTATATCCAATGTATTGTGTTGTTTTACTATTATCACATTTTTATAAGTTATATGCCTTTTTTCATTTTTAGAGTGCTTTACTTACAGAAGTTGTTTGAAGTTAGTGAATAATAACACTGAGAGACATCAAAGTTTCCGAAAAATGTGAAAAAGAGGTGTTGAATTTTAGATGAATCAGTCATTATTAAGGTGTTTTGGGATCTGCTGGTTTGACTTCTAATGTGCATTCAGAACACCATCTTGTGGCCTAAGTTTACTGTAACGTGTTGCAGTTGTGAACCATTTTCCTACCTCTCACAACAGTGCTGAGAACTGAGACACCTCCAACTCCCATGAATGTTGTGGCAAAGCTCCCACTGAGCTTTATAGAAGGGAGAGGAAGGGTCATTAGTAGCTTTTGTGAAGTGCAATGAGGTACTGATGAAATGATCTGTATCAATCTGAATTGCTTTTGCTCATTACACATGGAGCAACCCCTAAGCACAAGAGAGAATATAAATGAAGTATTTATTTAACGTCTAGGTGCTAAATTTTAGGTAGCATATTGTAAGTAAAAAACTGGCCTTTTGCTAGGGCATTGACATACTACCTTTTTTTCCTTTCAGCCTGTCTTTTTAAACTTTCTGTTGTTTCTTTTTTTCATGCAAAATTGTTAAATTTTAAACACCTCCCTATTGGCAAGATACACTTATGTCAGTAGTAAAAAAAGTCTTGGCATGAAAGGCTAAACTAATGTAGACAAGGATTTCTGAACTATTCTAAATTATCTCTTTTCTGACTATTCACAGCTATGGACTAGCAGATAAATTCTTATCATTCATAGACAGCAACTTCTTATTTTGCAGGGAAGTTGAGATGAGAGGGTTGTATTTTGCCATATGCTCTCACCGTCTCTGAAGCATTTCATTGTAAGTCTCGTTTGAGAGTTCCATAAGGTGGAGAAAATCAGAATTGTTCCTCAAAGAAAAGGATAGTGCAGTTTTCTAGCATTGCCCTACATGTCAAATTTCTTGTGACTATCTTTGTAGAAGATGATATACAAGGGCAAATGAAGGAGGTGAGGTAAAAGATTTATAACTGAAATAATGCCAGCACACTTACTGCACCTATACCAGAGTCTGTCATGCATTAATAACTTGGCCTTACCTTCTTGTAAGAAATAGATCCAGATTTTTGTGTTCTTAAAGTTTACTCACAGGACTGATAGGTTGATTGGGAGGCCTGTCAAGTTAAGATATATAGATATAGGTATAGATACATATGTATAATGTTTTTATATATGATGAGAAACACAGTGCTTATTTTTGCTTTTACTGAAACATGAAAAGAAGTATTTTTATTTATTTATATTTTCTTTTAGCAACAAGATCTATATTTAATTTTCTCAGTATAGTTAGCTTGTATGTGACACTTCAGGCACTCCTGTTCTATCCCTGTGTCTTTTTATTCTAGTGAGAAAAATACTTTTTAGCAAGGCTATTTTCAATGCTTGATCATATGTGAACTGACAGAACAACCTGCATCCTATTTCTATTCCTTTTATTCTGTAGATTTTTGCCTATGCAACTTGCAGTAATTCCTATGAAGCTGTCACAATCTGTTCTATCAAAATTACTTACAGATGCTGTTGTTCGGGGATCGTTGAGATGATAGATTGCTATGGTCTCTCTTGTTAATGTGTGCTTAGGGAGTCCTTCATTTACACAATAGACTTATTCAATTTTTGGTGAAATGTGATTATTACTCTTGCACAGAAGACACACGCTCGATCTAGATATGGCTTGCTTATTTTTTAAAGAAACTGTATAAAAATAGGATGTCCCTCCACAAAACTCTGCTTATAACCTTATGAACTAATTGCCTTTACCTTGCCATTTGAAGGACTGACACTTTCATATACTACTGGACTGTTACTAGCAGCTGGCAAGAAGTCCAGCTGCAAAAGAGGCAGACTGAAGCTCAGGGTGACTGGAAATCATGGAAAATTCACTGAGAAGTGTATTCCTGTCTCCATCAGCTCAACTGTGTGGCAGAAGTATGGTTAGAATAGTCCAGTACTGGTTGTGGAGCTGTGCATGACAAGATTTTAGTATTTGAAGATATCAGGTAGCTTGAACAACTGTAGTCTAAATTTAACTGATTTTATCCATAGTGTTTTTATTCAGGCCTTTTTAATGAGAATCGTGTTGACTTTTAAGACTTTTTCTGACTGAAAGGCTCCTTTGATGTTGTTATCTTGGTTATAATGCCATTTCTTAGTAAGTCATCTGTGCTGTAACTGAGTAGTGGTGGGCTGAGGATCTAAAACTGAGGCAGGAAAATAGAGAAAAAAGTTCTAAGTATAATCCTGTCAGTGTTTGTTTCTGTCTCATTTCTTCTAATGGGACTACCATGGAAGTGGGCTACACCCCTTCTGTAGTAGCTCACAAGGTTGAGCCCTCTGCTCGAGTCAGGAGCCTCCTAGACTATGAGCATGTGGGGGAACATGAACTGAGGAATGCAGGGAGATCCTGGGAGCTGCTTTTTTCATAAGAGCAACAGCTGTATCAGCTCTGCTGACTGCACCTTGTGCAGTACTTATTTAAGCTTTTGTAGTCTCACTTGTACTTTCAGCTTCGACTGGGCATGTAAAACCACATACCTTAGAGAAAGAAACTAAATAAATGGATTGTATCATTCAATTTCAAGGGATTTATCTACCCTATCTTGTAATTTTTATTTACATGAATAATTTTTGTTTACATGTTCCTAATTTGAATGGGATTACTTGCATTAGTGATAATGTGAGTAGCAGGTACAGGATTAGTTCCTGTATTTGTCAGTGGTGTCAAAAGCAATAGAACATACAATAATTTGGTTACATTTTCAATTATAATCTGAAATTAAAGAGCTTTATTTTGGAGCTGTTGCTCTGAATAGCAAGTATTGATATTTGTAATTGAATTCTGAGATAGAACTTTCCATACATTTGTAATGCAGAAAGCTTTCTCATCATGTGAGATTCACTTGGCAGATGAATGGTCGCCACTTAGTAACAATATTAAATCCTGTATTTCAAGAGTCAAAAGGACTGGAATCTGCTTCTAAGGTAAAATATTTAATCTATTTCATATCTCAAAATTCTATAGTGTGAAATTACTAGGTTGAGAAACATTTTGATAAATATTTGAGTACGTGCTGTGATTAATTTGTATTAGAATTTTACTTTGAACTAGTGTAATTCATGTTGGTTGGACACCTGATGAGGCAGGCCTTGATCCTGAAAAAACCTCCAGGCAAACCTCCAATGAAAACTTAGCTGCCTTGAGCAATTTGCAGGACTCAGAGGTAAAATTTGATATAGTGTGAATGGGTGGCAGAATGAAAATAAATCACACTGCAGCAAGCCTGTTTTTCACTGCTACAGGTTTGGGGGTTTTGCTCTCTCTCTCTTTTTTTCTTTCTTTTCTTTTTTTTTTTTTCTTTTTGAATTTTGTACTTGCACAGCTTGATTTTTAAAGATTTATTTAAATTTGGTTCATGTGCAGCTTTTAGTTTCATGTAATTAAACAGCAAATGTTGGGAAATAAATAATTTTGGAAAATATTATGTTTACAATGTCCAAGACTTTTATTGCTGGATAAATGCTATCAACTTTTACATAAAACTTTCTTTCACATGGAATAAAAGTCTCCTCAGTAAAAAAAAGTGGGAAAAGAAAATGTGAAAAATATGGACAAATGAGATAGATCTCCTTAGCCTCAACTAAAATCAATGCTAATGTGTTCACAACACAAGCTTGCAACAGTTTGAAGACCAGCTAGATGTAGATCATTGTGGCTGCAATCACTTGGTGTGCAGGGACGTATGGTGACCCTGACTCCAGTCACAGCTTATTTGACAAAGAAGCAACTGTAGACAGTGAATGTAATCCTGTTGTTTGCCCACAGTGAGTGATACTGCAGGTACCACCTCTCTGAAACACAGGATGCAAAAAGGTTTTTGCTTTAAGGTACCCTGGCCATTTTGGAATCTGAAGTATCTTTTCCATGGCCAGCTTCCTTACTCATCTGAGATGACTCGGGACTCTGCCTTGATCACTGGAAGTGTTCAGGACCACAGCAGTAGTTGGTTGCCAGTATACATATGATACAAAATACTTTTATTATTTTTTTCCTTGAAATTACAGAAAGGATAATCACAGTTTGGCCTTGAATAAGGACCGAATGTTCTGATTTACAGTAGGTATTTCTAATGTTCAGGTTTACGTTTTATAAACTGCTGGACTTACTTTAAAAGCAAATATAACAAACAGCGAAAACCTGCTGTCTTCAGTTGTACTAGGGATTGTAGCTGTGTGAGAATTGGCTTGATGTCTGGAATGAAAAATGGGTACACAAAAACCCAGGTTTGGAGAAACTGCCTTTAGAGATACACGAAGAAGGAGGAAAAAAGGGACATATCTTTTAAATGACCAAAGAGTAACAGCAGATTTTAGTCCTGTTGAAAAGAACACAAGATTAAGATACAGATGAAGGGGCCGTGAATCTAAAAGCTCACCGGTTTTTCTTAGTTAAATCAGATGGTCTATAAGAATATGTTATTTTTGTCAGACAAAACTTCCTTGTCTTGTAGCTGTAGATACCCTGGCTACTACTTAAGACACAGAAAGACTGTGAAAGGAAAAGGAAATAATAAATGAAATATTACAGAAATAGTTTGACATTCTTGTAAAAAAAGGGGTTTCTGCTGACTGAGCAATAGGCAGTCTGGTAGAGTTAGATAATTGTCTTAGCATCATTAATAGCTTGAGTTAGAAGAGAGGATTTAGGAAATTGAAGTTGATATGTCCAAATACTGAAATGAAGAACAAGATTTGCATATTTTTGATCATAGACTCATTCATTATTCAAGTGGCGTTTTTTCATCTGCAGTAGACGAGAGAAGACCACCACAGACTGCAGTGATAAAAGCAAGGGCAAAATCTGACAATGACTCAGGGGAAAATGACTAATCTTTCCTAATTTGTTCTGAATCTTGACATGTAGACCTCAAATACTCTAATTTATGTGAAAATGTCTTTTTTGGTCCCTCAGCTATTAAAAGTTGTAATAATGCAAGACCACAAAACCTTTAGAAAAAGCTTTTAAAAGCTTATTCTTCTAAATAAGTGATTCCAAACTCAGATTATACCCACTAGACTCTATTTTCTGAGCTGCCAGGGAGTTAGCCACAAAACTCACATTAAAGTCAATGGGAGTTAGTAAAATCAGTGGGAGTTGTGTGCCATGATCCCATGTAAACTCTGTAAATTTCTAAGAAAATAACAATTGAAATAGTGGTGGAAAATATAAAGTATCAGAGTAGATAATATATGAGTAAATGAGCCAAATATCTAACAAAATGAAAAACATGATGAAAAAGAGAAGATGGATGAAAAAGAGATGGTTGAATACATAGAGTTATGTAAGATTCTAAAGGAGAATTTGTAGGGTTTCAGGAAATACAATTTCTTGAGAAGCTGAGGGAAAATGGAAAGAAAGCCATCAGGCATAATTGCTGTGAGGAACAGCTTCCTGCTGAGATAGAAGAGGTTTACTTTCAGCGCTGTACAAATGCATCCCAAAAAGTACAACAAGCAAAAATACATGCATCATAAAATCAGGAGTAAGGAGAAGGAGTTTATATAAGCATACAAACAGACCACACGTAATGGAGACAGAACAAAGGGAGAACTGCGGGGTGGAAAAGGAAAATATGGGAGAAAATGGACATTGTACTGTGGTTGAGGAAGAAAGCAGATAGTTGATAGGATATGGCTGCCTGAGAAACCTGGGAAGCATGTACTCTCTCTGTTGAAGAAGGGTGACGCTGATGAAGTAATTTGTGTAGGGAGAAACTAACTCATTACAGCATGGATTTTTTATCCAGCAGTTATGTTCAGCAAAATAAGTCAGTAGTTCCATAAAAAGTATTACAATAAAACGTAGGACCTTCTCTGATATAAATGTTGTAGATTGTCTAATTCATTAAGATTTCAAACCTGTTAGAAAGTTTAAAAAAAAAGAGAGGGCCATTACTACCTATGTTCCTTTCACTTTTACAAGATGCAGGTGCTTAAGACCCTTGTAAAATCTCACCCAAATAAAAATGGAGAAAAGCTCTCTCCTCAAAAGCTGTTATTTAGAAATGGTCTTACAGAGAGAGACAAGGAAATAAATAAAAACAAAAAGTTGTTGATAAAAATCATCTTTGAAACTTTAGGGAGAAGGCAAGGTTTTGCAATGGATGTGGAAGAATGATACAGTTTAATGTCATCAAACAAACTCACTGACTGTTCATATCCCTGCAACTGTTGAATAGAAGAATGTTATTTTATGTCTGTGGTGAGACTGGGCCATAATTTCAGACTCTAGAGGAAAACCAAAGTTAATCAAAGACAAAGTACTTACTCCGTAGACCTACACATTGAATTGTATTGCCAAATCAAGGCATTGTTAGAACTTTTTAATCTAAGAAAATCATCTTCTCTCAAAAAAATTCAGGAAAAATTAACTCAATGTAGCTGTTGCAGCAGGTATTAAACTTAGATGCTCCATGAAAAATTCCAATTTTTATGGATGCTCTGCTAGCAGAACCTATGAAGAGACATAAAAAATCAAGACATGAATTTTAACAAACAGTAAATGGGCTGTACGCAAACCAGTTGAATTGTGAATTGCTTATAGGTAACATACATGTTTCCTGTGACATTCCATTAAAAAACTTAACTGTTACATTATGCTGTCTTTATGCCTTGAGGAGCATATTTACAAGCAGTGTTTCACAGGTGGTCACAATTGGTGATTTAATACACAGGCTATCTTTGCAGCTCTGTAGCAAATCAGATGAACATATGGGATTTGGGGTCATTGAGAGACTGCATAAGCTCTCCAAACTAACGAACTTTGTACAGTGTGAAAGTAAAAGATAATGCTCTGAGTACAAATCAAAAGAAGCTACAAAACCACCCAGAACAGCAGGAGAACACAGGTAAAGGTTTTGAATAGATGCCAAATACTAGAAGGTACAACAGAGATAAATAAAACACACAGTAAAGATGCAATATAATAAAATACTGTAATTTGGGCTGTCAGCATGAGTGTAGTGAGTTTAAAATAGAACAAGTGAGTTAGCTTTTATAGGGTATTTAACCACAAACTGCCATAGACCGAGACTGCTGCTGGTAATACATATTCAAATGCAGCAAACATGTTATTGGTAAAAATTACATAAAATGACACTATAAACTTTTTGGTTGTATTTCTTGAATTTGTCCACTAGGCATCTGCAGTTTGCCTTTAGCAGACATGACACATGCAGAAGTGGTAGCTCCAGTGCCATTTCCCACAGGATCATGGAAATAATTATAACTACACTTACATAGAGTATCCCTGCCCATGGCAGCGGTTGGATGCAGATGATCTGTAAGGTCCCTTTCAACCCAGGCCATTCTATGATTCTGTGATAGTAATTTTATTTTGGACTTATTTTGGACATGGACAAACTGGATTGTCACATACTTAACAGGCAGTTCACAATGCTCTAGAAATGCCTCCTCTAGCATGGGGTTTTTTTTTCCAAGTGATGTTAACTCAAAGTACAACCAGATCAGAGGAAAAATAATTTTTCTCATCTCAGTCCATTATTTGGGTATGTGGGGAAACTATGACAGATGTGTGTCCAGTGCTTTAGGACAGCTGTTTTCATGTATTCTGCCAGAATGGTTTCCCTAGAGCTTTGTACCGCTGGCTTTTTGGCCCATTGTTGTAGCCTAGGGGCTACAGAGGGTAATGCCTAAACAGCATCAGTTCCTGGCCAGTGCCACTTGCAAGGCTGCAGTACTGTCTCACGGTGCTCTCAGAGTGTTTCTTCACATTTAATGATTGCTATTTCTGTGTCCTGTGTTGTTTTGGAAAAGGATAATGCAGGTACTTAATTTCTTCTTAAGAGGTATTTTTTGGGCATGTTGTCTGCTCGGATTTCCAGTAGCACAAGATATGGGTCTTTCACCAGCTGTTGCTGTCACTGTTCTTAACTGCCTTTCAGAACCACTCCTACAAACTGAGCAAAGATAAAGTTTATTCTAATAATTAGTTATGGAGATAAGACATATATTTTTTCGTATTTATTTATATAAAGTTATATTTCTTTTGTGAGAATGTTTTCTATTCATTCTAAAGGTACCTAGATTTTTCCACTATTTTTGTTTTTCTATATTTAATTTTTCATAGCTTTATCAAATTAGTTCCCATCACTCAGTTCTTAATAATGTCTTCCTCAACACCATTATTATTCACACAAATATGAATAGGCAATAAAGGTAACTGTAAACCAGGATTCTATGTATATTTCCTAATGCAATTCCTAATTTACTTTCCAAGCAAAAAAACCCCCAAACCAAACCACTACAAACAAAAAAAAACCCAACAAACAAACACCCAAAAAACCACCAAGCAACCCCCAAACAAAAACAAAACAAAAAACCCCCCACAAACAAACACCCCCCCACCCAAGCCCCTATAATTAATTAGCAGATTATTCTGTTAATTTAACAGAATAACTTATGGGGAAAATGCAGATTTTAGAGTAAAAGTTTTAGAATAAAATTGCAGTTCTTTTTTTTTTTCCAATGAATTTTCTGCAAATTTGCTGGTATTTAGTAAACTGCTGGGAAGGCTTGACACCAGTTCTAGCTTTTATCCCAATTTTTCTGTTGTTCTGTCAATGTTTGATGAGGAATTTCCCTGCTACAAAGAGATGTTTGAGAATCAAGGACAGTAAGTAGGAAAAATCTCCCACCTCTTCTTAATTAAATTATTACTTTAAGAATTATTAATTTTCTTACATTTTATTATTTATTAAATTAATTAATCTACCTTAATTAGTATAGTTCAATATATTTTTTTTCACTAAAGAGATATGTTATATTTCAACTGGGGTTTGAAATAGGTTTAAAGTAATTAGTTAGGTGTTTTCAAATGTTTTCTATATTCTTTACAGTTTTATATGCAGTCTCAGGAACATAGTACTTTTCTTTGCCTGTTTTCTGGATTATACCTGCTGATTTCTCTCTTCCCATTAGACACATGCTGTATTTTCATACGAGCTTAGTTCCAAGGGCCTCTTTTTTCTTCTGCTGTGCAGTGTTTTTAGTAGTCTGACTGTTCTACAAGTACATACTTATGTACCTATTATATAATAACAAGAAGAGCAAAATCCTTTTCTGTTCATTTTCACACCTCGGTGATAGAAATTAAAAATCTTTTCTCCTTCAAAGAAACATTAGGTTGCTTGGAGCAGTGTCTCCAATTTTAAGCCTGCAATTACTGTGATATAAGAGATGAAATTCTCTATGTTCTCTGTTTTTAAAGTAATAACTGTTTCTAAAGTAATCACAAAGTAAGGAAACATATTTCCACACATACTGAAATTAGTCAAATGACTTAGGAGAAAGATGAACTGAAATAAAAATAAACCTGCAGTCAGTTTTTGCTGATCCCCTCAAAATGCTGCCACGGCTTTTGGAACATTTCCATACATTTTCAGGTTGGGGACTTCTGGCTTTCAAACAAAACCAAAATTAGAATAATTGAAGAAACTATGAGACAAACAGTTTTTCCACAGTATTTTTAGCCTGATTACAAGCAGATTTCATGTGAATTTAATGATTTAGTTCATTCTGAGATTTACTGTACCATTCAGAGGATTTGTTGTATTTTGCCAATCCTTCCGGCCAAAATGTAGGCCATGGAAATTTTTTAATTCTCTCTTTGCTGATGAAGTTTGTAATGATATCTATTGATTGTGTGGGAATGAGACACTCAGGAGTATGGAAGATCACTTCTCCCTGAATTAGGATTTTAAAATGAGCTATTATGTAAAGGAACTTGACAGTGCAGTAATAGCAGCAGGACACTGGGAGATTTTTAAAAAGCAGACGCTCTTGTGAACCAAAACAGAGGTTCTGGAGGCTCTAAAACGTTCATGAGGAATTTAAAAATACTTGAAAGCGGAACACTTTCTCATCTTATTTCACTGAAATGCAAATTATATTAAACTTCCACTTTAAAATGAACATGCAGATGCTTAGAATGCTTTTTTTTCCCTTCACAACCAAATTACCTTCTGATGAAATTCAGTGAAAGCAAAACACTTAAAGTTTAGACAAAAAGTTGACAGGCTTTATCCAGTTCTTTAGAATCCCAATAGAAAATAATTACAGCAGAGATTGCATAGATGTACAAGAAAGCTGACGTAGCCCGTGACATTTTGGTTCCATTTCCTGTCTCTAAAAGCTCAGATCTGCACATCTTTATATAAGCAATTAAAGGTATACTTTGACGTGTGTGAAAAATATGGAAATGCGCTCATAAAGTTCTCATAGGATGGTTTTTGATTTTTATAATCCGTTCCATGAGCATTGAATCATACTTGTAAGTATATTCCTCACTGAATTTTTTTCCTCCTGATTTCTCTAATTTCTGCAGGGATCATGTGGAAAAGGAGGAAAATTTCTGCCCAAAGGTTGAAGAAACTTGTTCTCTTTAAGAAAAATAGAAAGAAAGAGCAATTGGCTATCTTGGCAGCTACAGCAGAAATCAGATCTCACAATGCTACTAAAATAAGTGTCCAGATCTGCAGGGACAGGGACAAGGCAGAGGTGTCTAATGCATTCTTTGCTTCTGTCTTCAACATGGATGATGGACCAAGGGGATCTCAGTGTCCTGAGATTGAGGACCACGGCTGTGAGAATGATCAACCAACTCCCAGTCAACCCTGAAATTATGTGGGATCTGCTGCTCCAGCTGGATCCCTACAAATCTATGGGGGCTGAGGGGATTCATCCAAGAATCCTCAAGGAGCTAGCTGATGTCATTGCAAAATCTCTCAAAAATTTTTGAGCAGTCTTGGGAATCTGGAGAAGTCCCGGCTGACTGGAAGCTGGTGAACATTGTCC